>NSJW01000387.1:0-429973 GCA_019955255.1 Castanospermum australe | reverse complement strand
AAAGCAAGAATTAAAAGAGTTGAATTGCATTAAATTGAAATAAAATTATAAGAGAGTAAAGTAGAAAGCATAGTTGAATCAATTCTTTTGATCCGTGAGTGTTTCTGGGATTTAGAATGTGTAGAATGTGTTTTCAAATAATCAATCCTTATTACATTTACAGAACTAGTATTTATAGGCAAATTAAGTAATTGTCATACTCCCATAATCTTAACATCTGTCTGACAAGTGCTTTATTCTTAATTGACGCATGTCTTTACTAAATTCAAACTAAACTAACTGCCTTATAATTCAAATTCAAACATTATCTGGTAACTACCTCATCATGTATTTGAATTTCAATCCACTTGATAACTACTTCAGACCCCTCATCATTGCTTCTCTAAGTATCCTTTTTTCGATTCTCTTTTTTGACAACATCCTCTAACAAAATTACCTTCAAATTCTTGAAATATCCTAAGTGTTACTTGTCATGGTCTTCACATTACTTCCATCTCTTTTCTAAGGGATTCTTTGATAAAACTTTAGAACTTCAAGCTAGCAATACTCATTCTGTCAATATCGGACACATTTTTCGACATTTCTTCATACTCATTATCAATCATCAACAACGTCTTTCTTTTACCCCTCTTTTCATACTTCTTTGTATCAATTCTTGTCAATGCCTTCTTGGTCTCAAAATGTTTGTCAATATCGAAAAATATGTTGATAAACTCTGTCTTCAACTTCTACATCTTCATTATTTACAAACTTTTTTTCGTCAAAAAGATTTCTTTTGATACCAATAAGTGTTCAATTTTTGTTGTGAACGAGAGACATTCAAGGCTAGATGTGTGATACGAAAAGGAAAGAAGTGTAACAATCAAAGTAATATATATGCTACTGCCCAGAGAAGATGAAGGAGAAGATTTGCTGCAGACTAAAAATCATCTTCTCATTATTTTGTTTTTAATATCAATTAAGCAAAAAAAAAAGAAATTAATAACTAAGTCAACTAGTTAAAGGGATATTTGAATAATTTTTTTTGGTTTAAGAGAGGTCCTACAACTGGATGGGACCTAAGGGTGCCCTTAAGCTATGTTTGGGAGTTTGGAGGAAATGAGAAGGAAAAGAATCTAAAAGAAAATGAGGAAAAAAAAAGAGTAGAGAATAGAAGACTAATTAAATAATTTTTATTTTTTTATTTGTATATTTTAAATCTTTCAAAATTCTTCAAATTAAAAAAATTTTAAAATATTTACAAAAATTAATAAAAAAAATTTTTAGAGAATTACTTAAAAATTTTAATTTTCTCTTTATTCTTTTATAAAACTTTCAAATAAAATAGAGACTAATGATAAACCTCTCATTCTTTTTATTTTTTTCTTTTTTAATTCTCCATTCAAACATATTATTAGTAAGACTCTCCAAGTAACTTTTGGCCCCCTAGTGGGACCCACAGGAAAAGGGGGAGGAACCCAAGGAATCTGAATAAAATTTTACTTTCTTTGTATGTAAGATTTTGAATTCCCTTTAAATCGACTATTCTTTTTAAGAAGGTCCACTAATGCTTAAGGTAGTTAAATAGCCTCTTTGAATGAGGAAAACAAATTTTGAGATAATTTTTTGAATGGACTTGTATGTTTTTGTGAAATCTCAAGCCTGTCACTCACGTATTAAACAATACTGTTGGAGTACCTTATTTTTAGTACCATTGTGGCATTGTCACATTATAAATTTTTTTACGTCAAATCTATATATAATCTAATGGGCTCTTTTTTTTTTATTAAATTTTTCTTGGTCTTCTTTAGTTATTATTTATATAATCTTATTCTTTTTAAAATAAATATTTTATTTATTTTATAATTATCCAATAATATGCTCTTATTACATATGCTTTATCCTTCAAAACACAAGAAATTTTAACAAAGTTCATAACAACCCTTACCACCCCAACAGGAATCAAGTGGAAAGAAAAAACACTAACAATAAAAATCAAGTGATATAAAATTAAAAAAAAAAAAAACCTGTTTGAACTTTGAACGGAATTTTCAACCGTCAGTTTGTGCATCATATTCACTCCTCCCAGTGTCTTATCCACAGGTCTAAGAGTTAGTGAAGTCAGAAGCAACCACCATATGGAATTTAATATTTTATGCATCATCATCAGATCCAAAGAAGAAAATGTTTGTTTGCTTAACGTCTAGGTTAACTAAACTTTCTGTCCATAAGAGATATCACATTTTAGTATAAAATATTTTCTAAGTCCAACTAAGAAGATAAGGAAACAAATTTTCAAAACAGTATTTTCCTTTCAAACAACCACAATCTAGATCTCTCAAATTATTCTTTATTTTGTACAATTCATAAATTATTCTAGCTTCTAGACTTTGACTAGTCTCCTCAAAAAATTTCTAATGGATGACACATGGTAAGACACCGACCAGATCATTAAAAATGTGTTGTATCAGTATTATTTTCAAATTACCTTATGTTGTTTTTAAAAAAATTCATAATGAGAAAAATATTTAAAAAGGAACTTTTATAGTTGAAAAGGTTTTTTTTCAAATGTAAAGTAATTTAATTCAAACATTTCTTAAAGAAGCTGAAAATTTTAATTTTTAAAGTGACAAATATATTTTAAATTTGAAAACTGAAATACTAACCTCTTGTTATTATTGTTATTAATATAAAAATAATTTAATTATTGATTTAAAATTGAGATAATGATTGAGTTGTGAACATAAAAAGTAATGATATAGTTGTGAACATAAAAAGTGAGATAATTTAATTATTATTGCAATACCAACCTAAAAAAGTACACGGGCCATCTCCAAACTCTAAAATGAATTGTTCTTTAAGTAAAAATCACTCTAACTGCTAGCATATATCATGAAAAACATATTCACTACAGAAAGATTGTCTTTTGAATGATTCATAGAGAGCCTTTGGGAAGAACATTTGATGAAGTGATTTATACCTGCAAGTTCATTCTTTTATATACCTTGAAGTTTTATATTTACTTATCTTCTTCAGACAGAGAGTTATTTGATATTCATTGTAACTCAATTATAAGAGCAATTAAAAAGAGAGTTATACTTTTATTTTAGCCGAATCAAGAAAGAGAATGTCGGTAGCATTCTAGGAGCTTTCTTGATGCTATATTACTTTTCTTTGGACTGAAACTGAAGAAAGTTCATTATGGTATCTTTAGTGTCAAAACATCACCACTACTTTTTTTTGTATAAAAGTAAAGAAAGGTTCGTACGATGTCCTACTAAGCAAAATGCCAAAGTAAATAAAATCTCAAACGATTGCTTAGAGATTAGATATATGTTATAGGTTGTGATTGAACTAGCTAGGATAAACTTATTGTGCAAGCTTCTCTTCTGTATATCTTTATATTTGTATTTGCTTGCATCTTATTAATCATTGTATTTACTTATTGCTTTACCCTCTTTGGTACATCGTTTATCATAAGGCCTGATAGTATAAGGTCTAACAGTATAGACTAAGATAGTATAGGCCTGACTATAGGAGGAGAACACAAGAGTGAAAACTAGAGTTGATTTAGAATTAAAATATTATATTTTTATCTAACCTGATATAAAATAATCCTATCATATCCTATCAAGCCACCTGAGACTTAATTAATTTATCATATAATCAAATGATAAAAATGAATAAATTAAATAACTTTATCTTATCAAATATCATACCAAACATTTAATAAAAATGACCATATAGTATAAACTTATACTATTAAGCCTTACACTATGTACCAAACAGGAACTTTTTAAATTTCAAAGCCTGTCATTGTTCCCTTGAAAACCAATTCACCCCCTCTTGGTTTTCACAAGTTGCATTAAAGCTTAATTCTCTTTAAGGTTTAATAGCACGAGAAAAAGATCATTGTAGATTCAATAGCAAGAAACCTAATGAACACAACCATCAATGAAGGACGATCTATCTCAGGGCCATCATACTTTGATGGCATGAACTGCACCTATTGGAAGGAGGATGTCAAAAAATCTCCAATTTTAGGGATCCTCACAGGGATCACCTAATTTGAAAATTCAAATGTGGAGATTTTTTCCCTATAAGGACGAGGATATGGGTAACCATTTCTCTAAGGTCTATTCGAAGATAAAGACGAGGATTGTATATCCTCGGTGTGTATATATATATATATATATATAATTTATATCATTTTTAGTAATTTTACATCTTAAATTTATTTATATTATTTAAAATAAAAAACTTAAAAAAAACCATAACTTATCTTTACTTTTCTTTAGATTTTAAAATCGTGGCTTTCGAATCTCATCTCCGTCGCCTTGTGACTTCATCTTGTTCGACCCATCACCGGCGCCGCTGCCAGCACGTGCTCCACCGCCACTGCTACTTCAATTCGTAGCCTTTCCAGCGCCTCTGTTCGTGCTCCACTGCAGCATCTCCTACGAGGCAGAGGCTCCACCATCTATTTGTGATGCGCCCCACCACATCGCCGCACCCCACCGTCCCCGTTTTCTGCTTCGCCTTACCCCCTCATTGCCCATTGTTCACATCCCCAAGGTTTTGTTCTTGGCTCTTGACTCTTGGCTGCTAGTTCTGTTTTTGGCTCTTGGTTGCATTGATAATTTCTTCTCGTCCCAGAATGCCGCACTACAACATATATCACTGATTTTAACATATGTATTTGGCATGTATTTGACCCATGAATGAGAGCGTCACTGCTCCTATTTTTTTATATCTGATTTTAATTTTTGTTTTTTCACATTTCAAGGTGCCCATCGGGATTCAGAAAATGGGAATAGTGTGAAAAAACTCCCAGCAAGGATTGGGGACAAGGATGGGGACGGGGAGAGATTGGGTAACAGGGACGGGGAGGGTGCCATCCCTACGTATATATGAGGATATTTATACAATTCATAGACTTCAAGATATGGCTTGGGATAAAAAATGAACCAAGCATTTCAAAGAAAATTAAGAATGATGAAGAAGTGGAGAAACCAAAAAATGAATGGGATGATCAAGACATGAAGAACATGTAACAAAATCAAATACAAATATATCACCATCAAATTAAAATTAATACATTCTCAATCACACATCATCAAAATTAAAATATCAATTTCTCTCCCCTTTTTCATGATAACGACATTATGAAATAAGACCCTATAAAGGCACATTCATGCGTCATGGAACACTAACTCATTTTCTCTCACATTTCTTTCCTTTCTATAATCATTTTTTACTTAATTTTAATGTTGAAATTTTGATCCCTGCGTCAAAACTAGTAAACTAGAAAAATGCAGATCAAATTGAGTTAATTCGTGGGTGTTCAATTTTTTAGTGAACGAAAGACATTCAAGACTAGGTGTGTGATACGAAAAGGATAGTGTCAAGTGTAACAATCAAATATATATGCTAACTGCCCAGAGAAGATGAAGGATGAAGATTTGCAGCGGACTAAAATCTTCTTCTCATTATTTTGATTTTAATATCAACTTAAGAAAAAAAAAAGAAAAAGTAATAGGTTGTTATCAACTAAGAGGCCGGTATATTTTTTTTCTTAGTTATTAATATTTTCCTGAAGTGACAAGATTGGAAATATGAGAGGGATTTGAATCCATTTTCGTCAAATGCAAAGGTTGGGGTTCTATCGAAAGTTCTTTCTTTTTTGGTCGAAATATAGAAAGTATTGAAATTGTGTATGAAATCACTCCAAGCCCAAATCACATGGGCCCCAGAAGAACCACCGAAGCCCAAACCAAAACCTGAATTCCATTACCTTCTCTTTAACATGACCTTTGTTGACCAAAAAGAAAAATACATTGACCTTTAATATCACAATATAATTCATCTGTACATCATTAAATTTATCTTTGAATATGTATAATGTCACTTGAGACAAGTAAATATTTCATCTGTATAATTCACCTGTATATAATAAGAGACTCTTGAGACAAGTAAATATTTCAAAAATTTAAATTTGATTTGTGAACACGATTATAATGAATTGTTAATTGAATTAAAAAAATTTTCTATTAGAAAAAATATTATTTTTGAATTGGCATATGTTTGGGCTTATATCAAAATAGTTTTAGATCATTTAATTGAAAATTTTTTATTATAAAAAATATTGACTTTTTGTACTATCATAAGTATGAACTTATATCATAACAGTTTTAGACCATTAACACATATTTATACGTACATATGTTATGTTTATAGAAAGAAAGTTGAAGTTCGTTAAAAATTGAATTTTCTGATATCAAAATCGTTCTTTTGAAGTAAGTTCATTTTTATAAATTTTGATATTATTTATATTTGTTGAAAATTAATTTATCTATTTTTGGAATGTACAATATTATAATTTTTTAAAAATTAATTTCTTTGGAAGCCTTGTGAGACTCTATATCTAACGGTAGTTAATGTTAGCTAGCTTGGTATATCTTGTATAATCAGATTAGATCCTAACTAGTTAGGGGATACTGGCCCAGTGTGTCACGTGAGTTAGATGTCATTTTCAAGCATGGCACTCGTCAATTATTAAGCTTTAAGTTTGTCTGATTCAGTTTAAGCCTTAAGCTTGTCAGGTAGTTAGTTTACTCGTGAGTTGTGTACTCAGTCAATTCAAGCCTTATACTTGTCAAATTTAGTTCAAACAATATGCTTGTCAAATAGTTAGTTTATCCGTGAGCTGCATGCTTAGTCAGTTCTGGTTCCGCGTAGTGAATTCTCCCAACTGTTTATGTTTGAATTGTTTACTTCATATTTTGGTATATTGAAAATTATGATCCATTGACTTATTGTTCTGTGAGATCTTTCAGACAAAAATTATCATAATCACAATTTTAAATTGTGTTATTTCAGAAAGTGTTATTTTATGTTATTTTATAGTTTATTAATTCTTGGTTAATTTTAGTTATACGGACACTTTTAATGCAATTATTATTTTATATTTTTTTTATATAGAAAAACTTGTACCTTTATTTATTTCGTTTGTAATATAGTAGATATAGACTATTTATTGAGTTGTAAACTAACCCAAATCGTGATTATATTTTTTAAAATATGGATAAAAAGATTGTTTCTGATTTTACTCCTCTAGCTTGATAAAGAAAATTTTTAGTCATTTTGGTGAGCCTAACATATTGTTCATGAGGACAAGTTTGAAATTTTGTTTTGTTTATCATTTTGAATTTGGAAGTATCACGGACTAATTCTTAAACGTGCTTCATTATTTTTATAATTAGAATCTATTTCAATTTGTAATGTATTAGTTACTGTTACTTGTTACTGATTAGACTACTTTATAGTGTTTGTTATCTATTTGTAAAAAATTATTGGTAATTAATATTTACTTTGTCAAATATTATAAGTTTGAATTTAGGTTGGAATTAAGATATTTTTTTGTCAGGCCTTGTGGTGACTACATGAATTTGTTAGAGACTTGTATGATATAGGTAAGTTTACGATAAACTTTTATTATATGCTGATCATAAACTCTTAGTTCAAGTCGTAATAGTGGTACAAATGTTACCCCTCCTATACCTTTGTGCACTTCTATGCATAAATTCTCTTCTCAAGATTTAACTCTTCATCCCAATTTCATGAGGCAGGCAGAATTCATATCTTCAAGTCTTTTGACTGCCAAATTAATCCCCAGAATCTTTAGGTTTACAAATAGTTTTCCAACCAATCAGGTGGTTCTTTCTCACATGAGCTCCATGTCCCTAAGATAAAATTTCTTTGTAAGCCTTCTATCCCCTTGATGATGCTTTTGGGGAGGCTAGTGGTCAACTAGTCGTCATCATAGGATATATTGGAATGGAACCAATTACTGACTTGGAATGGGTGGTCCGGCCGACCAAAGAAAGATGGTTAGCTTACCAGCCCGCCAATCCTCCTTTTAGCATTATCCGAAGTCTCAATTCTAAAAGTCCAAGTCAATGGAACGTGGAATTCAGTGGTTACACATTACGAAGAAAAACACATTACATGTCATCCTAAATGCACGTTATACTCTGCAACCATGAGTACTCTTAAAGTCATTGGATTCAATGTTCATGCATTTTCTTTCCCTGTTTCTTTCGTACTTTCCAACTTTGACTCAAGACTTTAGACATTATGTTATAGCATCTTAATTCAACAAATTACTATGTGGGAATCTGGTACATCTCTCAATCCAACGTTATATGAGTAGGTAACAAATACCAACGACTAAAATGATTATTCTGGGATTGTTTCTATCAATCTTGTGTTATTAAACAGAGCAAAACAACGAGTTAGAATCAGGGGAGGACATTTTGGGTTCATAGTTGAGAAACAAAGGCTGAAATAGAGATAAGGGATAAAGATGAATACTGGAAAATAGTGGTTAAGGTCAGGTGCCTTTCGTTGTATCATGTATCTAATATTTCATTTTTTTTCCTCACAAAAAATATTGAATCTTTAATAAATTTCAGCATTATCAGATGGTATACTAATTTATCTTTATTATATATATTATTTACTTATTTGAGTTTTGATTAGAGTTAGTCATTTGAATTAATAAGTGTTGAATAAAAATTAAAATAAATCATCTCCCATTTAGTGATCCTGTGGAGTCATGTAACCTCTTGCCTAGAATTTCTTTTGCGGCCTAATGCCATAACAAGTCTTCTTTAATATTTTTAAAATTTTAACGTTCATTTAGTAGTCTTGTAAGATTACATATTCTCTCTGCTATTTAGGAATCATGCTATGGCCTAATGTCATATTCGATCCTGCTTAAAATTCCTTAGTGTGTTTGCTCATTTAATCAAATCAAATAAATTTAAAATAAAAGAAACAAATTTTCTTTTAATATTTTTAAAAATGCTTGATTAAAATTGTTTTAACTCACAAATATGTCTTTAATAAACCGATCTTATAAATATTTTGATTTAGTTTATTTTTAGTTATTTTGCAAATATTCATGATTTAGTTTTTTTAATCTTTTATTTTTATTCAATATTCTTTTGTGATAAATACTTTGAGATTATTCATAATTGGACAATCAACTTAATTTAACTGTTTAGGATGAATATATTAAAGGTGTAGTAGGATTAAGTTTTCATCATCTTTATACTGAAATTGGCTCCAAAACTCAATTTTGTTATGCATATTGATTTTACAGTTTTTTAAAAAAGTTTTACTTATTATTTTTTCTAATTAAATAAAAATTAGTTGTGAATCCCATAATATTTTATTTTAATTGCCTATTTTACCGCAACTTCTTATGATATGTGGTTAGTATAATTATTTTATAAATTAATTAATTATAGTGTTATTATAATTATAAATCAATTAATTAATTTTTTTTTTTGTAAAATAGTAGAATATATTTGAAAGCAGTTGAAATAATGCAGTTAGTATAATAAGAAGATATAACTCTATATTTAAAAATAATAATAGTTATAACTGTAAAATTAATTTTGAGATAACATTACTAAACATATATAATTTCTTTTACAATAAATTCTTTTATCACCAATTCTCTTGAAATTAATTTTTTTTAACTGTAATACATGCCACTTCCTAATCAATTGACCTTATATCAACTCAATTAATTTAGCTTTTTATATATGAGGATGGATTAATTAATACTAGTGTAAGATTTGATACACTTACACCACTTAATAATTTTTTATAAAATACATTTATAATTAATTCAACTGTTGAATTATAACTATTCATCATATTGATCATTTGTGCCAAATTTTAGAAAAATTAAATATTATTAAAAATGTAATCAAATAATTCCTATATTCATATATTTAAAATGTATATATTATGTTAATATTGATGTATATCAATATAGTATAAAACAATATTGGATTAGTGTAAAATTTTATGAATATGATCTAAATGATAGGAATTTTTAATCTGACAATAAATTTTGTAAATAAATCATGTAAAAAAAATTATTTAATACGAGGGGAAGAAGCTCTAATGGAAGCATCCAATCAATTGAGAATCCGACCTTTATGACTCTACATTTGCCACTGGTAGAGTGGAAAATAAATCTACTACCTGTGCTAGCGAACAAATAAATACTAAAAGTAAAAAAGGGTTAATCAAACATTTTTTCATTATAATATTTACCAAATATTTTTTATAATTTTAATCTTTTAACATCATAAGTTGTTTTGTTCAAAATAATATTTTTCAGAAAGTAACAGAAGCCCTTAAAATACAAAATAAGTCAGATAGGGGTATTTGTAAGCGTTTGACTTTTCTGAACAAGCGCAGCAAAAATACTTATTTTTTAGTGACAAAGAAAACTTTTTTTAATCAACATTGACTTCATATCTTCATCCATGGAATTACGCGCTTTTGGAAAGAATTTTATTTTATTGATAATATTATTAGCATAGAAAACACAGAAAGGCAGCACTTGCTATCAAGCCAAAATTCGAAGTCTCAACAGTAAGAATATGTGTAGACAGAGGAATTTGAAAAAAAAAAAAGGAAAATTCTTTTATTTTGTTTAAATTTTTTTATTGAAGAATTTTTTAAATAAAAGATAAAATGAAAATTTATTATATAACATTTTTATCCTTCCATTTTTTTAATTTGGAAAATAACAAAATATCCATGCCTCTGAGTCTCATATTTACCAGCACTTGCTAACAAAATATCACGTTTTAGAATAAAATATTTTTTAACTCCAGCTAAGAAGATAAGGAAACGTTTTTTTTTTTTTTCTAATCATTACTTTCCTTTCAAACAACGACGATCTACAATTCTCAAGTTATTCTTTATTTTGGACAATTCATAAATTATTCTACTTTCTAGACTTTGACTAGTTTCCTTTGGAATTGAATTTTTTTTAAAAAATTTTATTGGATGATGTATGGTGAGTCACTGCCTAGATCATTAAAAAGGTAAGTATCAGTATTATTTTGAAACTACCTTATTTTGTTTTTAAAAAGAAACTAATAAACAAAATATTTAATGAAAACTTTTGTAGCTGAAATTTTTTTTAATTGTAAAATAATCTATTTCAAACATATATTAAAGAAACTAAAAAATTAATTTTTAAAATGATAAATATATTTTTAATTGAACAATTTAATAATAATAATTTATTATTATTAATTAGTTATAATTTAATTATTGATTTAAAATTGAGATAGTGAAATAGTAGTGGTTCAAAAAAAAAAGAGAAGAAGAACAATGATAAAATAGAGATATATAATATAATTTTTAAAATAATAAAAATTTTAGAATAGATGAAAATATGTGTAATCCAAAAATATTTGTTAGATTAGATTATATGAATTTAATTATAGATGACAATAATTGCTAGATGTGATATCCAAGGAAGATAAATATATGGATCATCATCACTGTTAAAATTGCCGCCCATTACTTTGTGCAGAAGACGTCGAACAGATAATTAAGTAAATTGATTTTTTCATTCCTTAACCTGATTTCGATTACCGTCTCTTATGGCATAAGTGAAGTTGGAAAATGTCACCATTCCTAGGGTATGCCCTTCATGGGATTTAATTTTTATATATTATTATTAAATTATGTGATGTCACAGTATTGAGAAAATTCAATCAGCCTTTTACATGGTCCTGATTCATGCAGCTTATTGGCTCTCCCAAAATGCCAAAGCTACCTGAGTCCTAAATCCAGTCATGGCGCAAGCTACTACAATTCAACACCAACTTCAAATTTTGACGAAAACATGGGACTAACCCCACGAAATCGAAAGTGGTACTAGTATTCCTCAAGTAGACAGAGAGGGCATCATCCAAGCTGTAAAGGAATTCACCAGAGTTATGGGATTTGTAAGTCATGCTAATTTATTGATTGCTTTGCTAATGTTTTCCAGCTTTTATTTGGGCATAAGCTCTTTCAATGATGATACCATTACATTAGCCAAATCCATCAGAGACCCTGAGACAATAAGCTCAAATAACAGTGAATTTGAGCTAGGATTCTTCAGCCCTGGAAATTCAACAAATCGGTATGTAGGAATTTGGTATCTCTCTGAAACCAACATTGTATGGGTAGCTAATAGAGATCAACCGCTTAAAGATTCCTCTGGGGTTGTCAAAATTTATATAGACGGCAATCTTGTAGTATTGAATGGACAAAATATGGTTATCTGGTCAACAAATGCGTCAAGTAATGCTACCAATTCAACTGCCCAACTTGATGACTCTGGAAATCTAGTCGTGCGAGATGACTCCACTGGAGCGACAATATGGGACAGTTTCCAACATCCTTCTGATGCTTTTATCATGAATAAGATGGAACTTAGTGCCAACAGGATTACAGGTAAGAAAACAGCTTTTACATCATGGAAAAGCCCTTCTGATCCTTCTACTGGTTACTTCAGTGGTCGTCTTGAACATTTGGATGCTCCAGAAATATTTATATGGGTCAATGGAACTCACCCATATTGGAGGACTGGTCCATGGAATGGAAGGGTCTTCATCGGGTTTCCACATATGATAACTGAGTCTCTATCTGGATGGATTTTAGGACATGATGGTGATGGAACTGTTCATCTAACTTTTGGTTATGGAGATCCATCTGACTTTGGAATCACCTACATGACTCCACGTGGAACATTTAGATCAGTAAAATTTCATAACAATAGGGAAGTTTTGCAGTATGAGTTTGTCCAAGATGAATGTATTTATGGCACATGTGGGCCATTTGGAAGTTGTAATTCGCAGAGCTCACCAATTTGTAGCTGTTTAGATGGGTTTCAGCCCAAGAATTCAGAAGAATGGAACGAGAAAAATTGGACCAGTGGGTGTTTGAGAAAGGCACCACTGCAGTGCGACAGGCTGAAGTTGAAGAATGCAAGTGAAGTCCAACCAGATGTGTTTCTGCTATTTCATAATATGAAAGTGCCAGACTTTTTGGAGAGGTCAGATGGTGACCAAGACAAATGCGGAACAAATTGCTTGGCGAATTGCTCTTGTTTGGCATATGCATATGATCCTGGTCTTGGCTGCATGCATTGGAGTAAAGACTTAATTGACTTGCAAAAATTTCCAAATGGAGGAGTTGATCTCTACATTCGTGTGTCCTATTCAGAACTTGGTATCTTTTCTTTCCTTCTTTCTTTCTATGGTTCTATGTACAATGTTTAAAGTCTATTGTTTCAACTTGTTATCGAGTTCGCAAGAGTTCTAGACGGGGATCAAAGTTGTCTTGGCTTTTATTCTAAAATGTTGAACAACATACAGGTAAAAGAAGAGGAATTAACAAGAGATTAATCATTGCTATTGCTGGGGTAGTAGGAATAGTTATCGTAGCGACCTATGCATATCTTCGGTGGCGGAAATGGATTGCCAAACATATAGGTAAGAGCATTCACTCTTCTTTTATAAATATTTAATATGGTAGTCAAGAAAAATAAGGGGGAGGAGCGCACTGTTATATTTTCAGTCTAATTTCTATATAAAATTTGAGATTCAATCATTTTAGTGTATTTAGGGTTATTTCATCATGTTCTTGTTCTAACAAATAATTTGATATAATATAGATTTCAAAAACATGATAAAATCATTGTGCAAACTTTTGATATAAATATTATGAAATATTAATCATATAAAAAATTATTAATTGGTGTATTAATCCAAGATAACCACTCCATATGAATTGGAGATGGGAAGCATAGAGTTATTTGTGTTTTTTACATTTTGAAAAGTGCGAATTTATTTGGATCAAAGATTTTTTTTTATTTTATTTTTTTTGCTTAACATATGACAAATGCATTTAGGAAGTCAGCCTCGAAGAATGATTATCGGAGAGCAAAAACAAATTAAATTGGATGACCTACCGCTATTTGATTTTGAAAAGCTTGCTACTGCTACAAACAACTTTCACTTTGCTAATATGCTAGGGAAGGGAGGTTTTGGCCCAGTATATAAGGTAATTTTTGTTTTAAGTGATATGTGTCATCAATCATTTTATATATTAATAAATCATTATTCAATTTTTTTTTCATTTTCTTCTAGGGACAATTGGAAGATGGACAAGAAATTGCAGTGAAAAGACTCTCCAAAGCTTCTGGACAAGGGTTGGAAGAATTCATGAATGAAGTAGTGGTGATTTTTAAACTTCAACATCGCAATCTTGTAAGGCTTCTTGGTTGTTGTATTGAACGAGACGAGCAGATATTGGTCTATGAGTTCATGCCAAATAAAAGTCTAGATGTGTTTCTCTTTGGTTAGTTTATTCCTCTTTGAATTCTAATGCCAAAACGCTTAGATTACATAGGATGAGTAGAAAGAAATATGAATAATTTGTTTGATGCCAATTCAGCTTATTGAGACACACAACTTTGGTGATTGAAATAAGTATGCCTATTCTCTCTTCAAGGTTATTACAGCATGCATTGTTATCCTCGCTTTCATTTTTTTTTTTTTTTCTATAGATCCACTCCAAAGGAAAGTCCTAAATTGGAGAAAGCGTTCAAACATAATTGAAGGAATAGCTCGAGGTATACTCTATCTTCACAGGGATTCAAGACTAAGAATTATACATAGAGATCTTAAGGCAAGCAACATCTTACTAGATGAAGAGATGAATCCAAAAATATCAGACTTTGGTTTAGCTAGAATTTTTAGAGGTGGCGAAGAAGATGAGGCAAATACGAGAAGGGTTATTGGAACATAGTAAGTATTACTTCCTCTTTGTACATTATTATCCTGACATATTTAATGATGATTTGATAGTTACTTGTGTTATGTTTTAAAAAATGTAGTGGTTATATGCCCCCTGAATATGCAATGCAAGGTCTTTTCTCAGAGAAATCAGATGTCTACAGCTTTGGAGTTTTGTTACTAGAGATTGTTAGCGGAAGAAGAAACACCAGCTTTTACAACAATGATCAATCTCTTAGCCTTGTAGGACTTGTAAGTACACATGCCTCATGGCCCTCTTGATTACAAATTACCTCCAAGTAATAATACACGTTTTGTTGTTTTTTTTATTAGGCATGGAAACTTTGGAATGAAGGAAACATTATATCTTTAATAGATCCAGAGATATTGAATTCATTCTTCGAGAATAGTATCTTAAGGTGCATACACATAGGACTTCTATGTGTGCAAGAGCTAACAAGAGAAAGACCAACTATATCCACTATAGTTTTGATGCTAAATAGTGAGATTACACATCTTCCTCCTCCAAGGCAAGTTGCATTTGTCCAGAATCAAAATTTGCCAAGTTCAGAGTTCTCTCAAAATAGTCAATGTAACTCTAATAATAATATAACTCTTAGTGAAATCCATGGTAGGTAATAATAAGGGATCATCATCATTGTCACTGTTGACATTCCCTATACTTAAGGTGTTTGAAGATACAATTAAAGATATGTTTGGTTTATATTTCTAACAATTCAAAATCAATTTTGACAATGCAGAATTGATTCATGTAGTAAATGATTTTGTTTGGATAATTTTATTGTATCGAGATAAATTAGTTGTACGCTTTAAGAATGTATGCCTTTTAAGGTTTCTTCTACCTTTAGCTCGTCTATTCATTAGAATTATAGGGATATCTTTTAATTAAGGATATCTTTTAATTAAGCCCACATTTATAGGGATAGGGGTTTATCGTTGTTACCAAGACTCCCTCTTAAGTTATCTAATATGGTGTCGAGGTGATAAGTATTGTCCACGTCACCTTAGTAGTTGTACATGTCACCAATATGTGGCACCCTTATAATAACCATATTGGACACTGCCGCCAAGTCAGCAGCTTATCCTTGTGGTAAGGTGTCAAGTTCTTTTATCAAGGTCTTGGTGATGAATTTCATGTTGGCGTGGTTGGAGTCTATCTCCTTTCTCACTTTCCAAGATAGATATTTGGATAGTTATCATTTAGTGAACGTTTCTCACGTTAGATGCTTGAATTGTCTTCACATCCCATCATGGCCATGCATAAACTAAAGGTTTAACATTGTGCATTAAATGTGTTGCAGCAATTATGATCTCAGGCCAGCAAATCATTTTAAATTTAATTAAGATATGCTTTTGCAGTTATCATTTTGTCTTAGCTTTAAAGAGCGAGTGGCAACGATTATGTTTTTGGGTCTTTTATTTGCATGTTTGACTTAAGTGTGTAATTTTCAACATAGTGAACACCCGAGATGTAGGGACTAATGTCCTTTTTACCATCATAGTTGTGTAGTAATTAGGTATAGATAGGGGTGTCCATGGGTTGGGTTAGATTAGGTTTGAAGTATTTTTGCACCCAACCCGCTCATCGTAATAGTTGATTGGGTAAGGTTGGGTTGGGGCATTTTTTTCCTAAAACCTGAAGTGGGTTGAGTTGGGTTGAACCTGTGGATCCAACATACATTAAATAAAAAATTTCACCTATTAAAATAAATGTCAAAATTAATGCAAAATTAAAAATTCATCATACATTATAAAAAATAACTTAATAAATTTCACCAAAAGATGACATACAAAGTTTCAAATAAACTAAAAGTTAAATACAATAAGTCACATCAAGTCTAAAAGAGGAAAAAAGAAGAAATATTAGGTTTAGTATGCTGAATGTAAAAGAACAACTTAATTTTTTATTAAAAAATAAAAGATGGGTTGGGTTGGGTTGGGTTGAATGGGTTAGAATTTTTCTAACTTCGTAACCCAACCCATCATCATCAAATTAAAAAATTTTAAACCCAATCAAATTTGTGAATCCTATCCAACCCATCGATTATGGATTGGGTTGGGTCAAAACCCACGCGGGTTGACCAAACCCAATGGACATCCCTAGGTACAAGGACTAAAGTCTCATTTCCCCATAGTAAGGTTGTGATGAGACCGAAGACCCTTTGCTTGAGATATACTCGAGATAAATGCTTTTGATCTTTATCCTTAGGACCAAAGTCCTCTTAGGCTAGCTACACGGTGGAATCTGAGGTGAAGACCATAGTAGTGGTATTACTAACACGATAAGGTCCTTCATCTAGTGTTTTTTAGGATCAAAATTCTTTAATCCAAGTTGATTATAATTAGGACCTTTAATGTTGGCTTTAAGACCAAGATCCTATATTATCTTGATTAGAATGGACCTTTATCTACTTGATTCAAGGTGAGGCGACACTTAGCAGTTTCATGGTTTAAGTATTTTTAGGACCTTTATTATTGGACATTTTGAAAGGGCAAGGTCTTTCAATTATTATTTCGATGTCAGGTAGCACTTAGTAGCCCAAGTGTTATTTTAGGACCTTTATTGGTTCTTATGACTTTGTTATTTTGATGTGAGGCAACACTTAGTGGCCTCATGGTATAAGTTAAAACTTAGGATCTTTGATATCAGGTCTTTATGTTAAATTTGGTTTGAGGTGAGCAGCATTTAGCGGCTTTATAGACCTATTTTTGGGACCCTCAACATTGGTTCTTTCTCGAGACTTAGCCTTTATTGTTACGACTACCCAAATGTTATTTTAGGACCTTTAAAAAAAGTTTTTGTCACTTATTTTGTATAACCAAATAAAAATTGGTTGCGAACTCTCATAATGTTTTACTTTAGTTTCCTATTTAGCCTTAGTGTCCTATAGGATCATTGCAACACCTAGGAATGGATAGTGGGTTTTAATATGTTATTTTGAAAAGTGATGTACAATAAATTTGGATTGCATTCATTATATTTAAAAGCACAAAATATGGATTTTTTTTCTTATCAGTAAAGAGTTAGCATTCTCTAGTTAAGGGAGAAAATAGTTAAGGAGGGAAGATTTAAGTATAGTTTTGAACATCAATGAGTGGGTTTATGAGCTTTAAATGAGACTACATGCTGCTTTAGCCATATATTTGGTTTTACTTAATTTTCATTTAGGGTTAGATTGATACAAGAGTAAAAATTAGAGTGAAATTTTTATGGATGAGTTTTGCGATGGATGTTATCCATGAAAATTTCACCCCTCCCCATTTATAGCCACATAGCAAACATACACTTTAAAAATAACTCTTTAGCTAATTTTGTTTTATGTCATTTTACTTATAAATTATTATAAACACAAAATATCATTTAGTGGACCAGGCTCACAGTTGGAAACAAGAATATTTAGCTTTTCTTAAGGTATCAAGTAGGGTTAATCTTTTTCCTTGCTTTGGTGATGAAGTTTTTTAGGAGATTTGGGTGGAAATCATTAGAGTAAGGTTTCAATGGGCTGATGAGCTCTCTTTTAGCTAGAGTGATCATCTTCTATTGAATTTAATTTTGAGCAGAGATTGACCTCACCGTGGTTTTGGATTTTCGTGTTAAAGAGTGGAAGTGTTGAGGGGATTGTTTTAGGAAGCTAAAATAAGTGATGTTGAAGAGGATACAAAAAGCATGGTGGGAGAGGGCAAAATTGTGGCTTCATTTTTTCTCGTTTAGATGAGTAACATTTCCATCTTTTGTGTGACTTTTAGATTGAGCTTTGCTTGTGGTAAAGGTTTAATCTATGGTAGACATAAGATGTCAAAACTTGAGGAATGACTCAGTGATTATAAAAGTTCAGTTTGAATTATAGTGATTATGGTGTTATTGTTGTTTGAAGGGTTTTGTTTGATGAAGTAGTTTAATGTTTTCTTGAATCTTGGATATTCAACGATGTCTTGTTTCGAAAAAGACAGTATCAATTGAAATGTGTAGAAAAAACATGTGATGATTTATAATTTTCGTTTTAAGATGTGTTTGTGGTTTAGACTGTAATGGAAGATTCACATGCAAGGCAAAGGAAGGGAGTTGGTGGGGCCATAACCCCTTTAATTCTCAAAATTTTTCTTTAAAATTTTTAATTTTTTTAAATTTTTTCATGTCATTTTGTATTTGACCTCCTAAAAAAAGGTAAAATTAATTCTTGATCCCAACAAGATAAAATTTGTCTTTGCCCTAGTCACATGTACACTATTCCATGAGTTAGTGAGTGCATTAAACTGTATAATCATGTTTTTGTCTTGGAGAAGAAAAACCTAGGACATGCTATACTACTTTGTGTTCATTGTTAGTTGCACATACTTGGAAGAGAAGTTTTGAGGTCTTATAGGAAGACATATTCTTTATTATGAATCATTGTTGAGTATGGTGTTTTAAACAAGCCTTGTGATATTTTCTTTTACTAGTATAACTACGCTTGAAATTTGATTAGTTAAACCAACAAAGGAGTTTTTTTTATTCTTAAAAGTTATTAGATAGAGCTTCACTTGTACAGAAATATATGGTAAAGCATGGTTGTAATATGAGCAAATGGAATGAAATGATGGCTATGATGGGATTAAAGAGTGAAACAAAAAAATATCGTGATAAGCCTCATGTACAACATCATATTAATGATTAAATCAATTGTAGTTTACTTAAATTTTTAATATGTAAGGTGTAATTTTCTTAGCTACATGTCAATTTGGATATTTAGCAGAATTGTCAAAATGGGCCGAAACTCATAGGCAACCCACTTGATCCTATATGTGAGGTGGACTTAGACTTAAAATGATAATCCATTTGAACACCAAAAAAAAAAATAGAATACATTTACAGTATGCGCTTTTTGGCCCAAGCCCATTGGCCTATTCATTGAAGTGTGTTAGGGCCAGGTCAGTGATGTGTTACAAAATTACACACATTTTATGTTTAAATTATTTGGGATTTGTATTTAATTTTAATTTGCTTTATTTGAATTTAGTATTTATCTTCTCTCTCTTTTTAATGGTTTCATTTTTATATCTTGAGGTGTCATTTTAAAGATCTTGGACTTTGAGCTAAAAAAGCACTTTAATTAAGCCCAGATTGGCCCAAAAGCAAGAAAACCTAGAATTAAAGTAATTAGAGACCTAGAAGGAATGTGAAATTATTTAAACAAGTCAAATAACTTCTAATGGGACTCAAATGTAGGATTTCTAAGGTTCAAAAGGACTCATAAAGACTTTAATATAAAAGGATAACAACTTTAAACAAGGGAGATAATCTATTTTCAAGATTGATGGCATATTTAGAGAAAAGAGGAGTTCAAGCCCTTAATTGAAGAACACTAGAAGGGATCTTTCATCATTCTTCTTCTACTCCTACGTTTTTTTTTTTAATTTTACTTTTTGGTTAATTCATGTGTTTATATCATTCTTTGATTCTTATATATAATTTCTCAACCATCAGAGACTATTTTTTTTTTATCTAGGATTAAGGATGTAACCCCTCTATAAATATTATGATTGGTTTTTTAATTTTCTTTTTTAGTTAATGAAAACTATTGATTTTTGATTCAATTTTGGTATTCTTAATGCTTGTTGCATGTTAGGTATCCATGTAAACATAATCTAAGACATTTAAGTGAAGATCGAAAGATGAAACTGAATGTCAGAAACTCTATTAATTAAACTTAAGAATTAATGCCTCAGAGACAGGATTAATCTTATGAAGAACAATGAACTATCAAAGAACTTAATAGGTTTCAACTGAAGTTAATGGTTATAAGAATGAGATTAACTTGATCAAAATTTCTTTAGGTCTCGATAAAGGGTAGAGAAAATTTTAGGTTAAATCACCTTCAAAAGCATAGTTATTTGTTACTAAAAAGAATTAATGTCAAGACCCAAATTGGGGGTAGTGACTGGGGCATAGGATGGATTATCTAACTTGACAAGCCTAGCAAAATTAACAAACATAACAGATGAAATATATGGTTTCTATCAAAAATTCAACATATTTTTTCCTAAAAGTTGAACCTTCAAAAAATATCATATCCTATTTAAATCAACATATTTACACACAATTAGATTCCCAACATGCAAAGCATCTAGATGATATGAACAGGGTACGTACACACACACACACACACACACACACACACACATAGCTTTTACGTACGAATTTATATCAATATAACAGAAGCTAGATGCTGCCTATAGTTAAATGGAGCACATCTAAAGTTACATACATAGAAAAAACATTGCCAAATAAACACAAGCATAAATGATCCAAGGAAATGGCCACACGATCTGAAGAATATGGACCCGGAATAGGAATTCTATCTAAAAAATGTTAAAGCAACTGAGTAAGTCACAAGACTCAGTGAGACATAATATATGCTATAACTAACAAAGGAACAAGCACAGCTTAAACATACATTGTCTTTGTATACGAAACTTGAAATTAATATAACTTGCCTAGTGTAGAAAAATAGTTTGAAATTTATAACAAGATACATTGAGAATCCATCACTGTAAACATTAAACATTTCAAACTAAATTATCAAAGTATCCAAAATTTATCCAAGTCAACAAGGTGCAGGTCTCAAATCCAATCTAATCCGTCAAATCTAAACGAATATATCCCCACCCACCTGGGGCTTAAACAAGACTGAGCGCCTTGGCCTTATACACTGGGTTAGCTCCATGCCTACTAGCTAGGGTATTAAGACTTGGTGCACCAAGATTGATGCCAATTGTCGTCAACTGCAGTGTCTGTCAAAGTATCCTCCCAGCAAATCGTACTTTCCATAATCCAAGTATGCAAATCATTTCTCTAAAATATTCCTTATCAAGAAAGTCTTCAAAAGTGCTTGTCTCAAGAATTTTTCATACATAATTAGCATGGATAGTAAATGATTTTTCACCAAGTATTTCTCAAAGCAATGATCATAAAAGCTTTTTAAAAGACTTATAGTAACATATAATTTATAGATTTAAACATTCAAGTGTATAGCATTGAAAATCAACATATAAAAAGTATATGCAAGGTTGAAAAACAAGTTATCTCCAAGACAAATAAGGTCTAAGTCAGTAATGTCGCAACATCGCTAGAAGCGACGGAACGATCCTCTAAGGAATCTATAATCACAAACAAGGTTCCAATACTAAGAATCACTAGTTAGAACCTTAGATTAACCATGTCACAATGTATCCAAAGAGCGTCGCGATGAGAGGCAATTAAATTTATAAAATTTAGGAGTGGCCACCCAATTTTATTTTAATAAAAAAAATAATTGAAAAAACCATTTTTATTAGGAAACTAGTCTTTGCAAATGAGATCAGGTTCAAAGTTTAGTTATGCACAAGGAAGAGTAGGAACTTAATCCTACTGTATCCCTGATACATCTGTTCCTAGACGTTTATCCTAAAGTTAATTGTGGAAAAATCATTATGACTTCAAAATGTATCGAATTTATCCCAAAAGCAAAAATAATAAATAACAAATAATGATAAAAAAAAAGCAAAGAATTAAGTAAAAATATTTATGATTTTGACTTGCCTTGCGTGCCTACGTATCCCACATGCAATGGAAAGTCAAAGCCACATAGTTCTTATAAAAAAAAAAAGCTTGTGTTTTGGAAGATTTTAATAAGAAATTAAGGATTAATTGAATGCAAAATGATTTGTTTATTGATTAATGTAAAATGCTTTGTGTTGAAAAGTTAGACTTAAGGATTGATCAAATTAAAAATACTTTGATGATGATTGATTGATTTTAAGAAAATGATTAATAGCTATATTACTTCCGAATCAAAGTGCCTTTATGGCAACAGTGACTGTTAGTGATTCTAAAATATTTTTGGAACAAAAGAACTATCACAGTAATGTCATTCTTAGTTAATTAATTAAATATTTTAAATGATTAAATAAAAATACTTTGATAATTAATTATAAAAATCTATATCACTATTGAGTCAAAGAGGCACTATGGCAACATTGACCATTAGTGATTTTAAAATATTTTCGAGATGAAAGAGCCATCACGGCAACATTGAACCTAGTTAGTTAAGGATTAATTAATTTAATTTATTTTATTTTCGAGACTGAAAAGTCATTACGGTAACAAGGGCTCGATTAGATTATTTTCTAAATCAACGAATTGACCTAATTCAAATGACTTAGATTAAGATTGAAAATTAATTTTAGAAAAAATAAAAAATAAGATATATGTTAAAATGACTAATAAAAAATAAATGTCCAGGTTAAAATAAAAATATTAAGACACAATAACAATTCGAACTCACAAATATACTGAATGCATACCGACTAAGCAGTTAGTATTTATTCAATTTTCAATTTTTATTAACCCTACCAAAAAGTGAAACCAATAAACATACATAAAACTTTAGTCCAACAATTTTAGAAAAATAAACCAAATCAAACCCAATATTCACATAAGCAAAAATAGCCTATTTCACTAACAATCATGAACTCATTTCTTTAATAAAAGACTAAAAACATGTTCAAATTAACGTATAAAGCCAAACAAATTTATAACCAAGATAGCAATGAACTTAAAAGTGTCAACTAGCCCCCAGTCATAACCAATCTCAAATCAGACATTCCCTAAACCATAATAAGCCCATATACTTAATCGTGTTCAAAATTATATCTGAATGAATTAAATAAATAAAAAATAAAAAAAGTTTAGATGAGGACGTGGCCTGGGGCATGAGGAGCATATGGGACGGTGAAATGTGGGTGTTGGTCCGTGAGTGTGAGGAAGGAGAAATTCTTGGGCAGGTAAGGTCTAATTTAAATATTCTATTTAATAATTAACAAATATAAAATTTAATGAGTTATATTATAAATATACACATCACTCATTAAAATGTTAATAATACGTGTCAATAATTAAATAATTATCTAAAGTAAGTAATGTTTATTTAAGAATTTCTCGTGAGGAAATGAGCTGTGGACCGTGTGTGACGAAGTGCGGACAATGGTGCTATGTATACGAGGGTGCAGATGTGAGTAAGAAAGCTGGTGCCCATGGGTGCTTGATGCCTGAAGGTGGTGCAAGTGCTCTGTTTTGGGACTTTGAAAATAGGGGAATGAGTTGCTGTGTGCAATGAGAGCTTCTGCTGGCTGTATGGTGCGACCATAGATGCGTAGGTGTATGGGGTGTGTTGCTGCTGAGCCGTGGTGGTGTGTGATACGAGTGAAGTGCGGTGCATTGTGGGTTGCCGGTGCTGTGAGTGAGGGAGGTTGTGTTGGCTGTGAAAGTGAGTGTGAAATGGAGCTTCATGGTGCTGGACCGTGCTGTGTGAGGGGTATCGTGTGTGCTGCAAGGCCATTGTGTGCGTAGCTGCATGTGGTGAGCTGCTAAGCGGGCCAGTTACTGTGAGGGTGAGGGACCGTTAGTGTGTGCTCTGTCTTAGGGAGGAGGAAACGGGCAGTGAGTGTTTCGGGTAGCTGTGGAGCGTGTGACGTAGGAAGTACAAACATGGGACATAAATACGATACAATACCGACATAAGTATACAGAAAATTTTTAAAATTATAGAATACTGCACAGTTATGATTTAAATTACAAAAATTAATATAAGATTAACATAAAAATATAAATCTAAAACAAATACCTATATTTAAATATAAGCATTATTACATGATCATTTTTAATTTAGATCCTATAAAAAAAATAAAAGAAATCAATATTTGTCATTATAAATACGATAAAAGACTATCATTTATCTAATTCTTATAATATCACACCAGTATTGACACAAATTCAAAAAGATAGGGATAGAAAAAATTTATGATAAAGATTAGAAGTGTTTATATATTCGAGGAGTATCCGACATAGATAGATGTCTAACATGGGTATGTTAACTATTTTGAGGTGTCCGTGCTTCTTAGCTGTGACCATGGAAGTGGGTGGAGATGTGCTCCTGCCATGAAGTGTGAATGAGAGGCTTATGCGTAGGGTCTGCTCTCTGTTTCGTGTGTGGTGGAGTTGATGAAACGAGATGAGTGCTGTATGGATGTAAGAGTGAAGAGGAGAATGAGATTGCTTGTGTCGTGGTGCATCTGTGAGGGAGTGTATGGGCAATGTGTGCGTGTTGGTGAAGAAGTCTGTGAGTGCAGATGAGTGAGGTTGTGTGGTGATTCCAGGACATTGACTTGGTGCTTTGTTTTGAAAGTAGAAGCAAGGGTGCTGGCGTGTGATACCTGAAATGAATGTAGTGTGGTGAAAATGGGTGTGTCGTGAACAAGTAGCTGTGTGAAGGAGAGGAAAAAGCATAATTAGAGAAGAAAACCAATCCCGGTGACTAAGCTCCAAAAGGTTCATGAAAGAAGAAAACCAGAGACCTTACCAGCAATGATCCCAAATGTTCCCACCCCTAGTACGGCCTCCAAGTAGCCTTGGACCCCCTAGTGGGACCCAAGGGATCTTAATAAAAGTTTGCTTTCTTTATATGTATGACTTTGGATTGCCTTAGATTGTGGTGACTATCTTTTTTACAAAGGTTTTCTAGTGCATCAAGACTAGTTAAATAGTCTCTTCCAATGAGAAAAAAAAATTGAATTAATTTTTATATGTCCCCTAAATATGTAATGAAAGGGCTTTTCTCAAAGAAATTAGAAGTCTATAACTTTGGAGTCTTGTTACTAGAGATTGTTAGCAGAACAAGAAACACTAACTTTTACAATAATTAGCAATTTCTAAGCTTTGTAAGATTTGTAAGTATACATACCTAATGGCACTTTTGATTACAAAAGGGTTTTATTACCTCCAAGTAATAATAAAAGTTAACTTATAGGTTTTGTTGTTTTTCAATTAGGTATGGAAACTTTGGAATGAAGGCAAATAGATCTAGAAATATGGGATTCATGCTTCGAGAATAGTATCTTGAGGTGCATACACATAGGACTTCTATTCGTGCAAAACTTACAAGAGAAAGACCAACTATATCCACTGTAATTTTGATGCTCATAAGTGAGATTGCACATCTTCCTCTTCCAAGGCAAGTTACATTCATCCTAAAGCAAAATTTGTAGAGTTCAAAGTTCCCTCATCAAAAAAAATAAATGTAACTTCAACAATAATGAAACTCTTAGTAATATGGGATCATCATGAGTGTCATTGTTGACATTCTCTCTACTTAAGTTCATTAGAATTTTTACTTTAGCTTAAATATAAATTTACCATATTATTTTTATTTAGTAAGAGAATTTTTTTATCATATATAATTAAAGTAACTTTTATACTTTTTTTTTATAATTTAATATCTAAAAATAATTTTTATACTATCTAAACCAAATCAGTTTTTATAAAATCAATTTTTAGATGAAATTACTAATCATAAATCAATTCTTTCACAATGAATTCTTAAATTAGTAATTCTTTTAACACAATTTTTTTATATTGTCTTTTAAAAAAAATTCTTAAAGTTAAAGTTTTAAAACTCTAATTCAATCAATATCCAAATCAATTGATCTTATGTATAAAATTATAATAATAATAATAATAATAATAAGTTATGATAGGACTATTTTTAGGACTTTGACTGTTTTGGACTTCTGCAGCAAAAATAATTTTTAGCTTTTTAATGACGAAGAAAACTTTTTTAACGCTGACATTGACTGCATCATGGAATCATGGGTTTATGGAAAGACAATTTTTATTTTTTTTTGGTGATAGTATTATACGCAAAGATAACACTAAAAGGCAGCAGCTGTTATCAAGACAAAATTCGA
The DNA here is from genome assembly GCA_019955255.1 of Castanospermum australe. Lineage (NCBI taxonomy): Eukaryota > Viridiplantae > Streptophyta > Magnoliopsida > Fabales > Fabaceae > Castanospermum > Castanospermum australe. Next base: position 403,544 of record NSJW01000387.1, on the reverse strand, counting down.
AGTCTTAATTATAAAAGTCCAAGTGAATGAAACATTGAATTCAGTGGTTACTCATTAGGAAGAAAAAAACATCATAAGTCGCCCTAAATGCACATCACTATGCAACCATGATGAGTACTCATTTTAAGTCATGGGATTCAATGTTCATGCATTTTCTTTATCTGTTTCTCTCATACTTTCCAACTTCAACTTAGAATTTGGACATCGGGTTACAACATCTTAATTCAATGTTATGTGGGTAGCTAACAAAAATCAACTACTACTACAATGATTTTTCTAGGATTGTCTCATTTTCTGAGGAAGGGAATCTTGTGGTATTGAATGGGCAGAAAGAATTCAGGGGAAACAAGAGCAAAACAAAGAATTAGAATAAGAGGAGAACATTTTGGGTTGAAAGCTGAGAAATAAAGGCTAAAACAGAGAAAAGGGATAAAGGTGAATAACAGAAATGATGTGGTTAGGGTCAGATGCCTTTTGTCGTATCATGTAGCCAATGTTTCCCTTTTTTGTTACCCTCACTAAAAGTATTGAATCGTTAATAAATTTTAGCATTATTTTTGGTGGAAAATTTCAGCATTATTATTTATTAGATGGTATACTAATTTCTCTTTATGATTTAATCTCTTTATTTCTTTTGTTGTGACATTTTATATATATTATTTACTTATTTGGGTTTTGATTAGAGTTAGTAAATTAAATTAATACGTCTTGAATAATGATTGTTGGTGAAAACAGAAAGAAGGAAAATGAGCTTATGCCTGTAAATTGCATTAATCATAGATATATATACAAAGAGACTACCTCTAACTGCAAGATAAACAGAACGTCCATAACTAACTCTAACTAACCAGCTTATCACTGGCTAGCTTAACACCCCCCGCAAGCTGGAGCATGGATGTCTAACATGCCCAGCTTGGAACAAAGTTAAGAATGGAGTTGCATCTAAAGCTAAAGGCTTTGTGAACATATCCGCTAGCTGGGATGCTGATGTTATTGGCAGTAAATGGATCAAGCCTTGGAGCAGTTTTTCTCTAACCATACGGCAATCCAACTCAATATGTTTAGTGTTGTCATGGAAAATGAGCTTGAGAGCTACCTGCATTGCCGAATTATTGTCACAATAAAGGGATGCAGGGCGGGTCTGATGTTGTGTAAATCAACTAACAGATATGATATCGACTGTACCTCTGAAGTTGTTGACGCCAATGCCCTATATTCGGCCTCTGAGGAAAGATCGTGAGATTGTGTTCTGCTTTTTGGATTTCCAGCATATCAGTGAAGGTCCCAGAAAGATGCAGAACCTTGTGATGGACTTCCTGGAATCAGGACAGGTTGCCCAATCTGAGTCACTGAATGCTTTCAAGTGTAAATCTGAATCAGCTGAGAAGAAAAGCCCTTTTCCTGGACTGCTTTTTATGTATCACAGAACCCTTTGTGCAGCTTGGTAATGTAGTTTTGTTGGGCATGACAAAAACTGGCTTAGTTGATGGATTGCTAAAGTGATGTCAGGCCTAGTGGTGGTTAAGTAGAGTAATCTTCCAATAAGTCTTCTATATAAGGCTGCATCATAACTTGGTGATCCATCCTCTTTCTGTAATCTGGCTTTTGCCAGCATACGAGTTGCTACTGGTTTGGAAGCCAATAAACCAGAATCAGACAGTAGGTCTAGAGTGTACTTTCGTTGGGACAATGAGATGTGTTATTTAGATCGAGCAACCTCAAGTCCAAGGAAGAATTTTGCATCACCAAAGTCTTTAATTTTGAACCCATGATCCAAATAGGACTTGACATTATTAATCTCTTCAATGTCATCACCTGTAAGCAACAAATCATCAACATAGACTAGGATGGCAGTAAATGAATGAGATGCAGATTTCACAAAAGGTGAGCAATCTGATTTCGACTGAGTATATCCAAGAGATGTCAGGGCAGTTGATAATTTTGCATGCCATTGTCTACTGGCCAGTTTAAGACCATATAGAGATTTTTGGAGTTTACACACTTGATTTGGCTTGTGGCTTGGAACCCAAGTGGAAGAGTCATGTAAACTTCTTAATTCAACTCTCCATGCAAGAAGGCATTGTTGACATCCAACTGTTTCAGGTGCCAGTTTTTCACAGCTACAATTGCCAAAAGAAGCCTAACTGTGGTCAGCTTCGCCACTGGTGAAAAGGTGTCAAAATAGTCAACACCCTCTGTTTGAGTAAATCCTTTTGCCACTAAGCGTGCTTTGTAGCGTTCTATTGATCCATCAGCCCTGTGTTTGACCTTATAGACCCATTTGCATCCAATGGGATGCATTTCAGGTGGGAGTTCAACAAAGGTCCATGTGTTGTTTCTCTCGAGCTTGAATTTCATCATTCATAGCTTGCTTCCAGCAGTCAAACTTTACTGCTTCTTGGTAATTCTTAGGTTCAGTGGTTAAGGAGATATCAGGAATGAAGAGTTTGTGTGTTTGTGAGAGTTTATGATAAGAAATGTAATCCGAAAGTGGATAGTGAATACCTGAAGATTTTGTTGCAGCAGAAATGCTCAATGCATTACCGTGATAATCCTGTAGATAGCTTGGTCTGGAACGAGTTCTTTGTGATCTTCTCTGTGGTTCTGTGTGATGTGGTTGCTGAGATGGTATTGTGGTTGGCAAATGTGGTCCTGTTTCTGCTGCAGTTTCTGTCATAGGCTCTGCTGGTTGTGGATGAATATCTGCAGTGTTGGGAGGAAAAATGATGGGTGGATATTCTAGGTTCTGTGATATATGATTTGGTAAGTTTGGTGGTTGGTGAGTTTGGTGTTGATTTTCTTTTGTATGACAGTAATAAGGTAAATATTGTTCATGAAATGTAACATTTCTAGATGTGAAAATTTCTCCGGTGAGGATATCATATAATACGAAGCCTTTTGTGCCATATTTGATTCCGAGGAAAATGCATTTCCTTGTCCTTGGATCAAATTTGGTTCTTTTTATGGAAAGGGTTGATGCATAACAAAGAGAGCCAAAAACTTTAATAGGAGGAGTAATCTAGTTTGGTGTTGTTCAGTTTCTCAAAAGGGGTTAGATTTTTGAGATTGGAAGGATGGAAGCCCATTTATGAGATGTACTGCATAAAGTATAAGCATAAGACCAAAAAGACTTGGGAATATTGGATTGGAACATCAGAGAACAAGCAACATTTAGTATATGTTGGTGCTTTGGCTCAACCACCCCGTTTTGTTGAAGGATTTCTACACATAAGGTTTGGTGAAGAATACCTTTGAAAGAATAGAAAGAAGACATAGCAAATTCAGGTCCATTATCACTTTGAATGATTCTGACTTTGGTGGAAACTTAGGTTTCAACTAGTAAGATAAAATGCTGAAGGTGTTGCCTAGTTTCATATTTAGCTTTCATTAGAATTGCCCAAGTGTTGCGTGAGTAATCATCCACAATAGTGAGGAAATATCTGTGACCATGAATGGAAGGTATTTGAAAAGGACCCCAAATATCAACATGATTTAAATGGAAGATTGCATCAGCAGAAGATGTACTTAAATGAAAGGGAAGTTTCTTATGCTTGGCAAAATGACAAACATCACTAGGAGTTTTATTATTGAAAGTAATAGATGGATACAAAGAGTGCAGTACATTGGAAATTTTATGAGATGGATGGCCTAACTGTAGGTGTCACAAATCTAAATTTGACCTAGAGTCTATATTTACATCAAGGACAGTATTTACGAAAGATGCTTGGATATCTACAGAGTGGTGTATAGGTATCAGTTTTATCACATATAATCAATTGAACTCTTCAGCTTGCCCAATCATCTTCATGGTAATCAATTCCTGAATCAAACAAATAGATTTGGTAAAGGTTAATTGACAAGATAGTGTATTGGTAAGTTTGGTAATAGAGATCAAATTAAATTAAAATTGAAATTTGGTATGTACAATACATCTGTGAGATAGAAGTAATCAGAAAAGAAAATGAAACCAGAAAAATTAGCAATAACAGAACTACCATTTGGTAACTTGACAGATATTGGTTTGATGCGTTTGAAAGGTGTAAATGAAGAAAGGTCTGAAGTCATATGATCAGTAGCCCGTGTCAAGAATCCAGGATTTACCATTGGAGGAAAAATTACCTGTTGGTGGTTTGGAATCGACACGAGCTATATGATGAGTACTAACAAGGTTCGAGGTGTGAACTGAAGGTTGTGGTGCTTGGTTCATGCTTGACTGTGGAAGAAGGCTGAGTAAATTCTGAAATTGCTCGAGTAAAAGCAAACACACGTTGATCCCTATTTATTGGAGATCTGCACACCAGCATCAGGTTCTTGCTCATCATCAACTTCAGCATAAATGTTATTCACCTTTGATTGAAACCGAGACTTATAACCTGGAGGAAATCCATGTTTCCTGTAACGTGTCAACTGTATGATTAATTTTACCACAGTAAGTAGAAAGTTTTTGTAGCCTTTGAAGATGGACCATAAACACGGCCTTGATACTGAGGTTTTGCATTGGCTGCATTAACCATAATTGCATTATGATTAGTGAGAACCTTTAGTGGATGAATCCTGGCGTTCTTGTTGAATAAACCACGGAAAAAAGTCGGTCAACAGGAGGAAGTGGATCCATGGAACATGATCTGAGATTTCGCAGTGGAGAAATCTTCATTCATGTGGACCCTGGAGAAACTTGATTACACAGTCATTATCTCTATATTTCTTGATCGAATTCAGATTATTTTCACATTCTTTGAAAGGTACATGGACAAGAAGATATCGGACGAAATTGCTCAAGCTCATCCCACAATATCTTGAGCTCAGTGAAATATTCTGTAACAGAGAGATCTCCTTGCTTATACAAGCATATTTCTTCTTGCAAAGCTGAGATACGGAACATGTCATTAGGTGAAAAACGATCTGTGAGATCTCGCCAAACCTTATCTGCAGTATCTAACCAAAGAATGCTCTGTGCAATCGAAGAGGAAAATGACCTATTCAGCTCTGAAAGAACCATCATGTTGCATCTGTCCCACGCTGAACTCAAAGGATCTGTCAATGGTAGCCTAGGAAGAGAGCCATCGATGAATTGAATCTTGTTTTAGGACAGCAAAGCCATTTTCATGGCTCTGGCCCAAGAATTGTAGTTGGAGCTAGTGAGGGGCTGGGAAACATGACTAAGGGAGGGATTTTTTGTTAGGGTAAAGAAAAAATGGGTTTGCAGGATTTTGAATGAAATCTGGAGTTGCAGCAGCCATGGAAACACCTTGAAGAAGCTTGAAACTCAGGAGAGTTTTGAGGAAGATGAAACTGAGAGAATTTGAGGAAGGCAGCGGAAATTTTCAGCTTTGGGATACCATGTTGGTGAAAACAGAAAGAAGGAAAATGAGCTTATGCCTATAAATTGCATTGATCATGGATATATGTACAAGAGACTACCTCTAACTGTAAGATAGCAGAATATCCACGTAGTATAACTAACTCTAACTAACCAGCTTATCACTAACTAGCTTAACAATGATAAAAATAAATCGTCGCCCATTTAGCGGTTTTTGCAGAGTAATGTACTCTCTCAGTTATTTTGGGATTGTCTAGTGACTTAATACCATGACTAATCTTGCCTAAATTTTCTAAAATTTAAACATTTATTTAGTAGCCCTGTAAAATTACGTATTCTCTCGGTTGTTTAAGAATCATTGTGTGATCTAGTATCATGTCTAATCATGCTTAGGACTTTTTAATGTGTTTGCTAATTTATTCAAATTGAATAAATTTAAGATCAAGCAAACAAATTTTCTTTTAATATTTTGAAAATGTTAAAATAAATAATTAATCCCTATAGTTTCACCTAATTTAGATTTTGGCTGTTATAGTTTAATTTTTTTAAATATTAGTTCCTATGGTTTCACTTATTTAAATTTTAAAGGACCAATACTTTAATTAAAAACTATAGGGATCCTTCAAGGAAAATAAGGACTAATATCTTAATGAATATAAACTATAAGGACTAAAATATAAGTGGATGAAAAATATAAGTACTAATAGCTTAATGGTGTGACTAAATTCTAAATAAGTAAAACTATAAGGACCGATATATGAAATAAAAAATTACAGAGATCAAAATTTAAATAATTTAAAACTACAAAAATGAATTGTTTATTTTAATCTTTTAAAAAATGCGTGATGAATATTTTTTGACCCACAAATATTTTTTAGACAAACTAAAAGCTTTGATTTCTCGATTGAGAGTAGGTAAATCGAGAAGAGGTAGTATCAATTGGAATTTGTAAAAAAATCAGGTGATGATTTATGTTTTTAGCTTTAGGATGTGTGTATAGTTTAGCTTTAAAACTTAAAAAGTGTAACAGAAGATTTACATGCAAGGGTGGAGGATGGGGGCTGATCCCACTCAATTCTCAAAGTTTTTCTTTAAATATTTTAAAATTTTTTTAAATTTTACTTGTGTAATTTTGATGTTTGATATGATCAGAGTGATCTTCTTCATAATGACTTTTTGTTTAGTATAATAACGAATCTTGTGATTTTTTAGGCTTAATTGTAGTTTTGGTTTCTTTATTTTAGTAAAATGAATGATTTTGGTCCATTTATTTTGAAAATAAACTATTTAGTTTTTCTATTTTCACAAAATAAGTACTGTTAGTCTCTTCGTTAGTGTACAGTTAAAAACTTAATGAAAAATACTGACGTGATGTTTACAATTATGATTAATTATAGTTTAAGTCCTTATAGTTTAGTAAAAAGAATGATTTAGTCCTTAATTCTAAAATATTTTTCATATTTAAAAAATAATTTTTTTAGTTTGAAAATAAATAAAATTTTATTAATTATATAATACAATCTCATGTGTTAATTTCAATGAAGATATTTACTAATTCTACTTAACAATAAATAAAAAAATCCTACATATAAATAAATTTTATATATTCATATATACATATAATTTTATTTTATTCTTTTTTATATTTAAATAAAAATTTAAAGTGCAAGAAATGATACCTATTTATTAACTCAAATTATTTAAGTTAGATAAAAGTTATTACGAAAGTAATCAAAATGTAGATAATTTTTTCTCTGTAAATACATATAATATTAAGCTAAATCAATTACATGAAATTAAAGTATGTGCTTAGGCTTTCAAAGTATCAAATAAACCCTAACCTTTAATCAAAATTAATGTACTGTATATAATAAATTATATAAATATACTCATATAAAAAAATTACATAAATATAAGAAAAATTTATATAAATACCTTAATTTATTAATTATAGATATAACAATATTTATACTTCTATTAATATTGCAGACATTATTGATTAATAAATTACAATTTCTATATATGTAAATATTTTTATTGATTTATAAAATTTATAGTCTTATATATAATACAATATTTTTTATTAAAGAAATTTTGATTGATGGTTTAAACCTATTTAAGACTTTAAAAATTTAAACCTATTGACCTACTAGAATGCTCTTATATTTAGTAAAATAAATAATTTGGTCACCAGTCTTGAAAATAGACTATTGTCTTCCGTATGCAAGAAAGTCATTGGTAGTCCACATTAAAAAGGCCCTCATTAGAAAATTCTGCTACACATAATAAACTCAATCTTACATTTTGTGGTTCGGAAGCAATTCTGAATATGTTTGGTTAAAGTACTTCCAAGCTTCACCATCAGATGGATAAGCCAGTACTTCTCACTCCTGACGATTCTCATAATGCTATCTCACATTAGCGGTTGTAGACTCAGAAGAATACAACTTTTTAAGTTTAAGGGTCAATGGCAAGTACCACATCCTTTTCAATAGAACATTTTTTTTCTTCCCATAAACAATTTTTTCGGTTCTGCACCTAAGAGACCCACAAAACTTGAAATATTTTTCATTGTTATCCCTTGGAGTGTAATGCAACATGCAATCATTCACACAAACAATTAATTTTTTGACACCCCCAAGGCTAAGTTCTTAAACCATTTTCTTGGTTGTATAAAGAATTGGATTACTTGTAAGAAAAGCATCTCTTATGACATCAAGTATGTTATTATAACACTACTCCAGCCAATTATATTTTGATTAAATTTTCAACAACCTTACCGAAGTTGATAATTCTAATAGTTGAGATTGCTCATCATGCAAATTAGTGCCTGCCACGAAGGCTTTTTAGCAATAGCTAACATGTCATAGAACCACTGTGCATCACTATTTGGATGCCCTTCGGCCCTTGGTAGTTCATATGGAATTGGTTGATAATGACTTGCAAAGTTACGCCTAGGTGCATCTAAAAAACATGGTTTCGTATGGATTTGTGGGGTGTTGTACAACACCCCCCTCCTCTAATGGAATTGGCTTCTTCATGTATTGGCTCGAGTAGTTGAAGTATTTAATCTTCATGACATGTCCAATAGTAATAATTTGGCCTAAATCCCTTATCGTACAGATGTCTCCTAACCACATCAAGGTGTCGATATGGTATGCGTTTCACATTTCAAACACAGACACCTTATTTGATTGTTTTTACATTGTGGTTTGAGGCACAATCATGTTTTACAAATGCCTTAACACCTTTCAAAAAATCTATTGTCAAACTACCTCTTCCAAGGACGAAGCCTGTTGTCCATCCACCTATGGTGTTCATGGACATCCATATTTTGTTCAATATATCAATAAATCAATATTGTTCCAACATGTGTACACAATTTAATCTTATTAAAATTAATACACTTATCAATCAACTATTAACTTAGTTTATTCTACTTACCCATTTAAGGGAAAAGAAATTGCGAAACAACCAAAAGACATGTCAAAGGTTTGGACAAAATTGGCCAAAATTTTTTCTAACCCTTCCTCATTACATTACCCAACACACTTAACTTATCTAATATTTTTTGAAAGAACTTGGCAGAATCTCCCCTAAAACAATGAGAACTCTCCCTGTAAAGTTTTGACAATCATTGCAAACCTTTCACAACAAATACATAATCAACGAAATGTTTTTTTTAAAATTTTAGCTGTGTCTCCCCTAAATTTTGGATAACTCTACTTGCACAATCAAAGCCAATGTGTATTGATTGATCAAACTTGTTGCAGCTTGTTGGAAGGATACCTAGCGACCAAAGCCTTTTTCACTTGACAAAATTCTCCATAAGAAACACAACTTGTAATTTTCTGTATACTCATAGATGCTTATCTTCCTCAAGTTTCTCCTATCTTTTGTATCAGTTAGATCGAACACTAGCCCCAATCTGGGTTCTATTTTCAGTCGAGAGTCCATGAGAAGCACAGAAAGATGCAATCTTGGAAAGAAAGGCAACAACACACTAGGTTTCGACAGACAGAGCCAACGTTTTTGCCAAACATGAAGACAAAAAGTCAGGCACTGTCAGATGGAACTCTTTTGTCCCCTTTCTTACAAAATTCGCAACTTGTGATTCTTCTCATAAACTTACAACCGAAAACCAAACATGGGTTAGGTGCATCGTTCGATACAGCTTAGACAAAAGACAATAGAGTCTTGAAGAAGATGAACATCTCCTTGTAGGGTTTAGTCGCTAGGGATGTGAGGCACAAGTCAAAAATTGAGGAAAAGATGAGGGAGATTTAATCTTTCCAAGAGAAAGTCGAGGTGAAGATGATGGATAGAATTAGTATTTACGAGGTTCCGAAAGGAAAGCACAATCAAGTTTTTAAAAACCAATACATAATCAACAAATTTTTCTAAAAATTTTGGCGGAGTCTCCCCTAGAACTAGGATAAATGCCTACACAATGGTCTCATTCAAGATAATTTCAAATTAAATTTGCAATTTAGTCAACCAAACATCACCTAACACACTTTACTTATCTAATATTTTTTAAAGGATTTCGGCAGAGTCTCCTCTAAAACTAGCAATATCCAATCAAGCACACAAAGAATATTGGGGTAGTCTACAAGATAGGAGGTCATCATAGGGTATTAGAAATCATACATTGTTTTCAAATTCCTAACTATTCGAAAGTGCACCCCTTTACTCTATACATCATGTAAACTATTGGACATCGTGACAGACAGTATATGAGAAGTACTAACTTCTCCCCAGACTCATTCTTTTCGACTTTGCCCTAGGAAAATGTAAGTCTTTTAGAAAACATAAACAAAATTTAATAGATTACTTACTACATAAAGCATCGACAAATTGAAGTCTAAATGCAACTAAAGTTACACAGCAATTAAGTGACCACAAAATTAGTACTACTAACTTCTCCCCAAACTCACTCTCCATCTTCATTTTGACCTCACCCTAGGAAAATATAAGTCTTTCAAAAAAACATAAATAAAAGTTAATAGATTACTTACTGCATAAAGCATTGACAAGCTGAAGTTCCATATGCAATTGAAGTACACAGCAATTAAATGACCACAAAATTAAACCTAATTAGTAATTTGAAGCTCAAAATCAACTACAAATTTTACAAACAATAATTGTAACTCATAGAAAGCTTTGCACTAATTCATAAAAATTAAGCAAAATCCCTAATATGATTTATAATATTCTAAAACACTAATTTTAGAATTGGGATCAACCTTTGATAAATACAAAATTAAGAATTACAAAAAATAAATGATACATACACTAAGAAAAATAAATTATACCACTAATCTACCAAAGTTAAGTAAAAACCCTTTCCAAACTGATCAAAATTTAAAATACATAACAACAGTTTTTAAATTCAGGTTAATATCAAACTCTAACACCAATAACACCACCCTAAACCACTAACACTAACATCAAACTCTAACCAAATCAAATAATAACAATTAGGGCATCACAAAACTGCCATATAAAACTCTAGACACAAAAAGTAACATAAAAAGTAGGCCTAACAAAATCCTATAGAAAATAATAAAAAATATCAAATAATCACATAAAATAGAGAATGAGAGGAAAGGGACTCACCAATGCCAGAGAGGGAGAGGGACTCGCCTAAAAATGGCTGGAAATAGGAAGGAAGGGACAAAGATTGAGGGAGGACGTGAGAAACCAAAGAGGAGAGGAGAGAGAGCTTCACAAACGAAATAAGAAAGAAGGCCTCTGCTTCGTGCCTTATTTTAGATTTATCAACAGCTTACCGATGGTTAAGACCATCGATCGCAAAATGCGCACGTTCATTGAATGCACATTATAGATGGAATTTAATCTTATGCCGACAAAAATTTATTGGTACAAAAGACTATTGTTTGTTATTTCTGTGATTAAATTTGCATAAAAAATTTGTCGGTATATTATAAATTACTGACAGACAATTCCATCGATAAATAACTATACCCAAAGATCTTTTCAGGACCTTTTAGAGGATACTTCTGCTCTAAGAAAGAAGCTTTCAAGCCCTTAAGATCTTGAAGATTAGGAGTTAAAGATTTAAGATTTGAATTGATTGCTTTCTTTTTCTTCTTCTTTGATTATTTTCTTTGATTTATTGTTGTCATGATAGTGGAACTCCTTAGATTCTTGTTTTTGTTTTTATTTATCATCTTGAACTAAGTTTTTTTATTCTAGGATTGCAATTGAACCCATTATGTAAATTGGATCTTTCTGTTTCTTTCTTTTTTATTTTAATGATGTTGAATTATTTATTTCTTCTTGTTCTTCATGCCTTTAATTGATTGGTCACTAATTAAAGTGGTTATATAAGTTTAAATTGGACTTAGAAAAGAAAATTTGGATTTAAGTCATAGGTGAAATAACACTTGTTCAAATCATTTAGGCCTTGAATGATTTGATTCGTTTACAAGATAAGGATATACTTATAAGTCATGTGTAACCTTGATTAGGGCTTGATCTTAATACTTTTTTCTTCGATTTGTTTTCATAGGGATATAAGGAATGAATTAAGTGGGATAGTTTTATATGACCATCAAGAGATTTATATGAAAAAATTATATCACTTAGTTAATAACTCATAATTATTAGATAAGATAAGAAGGAATAAGGGATTTCAAGTGAAATACTGGAGGATATTGTAATCCTAAGCCCATTCATATTGGTAATTTCATTTTTAATTTTTAGTTTGCAACTTTGCCTTGTTTGATTTTTATTTGAATTTAACATTTTTTCAATTTTATTGTTGGTTTAAATAAGGTTAGGATTTTCCAAATTTGGTACTTAGCTTTAGGACAAATATAAATCTCTGAGGGAACAATATCTTTTCACTGGTTTACTTGTTTGACACTTACACTTGTGTATATATGTTTTTGAAATAGTAAGTTTTTGATGCCATTGTCGGGACCAAGAGGGATAGTGATTTACCAATGAAATTGTCTGTTTAAAAACTTGATCTAGAAGTAGAAAATATAAAACTTGTCGTTTAAGGCCGGGTCAGCCCACATATATAGAAAATAGCCTTATAGCACAAAATGGTACAGCCACAAGTAGTAGCCTAGTTAAAAAAACAGTATTTACTACAAGTAGTGGTAAAAATTGTTTTAATTTTACTACATTGAAGCAAAGTTTTCAACAATTGTCCTTTTTCTAGGTAGAACATAGGGTTACAATTGACCTACTTGTTTTGGCAATTGTCCTAGTTTTCTATAATGGGAACTAGGAAGATAGTGACTTTGTAAAATTTATGGATTCAATATATTTTAAAAAAATTAACTGTAATTTTCAATATTTAGTGGGTTGACTTTTGAGTTGGCCTTAACCTATTGTAATAGAACCTTGGGCAGCAACCAATTCCCAAGAAAATGTAAGTTACCATGTGTTTTGAATTAGGGTAAAAAATCCATGACGAGACTATCTTATTATGAGTGTGACGTTGAGGTTAAGAGCATGGGTATATATCGTGGAGTGGGTTTGAGTTTTGATTAGTTTTTATCCGAATTTGTATATTTTGTCAATTTGAAAAACACCTAGAAATGAGCTATTGTTTGGTTATTATTTGACTCATCAAATGGAATAGTTTTACTAACAAAATTTTTTAGTATATGATACCTTGGAATGTTGTGATAACCCATGTAAAGTTTTGTGCAAAAATACTATACTGAGCTATATCAAATAAATTATGAAAGTGGATAAGGTTGGTTTTCATTACAAATTACAATAAGAATGATGCCTGTGATTATACCCGTGGTTTTCAATTTATTTGAGAGAAATTTTGATATGTACTACCCAACATGAAAGAATTCTAGTCCTTGATAGAGATAAATTCTACCACAAAGTTGCGACTTCAAAGATGGGATTTCAAATTCGAATTTCGTAGGTAACAATTTAGCAAATAAATTTCGCTCTAGATTTTGTCACTAAATGTCTTAGAGACTAATTTTAGGCATCTAGTTAATTTCCTTAATATAATTTATAAATAGTTTTGTAATATTAGATTAATTTGCAAACTAAATATGTCTAGGGTACTTGTATTGATATTCATAGAAGGATTTCAATAGAATTTATACATTATTTTTGTTATGATAACTTAATTTATGAATTAAATATGCACTTTATATTTCAATTTTTACTTTAGGAGGAATTTATTTTTTAAATGTATTTGCATTTTTTTTATGATTGTGTGCCTTTTATCAAATGTTTTGAACTATGATTTTGATGTATATGTTATCTTAGCATAACTGTACAGTAGTGAATGTTTTTCATAAAAGTATAACATACAATTTATGTCATCATCAATATTTCTTAATAAATGTAAACTATTGACTAAATGTTCAAAGTTTTTACTCATCAATAAAATATTAAATTTGTTTGAAGAAGATCATATAAGCACTTAATATTATGTGGCATTAAAAAACTTACAAGAATTTTTGTATGAGATCACATTAGCATATGACATTATGTAATATTACAAAAATCTTTGAACGAGGCCACATTAGTACATAATATGACGTAGAATTTCATGACTTAGAAAAAGTCATATCGTCATATAACATGACGTAGTACTACATGATTTAAAAGATGACATATCAGCAAATAAAATGACACGGCATTATATATATATATATATACACACACATACTCTTGATCCTTACCGTATCTTAGTACATAATATGACGTAGAATTTCATGACTTAGAAAAAGTCACATCGTCATATAACATGACGTAGTACTACATGATTTAAAAGATGACATATCAGCAAATAAAATGACATGGCATTATATATATATATATATATACACACACACACTCTTGATCCTTACCGTATCTTATAGATTATTCTTTATATTTTTTAAAATGGTTTGGCCGTTTCCTCTCTACCAAATAAAAATTGATAGTGATATCAATATGGAAGGATGGTTTTCTCGGCTTAACCACCTTCGGCAAAGCCATCTGATAGCCGTAGAGGGGGAGAGGTTTCAATTCTGACAGTGGTACAGACGGCAGCTTCGCCAGGCAAAACATTTCCTTCAGGGAAAAACTGATGGGCAATAAATCTCTGCCACACCAAATGGAATGGATTGACTTGATGCAGTAGAATTTAGTTCGAATAGAGCATCGTGGGGGAAACAGACTTCTTCCTATGGTTTATTTGGATGATAGGGCTTTTGACGAAATGTGTGTGCCTTGGCATGAGGCCTTGGTAATCAAAATGTTAGGGAAAGATGTAGGCTTCTTAGTCATGAGAGATAGACTGAAGTGGCTGTGGAAGCTTTCTGCCGACTTTGACATCATGCATATAGGTGCTGGTTACTTCATGGTGAAGTTTGATATGAAAGCAGACAGACAAAAGGTTATTGATGGAGGACCTTGGATGCTGTTTGACCATTATTTGTGCGTTAGCTCTTAGTCCTCGACAATGATCACAGAGTCTGCAAAAATCCAGAGAACCACGGTCTGGATTCGTTTCCAGAGGCTGAACCTAGTATACTATGATGAAAGTTTCCTTGTTGCCATGGCATCAGCTGTTGGGGTTCCTGTTGAAGTTGACATGAATACTCCAAATGTGACCAGAGGAAGTTTTGCTAGAGTTTGTGTAGAGATTGACGTGAGTCTTCCTGTTGTCGGCAAGGTCTGGCTTAAAGGTCATCGGAACAAGGTGGAGTACGAGGGCCTCCATATCATCTGTTCAAGTTGTGGGTGTTATGGCCATCTGTCTAGGGACTGCAAGGAGAAGGCAAACACTACAAAACTCTTGGTGTTGTCAATGGCGAAATGTCATCGTCGGCATCAAATCCAGTCGACCAACCCTATCACCAAAAACTTCGGCGTAAGGGACAAAGCAACAGAAGACAATGCAAGAAACAAGGAACCAAGGGAGATACCCTCAGCTGAGATAAGTGGAGATGATTTCGGAGTGGTGAATCTGCATGTTGACTGGTTGACGGCTTCACATAAAAAACGCAATTCAAAATCTGGTGCCTGTGGGTCCACTTCTAAAGTAAAAAAGGTTTTGGGGCAGGCGATTTAAATTCTTTCCAAATCCCTCAGAATGGGGCACTGGACCACGTTGTGGCCCATTTCATTAGCAATCAGGGAACTTCTAAGGATGAGCCCAAGATCGTGAAGATACTAATGCTGACATCAATCGGCCTGCTGATACTGGTCCGGTGACTCACAGACACTTGTCCTTATCGGGGACTCGGGACCGGGGAGGTCTGACCTCCGCTAAATCCAACTCCAACTCGAAGATAACCCCGGCATTGCAACTGGGAGCTTCCACTTCTTCTAGCTCTGTCCCTCAAGGTAATATGCAAATGGAAGGCCACAACCACCAAGTCAAATCTATTTGGAATCTTCGCATGATTTCTCCCACTCATAATCAAATCATGGATGAGTCGAAGCCCCTCCCTCTTGACCCTGGAGGCATGCAAAACATGGCTGATGAAAATGCAAGTTCTGGAGATGATAGTGACTCAGATGAAGAGTACATGTTGGAGACACAAGGAGGAGACAGAGCGATATCAGATATGGCAGTTCAACAAGCCATGGTTGCCCCTCATTAAATGGGTAACGCTCCCCTCTACTGCTTCTATGATTGAATTCTCTCAATTCTGTATACTCTCCTAGAACATCAAGGGAGCTGCCAGTGCTAATAGTAGACGTCATGTAAAGGATCTCATTAGGAAGTTCAGCCTTTCTGTTTTCATTGTGATCGAGACTCATATGCAATTTGCTTTTACGAAGCCATTTTGGGAGCGTCTGGACTATATCCCTGTAGCTATAGTAGAAGCCCAAGGTCATGCTAGAGGGATCTGGGTCCTTGGGAGCAGAGGTAACTACTTGTTCCAGGTGCTTGATTCTTTTTCACAAGCCATCACTTTTCAAGTGTCTAGTGGTGATAAAATGTGGATTTGCAGCACTGTTTACGCCAGCCCTACTCCTGTTACTCGAAATAATCTTTAGTCTCACCTTATGTCCCTTCGCCAATCTATTAATTCTCCCTGGCTTTTAATTAGAGATTTCAACAAAGTTCTTCTCCCCTGGGAAGTTATAGGAGGGAGTTTCTGGACTTCCAGAGCCAATAGTTTTACTGACGCTCTTGAAAATTGCAACCTAATTGATTTGGGTGCTAAAGGTGGGAAGCTCACTTGGCAACGTAATTGTCATGGATCTCGTTGTATTTCTAAATGCCTAGACAGAGGTATTGCGAATTGCAATTGGCGCACGGCTTCCCAGGAAGCTTACCTTGAGAATTTGTGCCGCCTTCACTCAGATCATAATCCTGTTCTTTTGAGATGTGGAGGTCAGCCTACTATTTGGGGAGATAAACCCTTTAGGTTCGAAGCGGCCTGAGTGTCTCACTCAGCTTACCACTCCCTAGTTTTTGTTGCTTGGGAGAGGTATGGCAAAAATGCTACCAGAGGATTTAACTTGGTTAGAGAAGACTCCGTCTCTTTCAACAGAGACATTTTTGGCAATATCTTTAAGAACAAAAGGCGCATAGATGCTAGATTGAGGGGTGTCCAGAAAAGTATCGAAAGATGGGATTCCATTTCACTAGTCAAATTAGAGGGGGATCTCCATAATGAATTCAATGCCATTCTTCATCAGAAAGAGCTTCTATGGTTCCAGAAGTCCAGAGAAAAATGGGTCAAATTCGATGATTGCAACACCAGCTTCTTCCACACTCAACTGTCATTCGCAGAAAGAGAAACAGAATTAACGGGATCTTTGTTGATGATGGTATTTAGTGTGTAATAATGATACTCTTCAGGTTGAGCCTATCTCCTTTTTCAAGAACCTATTCTATTCTAATGTGGGCGCTAATCAGAACTCTCTGATGCTCAACTCTATTCCTCATCTTTGTAGTGAATGAGTTAGCCAAATTTGCGAACCAGTTCTTAAGGAGGAAGTTTATACAGCCAGCCCTTAAATCCATGAAACCTTTTAAATCCCCTGATCCTGATAGTTTTCATCCGTTCTTCTTTAAGACTTATTGGGATGTGGTGGGTGATGATGTTTGGAACTTGGTTAGAGAAGCCTTTATTAATAGGGAGTTCGACCAATACATTGTTGAAACTTTGATCATCTTGATCCCTAAAGTAGACTAGCCTACGAGGTTTAAAGAATTCCGTCCTATCAGTCTTTGCAATACTTTGTATAAATTAATTACAAAGGTGATTGTCAATCGACTGAGACCTTATCTGGACAAGCTCATTGGTCCTCTAAAGCAGTTTCATCCCTCGTAGAGGCACCTCTGATAATGCCATTATTGTGCAGGAAATCATTCATCACATGCATAAATCTAAGAGTAAGAAGAACAACCTGGTATTTAAGCTGGACCTTGAAAAGGCATACGATAGGATAGACTGGACCTACCTTAAATGCACCTTGGATGATTTTGGTTTTCCTCCCTCGATTGTGAAACTCATAATGTTCTGCATTATGTCGTCCAAGCTTTCTCATTTTTGGAATGGAAATAAGATGCCAGCTTTCTCGGCTACTAGAGGGCTTAGCCAAAGGGACCCTCTCTCCCCTTACCTCTTTGTCCTTTACATGGAAAATTTTGCTCTTTCTATTACTGAAAAAGTTGATGCCAAAAGCTGGATTCCCATTAAAATCTCTAAGGATGGGCCAAGCATTTGCCATCTTTTTTTTGCTGACGATGTACTCCTTTTTGCCAAAGCAAAGGCTTCCCAAGTCCGCATTATCTCCTCTGTGATTGAGAATTTTTGTAAAGCTTCGGGATTGAAGGTGAATTTGGAGAAGTCTAGATGTATGGGCTCTAGATTTCTATCTAGAAGTAAGAAAAAGAAATTCACTAGTATCTGTCCCATCCGTTTTACTGATCATATAGAGAAATATTTGGGGTTTCCCATCCTCACTAGCAGAGTCAAAAGATCTGACTTCAATTTCATTCTGGAGAAGACAAGAACTAAACTTGCTACTTGGAAAGGGAGGTTACTTAACAAACCAAGGCGGCATACTCTTGTTGACTCTATTGTCCTCTATCCCCATTTATACGATGCAAAACCTTTGGTTGGCCCAGTATATCTGTAATGATTTAGATGCTATGACAAGAAGGTTTTTATGGAGTAATAAGGAAAATCGTAAGGGCGTCCATCTTGTCAATTGGAACTCCATTACTAACCCAAGGAAGCTTGGTGGGCTGGGAGTTAAAATAGCTCGTTTATCTAATACCTCCTTGCTTGGTAAACATATCTGGGAACTCTTACACAAAGGTGACAAACTCTGGGTTGCTTTACTATCCAATAAATACCTCAAGTCCACAAACTTGTTGAACTGCAAACAGGTGAGGTTGCTTCCTATGTCTGGAGGTCTATTGTTAAAGCTGCGAAGTTCCTTAAGGATGGTTTCAAATTCAGAATTGGCAATGGCAATCTCTCTCTCTAGTTTGACAAATGGCTGGATGCTGGTAGACTATGTGATCTAGTTGATTTCATTAATATCATTGACTCTGGTCTCTGTAAAAGATGTGGTCCACAACTTTACTTGGTCATTGGGGAATCTAGCTACACCATTATCATACTACATCAAATTGCTTATCTCTTCGATACCTGTTGCCGCACTTGAAGATGCCAATGATTGCTTGATATGGAACGCCAATGTGTCAGGAGAATAAACCTCTAAACCTGGGTATAATTGGCTTCTTAGACGAGAAAGGAATTTTGAGAAACGGGACTCCTGGACTTGGATATGGCAACTTCCTTGCCAGGAAAAAAATCATTTTTTTTTTGTTTGGCTTCTTGTTAAAAATGTATTCCTACTAATTCTTTATATCACCACACGGGAATCACTAGCTCTCCATATTGTCATAGATGCTCTCGCTCTCTGGAAGACAGCCTCCACTGCTTGCTAGACTGCCCTTTAAGTTCGCAACGTTTGGGTGTTGCTAGGTGCTTCTTCTAATAATTCCTTCTCTCACACGGATATTCAGAGTTGACTCTTGGAAAACATCAACAGCACCTACTCCAGCCTTTTCCTTGCTAGCAATTGGGTGCTCTGGTGTGCACGCAATAAAGATGTGTTTGCTCAGGAAAGTTGGACCTCTTTTGCTATATCTATATGATACTATCAAGAAATTTTTCCACCTCAGTTCTCCTCCTGTACGTGTCCGTCGACTGGTAGCCTAGATTATGCCATCACAGAACTTCCTCAGGTTAACTGTAGACGGCAGCTCCCTTGGTAACCCAGGCAGAGCTGGCTTCTTAGGTTTGCTTCGGAGTGGGGATGGTAGCTGAGTTGTGGGTTTTGCTGGTTTTATCAGTTTTTCTGATAATCTCCATGCTGAACTCCTAGCTACTTGGAATGGACTGCAGATTGCAAAATCTAGAGGGATCTCGATCCTCATTTGTGAGTCGAACTCCGCCGAGGCCATTCGCCTTATCTCCCATGCAAGTTGTTTTTCCATAGATATGGGTACATCATTGATAGTAGGGTTGTCAGACTGGCCGGGCTGGCCCGTTTAAGCCCACCTAAGATTGGCCGTGGGTTAAACGGGCAAGTCTAAAATTACTCATGTTTAGTTGGGTTAAAAAAATCAATCTAACTTATCTTGCGTGAATTTGTAGACCTAAACATGTTAGCTTGTATAATTTTTTTTTTTACATTTTTTTAATTAAAAAGTTAAAAAAAAATTTAAAAACACTTAAACATCAAAATATATTTGTCAAATTAATTACATAATTTAAATAGTATTCAATCTATATTTATAAATATATAACATAATTTAAACATTATTTAAAATTCAAACTAAATTCATGAATGTATAACATAATTTAAATATTATTTAAAATATAAAGTAAATTGATCAATATAATAATAAAAAATCAATGTATTGTCATGTCAATATTAGTGGTTTAAGAGAAATAAGTTATATTGTGTGTTTTATGAGTACGATTATATATTTAAAAAAATTTATAAAAAAATAGCTCTTGGATAAACGGGTGGGGCTTGTTTAACTTGCGAGTTAAACAAGGCGATTCAATAATTTTTGTATTTATACATATTACAATTTTAAAATTTTGATTAATATTTTTTTATGGATGAACGGCCAACCACACGGATTTGGCCATTTTGACAGCCTTAATTGACACTATCAATAAGCTGATTAACCATGATTTGAATTTGAGCCTAATACATATTCTTGGTGAAGCTAACAATTGTGTGGATTATCTCGCCAAGATTGGTGCCCAAATTAAAATGATCATGTTCTTCAAGTCTGGGACCGCCCCCTACTGGAATTGCTCCTCTCCTTTCGGCCGATGGTTTAGGTGTTTCGTTCCTTAGAAGCTAGTTTTTTTTTTTTTTTTAGGTTTCTTTTTTTCTCACTGTGCCAAAAAAATAAAAATAAAAATTGATAATGAGTCTCTTTTTTGTTCCAATATCTTTCGCTATCCAGTACCAGTGGATTCGTGTTCCAATCTCTTTCGCTATCCCGTTCCGGTGGATTCTGAGAACGATCGTGACAATTTGTATCTTGCACAGGTCTGTTAGTTATATGGCAAGCTTTAGTATATGGCAGGCACTGCATCATCATCATTGCACCTAACCAAATTGAGGTTCTCAGAAAAATAGTTTACAGTAATAATTTTGCATTATTTTAATGTGTTGTCATCTCATTGCACTGCTCTGAGGATGGTCGTGACAATTGTTACTTTCCACAAGTCCTCCTGTATATAGCTCGCACTACATGATCATCATTGCACGGTTGCACCTAACCAGATTGAGGAATTTTTCTCAAAATAAAAATAAATTTATTATTGTAATTTTGCCACATCCCGTTGTAGTGCACTCTGAAGATGGATGTGATAATTGGTATCTTAAACTATTCCTCTAGTATATAGCATGGCCAGCATTGCCGTCATTTTACCTTAACACATTAAGGAATTTTTCGCAAAAAAAAAAAGTTTATAATAGTAATTTTGCATTATTTAATTTGCCAATCCTTTTGTCAATGTGATCATTGTGTATGGAAACCCTCCTAACACTTAGTTGTAATTAGTCCTCATTTTATTTCTATGATCTTTATTTGAACCTCATGTCAATGCTCTGATCCTGCAGCAATAGCGAAAAGGGTAAGTGACAATCTTTCATTTTAATATCTTAATTACCTATTTTAATAAATATTTTAATTTTTGAGGCCCTTGTTGAGTGAATGCTAATTTTGTTCTTTGCTTCAATTGTCACATAAATCAGAACCTCATAATGTTCTTTCTAATATAGCTTTTCTATCCCTCTTCAACCATTACTTTAGTTTAAATTGATTAGCATTCTTGTTGAATTTGACGCTTGAATTTTGTGTACCTCTCTTAAAGTCATTCGGGCAATGACAATGAAGCTGAATGTGGACCTTCAGTATGAGAAATGATACACAAGGTCAAGATGTTGTTATGCAAATTCCCTCTTGCGTCATGCAACAGTAATCGAGTTGCTCTCACATTATTTCCTTCCTATAATCACTTTTTACTTAATTTTAATATTGAAATTTTGATCAATTCGTCAAAACTAGTGAACAGGTATAATGGACATCAAATTGAATTGGGGGTAATGCTGAATACCACAAAAAAGTTTCGTGAAAGCTTATACGAATGGGTGTATCAATTGATTCAATGGTTTATTTTTTATATTTTAATTTTTATTTGTTATATTTTAACTGAAAAATAGGCGAAGTGGCAATAATTAATTCATGGGTGTTCAATTTTTTGTGAATGAGAGAAATTCAAGATCGGGTGTGTGATACAAGAAGGAAAGAAGTGTGACAATCAAAGTAATATATATGCTATTGCGCAAAGAAGATGAAGGATAAGATTTGCTGCGGACTCAAATCTTCTTCCCATTTTTCTGACAATCAAAGTAATAAGTTATTATCGACTAAGAGACGAGTATTTTTTTTTTAGTTATTTATATTCTACTGAAGAGACAAGATTAGACATATGCAAAAGAGATTTGAATCCATTTATAGCATATGCAAATAAAGATGGCAAAAATTCCCATATCTAAAGGGATTTGTGAGAATTATTTATGATGAGGCAGGTATGATTATTCATTTAATAAATAAGGACAAGGGTATGGATCATATTATCTGCTTACGGTGCCTGTGATTTTTTTTCTTTTAAAATTTTACATTTATTATAATTTTCTCTTTTTATATGAGATAACATGGAAATCTATATTTTTTTTTATCATTTTACAATTAAATTTTTTTAGTGAATGAGTTTATAATAATAAAAATTGTTGAAAATAATTTATATCATTCAAAGAATAAATATTTATTTAGATTGATTATTATAAAATATAATAAAACTTGACATGTTATTTGTGATGTATTGTATTATTTTTATAAGTATTTTAAATTATTAAAAAAAATTATGATATATGATGTAAAATTTTACTAATTGATATTTTTTAATTTGTAATTTTTAAAATTTTATTTTATATTATTAGATATATTATATGTGGGTGTCTGCCTCCTATCAAAAATTATAATTAAATT
Source organism: Castanospermum australe (assembly GCA_019955255.1). Lineage (NCBI taxonomy): Eukaryota > Viridiplantae > Streptophyta > Magnoliopsida > Fabales > Fabaceae > Castanospermum > Castanospermum australe. Next base: position 380,664 of record NSJW01000387.1, on the reverse strand, counting down.
ATCTTTGTAGTAATTTTTATATTATTTTATGTATTTTTTATTTTATTAAATAAATATTTTAATTTCTATGTGGTTCAATTATTAATTCACTAGTTAAACTAGGGACTCATGGCCTCTCAGAGTCCATGAGTGGTTCAAGTTTTATGACTATGCGATAATCAAACCAATTGGGTTGCACAAAGTAGACATGGTGTGCCCAATTCATCTAGAGAAGTAAGGGGAAAACAAAAATAGGAAAATTCTACCTTTTTTTTTATAATAGTAGCACAGAAGTTTAAATTTATGAACTTTTATAAATTATTCCAACTCTTCATCAGTGGCTCACTCATGGTAGGATTTCTATTCTACTTTAAGTAATTTGAGCTATATTACATGTATAAATAGTTTACATATACAAAATGTTGTGAATTTTTTTATATAAAATGAACTGATTTTCACAATTATGTGATTGTATAATATTGTTAATTAGTATAATATTTATTGTATGTTATAAATTAATTTGACCATATTAGAAATATATTTTAATACTTTTTTAATGATTCTACTTGTATACTTAGCATATGTATATTATAATTTTCTACATATAGTCACTAGGAATGGACTAGTGATAACTGTTTGAATAATTTGTCAGAGGTCATATGTTTAAACTCTGTGTTAACATTGCACCAAAAAAATACAAGAAAGATAAGATACATATTAGATCCTTGGTTATAAGTACCATGTACATACCCAATAATGTACGACATAAGATGCAAGAATGTGCTAGTTTTGAGCAATAATTTTAAAAATGGACTGGTTCTTAAACCGGTAAAGAGAGGTTCAAAATTTTGCACAAACCTTACATTCTATAAATAAATGACTTTATGAAAAAAAAAAATGAAAATTACAAATACCTATGTTAAGTATATAAGTTAAAGATAAATTTAGTGGTATCTAACACGATCATATGATTTATGTCGCTCACGTATAATAAGTCAACACTAAATTTGTCTTTCACTATATAATATGAAAACAAAGTACCATGTAATAAATATTCCTATCACCAGCCCACTTAGGTCAGAATCCTAGCACCTCCATTATGGTGAAATTCTCAATAAAATTGAACCAATTCAACCTATTGAATTGTGTGTTTTGTTTTGTTTTTTTTCCCATCCGAGAGTGGGGTTGTTTTGGGGAGGGGGGTGTTTGGGATTCATCCCCTATCCGGGATCAATCTTATGTGCAATTTCTCAAGATTTAAGTCTTTACCACTTGCTCAACTGTCCGACTATCTTGTTAAATTGTGTCTAATTTGCATAGTTTGACCGATGCACCAATTTGAAGGTTGATTTTTTTAACCAACTTTTGAATGCTTCACTGGATTGGCTAATGTACTAGATCCTAGTCAAATCGGATTGATCAACTTGTTCAACCCAATTTTCAAAATACTGGTTTTGACGAATGGAAATACAATAAAACGAGTAAGTTTCTACTGTCTAACCAACCTGGCTCAACTCAATTAAATGATTGGATTAAAAAGACCTCTACTTGTATCAAAAGTGAGCCAACTTTGCTTGGTTGACTTTTGTCTAGACTGTGACAAGCCAACCCTAATAAGCCCAGTTGCTTCACTTTACGAATATAGTTGTTAAACTCTACATTTTTATGAATTTTTAATCATGTTGTGATTATATGTGTTTATGACAATTGAGAATTACATTTGGTAATTATTAATTAAAGTTTGAGTTGTGCTATTTGATACCAATGGAATTACGAATCCATTGTTTTTTCTTCCACTTTTCTGTCAGCGACATAACAAATTACCAAAAGAAAAACAAAACCATGAGATAAAACAAAAACAGAGAAGCATCAGAGTCATTCATTCATATGTCATTTCATGAAAATAGTTTCATAATAAAGAGTTTTTTCCTTAAAGTTTTATGATTTTGTATTTTTAATTTAGTTTTTTATTTTTCAAATTTTTTTGTGTACTAATTCGTTTAATTCACCAACTCATCTAAAGTGAATCATATTACATTTTTTAAAACCATGTCAATTTTAAATTGACTTAAAATTCACTTTTTCATCAAATTCTTGTCATGTTAAATTTTAAAATATAGTAAACACCCATTTTAACCACCAAAGATATAAGTGACATCAATTTAGTTTTCTAAAAAAATTCATCACCAATTTAGTCTCTTGATAATAAAAAGTAACATCAAAATAGTTGGTCTATTATGAACTGTGAGAACACTGTTAATAGAACCTTTAATTGAAATACTAAATAGATGTAACATTTTTTTATTATTACACTAAAACAATGTCACTTTTCGTGATTGAGTGACTAAATTGATATCAATTTTCTTGTGAGAACTAACCAAATTGATGTCACTTTTCATCATTTAAAGGCTAAATTGATATTAACTTTTTCTGATGGACCAAAATTCATGTCACATTGCATATTTGGGGGATTAAAATAAGTATTTACTCTAATACACACACACACACACACACACATAGGGACACACCAAGTGAGAGGAGTATTCTTGATCATTAAATATTGCATGAATTGTTAAGATTAAAATATAAAGTCATATGACTTATTTAATCAAGATCTAATCCAAACCATTTACGTATGATTGAATTGTTAAAGATTTATTACTCTCACATCTCATGACAAAAAATACTTTCACTTTATATATATTTATAAATATATTAACTACATTAGTCCCCTTGAGGTTAGCATTTGTTATAGGCCAGACACCCCTCTTATTTAAAAAATTATACCTGCATTCTTTACTTTATATATTATTTTTACACCTGACACCATTCTTTATTTGATAAATTATACATATCTCCCCTGTTTTATGTATAGATGCTACACCATTTCCTATTCGAGATAACAAAATAAGAGGGTATATATAATTCTCAAGCATGAAGAGTGTCGGGTATAATAAGTACTAAACTTACGGAAGGTTAACCTAATTTTATATATATATATATACATAGAGGAAGGATAGAGTTTTTTTATTTTTTTTTTTTAAAATGCTAATTTACTCTAAGCAAAGAATTTATTTTTTTTGCTTAATATATATATATATATATATATATATATATATATATATGAGAAATGCATTCAAGTAGTCAACATTAGAAAATGATTATTGGAGACAAAAAAACAAATTAAAGTGGATAAACTACAACTATTTGAATATGAAAAGCTTGCAACAGCAACAAACAACTTTCACTCAGCTAATATGCTAGGAAAGGGAGGTTTTGGTCCAGTATACAAGGTAATTTTGTTTAAGTGATGTAATCTTCTATCATATTATAATAAATAAATGAATATTCAAAATTTTCTTTTTCTTCTAGGGATAACTAGAAGATGGTCAAGAAATTGTTGTGAAAAGACTCTCCAAAGCATCTGGACAAGGCTGGAAGAGTTCATGAATGAAGTAGTAGTGATTTCAAAACTTCAATATCGCAATCTTGTAAGACATCTTGGTTTTTGTATCGAACGGGATGAACAAATGTTGATCTATAAGTTCATGCCAAATAAAAGTGTGGATGCATTTCTCTTTGGTTAGTTCATCCTTTTTTCACATTTTAACTTTCAAACTCTCTACTTTGAACAATTTCTTTGAATGCATCTTTGAATTTTGGTGGTTGAAACAAGTATGTAAATTTTCTCTTCAAGGTTAATTAATAGAGCATCCAATGTTATCCTCACTTTCATGTATGTTGCTTTTTTTAATACATAGATCCAGTTCAAAGGAAAGTTATAGATTGGAGAAAGTGCTTTAACATAATTAAAGGAATAGCTCGAGGTATACTTTATCTTCATAGAGGTTCAAGACTAAGAATTATATATAGAGATCTTAAGGCAAGTAATATCTTGTTGGATCGAGAAATGAATAAAGTATCTGATTTTGGTTTAGCTAAAATTTTTAGAGGTAGTAAAGAAGATGAGGCCAATACAAAAAGGGTTGTTGGAACACATTAAGTATTCCTTCCTTATTATACATGATTATCTTAGCATATTGAGTGATGATTTGATGATTACTTGTGTTATGTGTGCTAAAAATGCAGTGGTTACATGACCCCTAAATATGCAATGAAAGGACTTTTTTTTTAGAGAAATCAAATGTTTATAGTTTTGGAGTTTGTTATTAGAGATTGTTAGTGGACGAAGAAACATTAGTTTCTATGACAATGAGGAATCTCTTAGCCTTGTTGGATTTGTGAGTCTATATGCATCATGGCCTTGTTAATTACAAAGAATTTCATTACCTCCTAATGTATGTTTAGTATGGGAGTAAAAATGTGAGGTAAAATTTCATAGATAAGTTATACAAAGCGCATATATGAAAATATATCCTTTATTTTTACTCCCATACCAAATGTATCCTTAGTAATAATAAAAGTTATCTCAGAAGTTTTATTGTCTTTTTCTAGGTGTGGAAACCATGGAATGAAGACAACATTATATCTTTAATAGATCCAAAGATATGGGATCCATGCTTCGAGAATTGTACCTCTAGAGGCATACGCATAGGACTTTTATGTGCATAAGAACTTACAAGTGATAGACCGACTATATCCACTGTAGTTTTGATGCTCATAAGTGAGATTGCACATCTTCCTCCTCTAAGAAAAGTTGCATTAGTCTATAAGCAAAATTTGCCGAGTTCAAAGCCCTCTTAGAAATTTAGGACATGATGATGATGGAAATGTAGATTTAAATTTTAGTTTTGCAGATCCAATATCTGACTTTGTAATCACCTACTTGACTCCACATGGAACCCTAAGATCAGTAAAATTTCATAACAAAAAGGAAGTTTTGAAGAATGAAGCAGTCCCAAAGGAATGCGATATTTATGGCATGTGGGCCATTTGGATGTTGTAATTCGCAGTGCTCACCAATTTGCAGTTGCTTGGATGGGTTTGAGCTCAAGAATTTAGAAGAATGGAATGAGAAAAATTGGACCAGAAGGCGAAAGGCACCACGGCAGTGTGACAGATTAAAGTTGAAGAATGCAAGTGACGTCCAATTTGACGGGTTCTTGGTATTTCATAATATGAAAGTGCCAGACTTTGTAGAGAGGTCCGATGGTGACCAAGACAAATGCAGAATAAATTGCTTGGGGAATTGTTCTTGTTTGGCATATGCATATGATCCTGGTGTTGGCTGCATGTATTGGAGTAAAGATTTAATTGACTCGCAAAAAATTTCCAAGTGAAGGAGTTGATCTCTACATTCGTGTGTCCCATTCAGAACTCGATATGTTTTTTTTTTTTCTTCTTTCTGTGGTTCTCTGTCCAAGGTATACAGTTTATTGTGTCAACTTGTTGACGAGTTCCCTTCACTAAACAAGGATTAAAGTTGTTTTAGTTTTTATTCTGAAATGCTAAATAACATACAAATAAAAGAAGAGGAGACAAGACATCAATCATTGCGGTTGCTGGGGCAATAGGACAAATTACCTTAGCTGCTTGTGCATATCTTTGGTGGCGGAAATGGACTGCTGAACACACAGATAAACTAGCCTTACGAAACTTTAGCCTCTTGTAAATTATTTTTATTATTTTTATATAAAAGCCAAAAGCATAAGTTCAGGTTAGGGAAGTATAGGGGTTTTTTTACATTTTTGAAAAGTGTTAATTTATTTGGACCAAAGAAAGTGTTTTTTTTTTTATTATTAATATATGATAAATGGATTCAGGAAGTCAAAATCAAAAAATGATTATTGAAGAGCAAAAACAAATTAATTTGGATGACCTACCGCTATTTGATTTTGAAAAGCTTGCAATTGCTACAAACAACTTTCACTTAGCTAATATACTAGGGAAGGAAGGTTTTGGTCCACTATACAAGGTAATTTTGTTTAAGTAATGTGCATAATCTCTCATATTGTATTTAAATAAATCATTATTCAATTTTTGTGTTCATTTTCTTCTAGGGACAATTAAAAGCTGGCCAAGAAATTGTTGTGAAAAGACTCTCCAAAGCTTCAAGACAAGGGTTGGAAGAATTCATGAAAGAAGTTGTGATTATTTCTAAACTTCAACATGGTAATCTTGTAAGACTTCTTAGTTGTTGTGTTGAACGAGACGAACAAATATTGGTCTATGAGTCCATGCCAAATAAAAGTTTGAATGAATTTCTTTTTGGTTAGTTTATGCCTTTTTAAATTTTAACTTCAAAACTCTTAGCATACTTAGGATGAGTGGAAAAAGAAATATTAATATTTTCTTTTGATGCTAATCTAGCTTATTGAGACACTAATCTGGTAATTGAAATAAGTATGTTTGTTATCTCTTCAGAGTTAATAAAGCATGCATTTATATCCTCGCTTTCATTTTTTTTTTTTCTATAGATCCACTCCAAAGGAAAGTCTTAGATTGGAGAAAGAGCTTTAACATTATTGAAGGAATAGCTCTAGGTATACTATATCTTCACAGGGATTTAAAATTAAAAATTATTCATAGAGATTTTAACAGGGGTTTAAGACTAAAAATTATTCATTGAGATCTTAAGGCAAGCAACATCTTACCAGATGAAGAGATGAATCTAACAATATCAAACTTTAGTTTGGCTAGAATTTTTTTAAGGTGACCAAGAAGATGAGGCTAATACAAGAAGGGTTGTTAGAACATAGTAAGTATCACTTCCTCTTTGTACAAGATTATCCTAATATATTTAGCAATGATTTGATAGTCACTTATGTTAGGTTTTCAAAATATAGTGGTTATATATCTCCTAAATATGCAATGAAATGTCTTTTCTCAAAGAAGTCAGGTGTCTACAACTTTAGAGTTTTGTTACTAGAAATTGTTAGTGGAAGAAGAAACACTGGCTTTTACAATAATGAGTATTCTCTTAGCCTTGTAGGATTTGTAAGTACACATGCCTGATGGCCCTCTTGATGACAAAAGGGTCACATTACCTAAGCAATAATACAAGTTAACTTACAAGTTTTGTTGTTTTTCTATTAGGCATGGAAACTTTGGAATGAAGGCGACATTACATCTTTTGTAAATCTAGAGATATGGGATTCATGCATCGAGAATAGTATCTTGAGGTGCAAACACATAGGACTTTTATGTGTGCAAAAACTTACAAGAGAAAGGCCAACTATATCCACTATAGTTTTAATGCTAATAAGTGAGATTACACATCTTCCTCCTCCAAGGCAAGTTGTGTTTGTCTCTGAAGCAAAATTTGCCAAGCTTTGAGTCCTCTCAAAAAACGTCAATGTAATTCAAATAATAATGTAACTCTTAGTGAAATTCAAGGGAGGTGATTAATATGGGATCATCATCAATTTCATTGTTGACATTCTTTTTACTAAAGGTGTTTGAAGAAACAATTAAGAACATGTTTGCTTTAGATTTCTAACAATACAAAATCAATTCTAACGATGCAGAATTGATTCATTTAGTAAATGATTTTGTTTAGGTAATGTAACTCAAATTTTAATAAAATTAATGTTTTAAAGCTCTAATCCAATTAATATCCAAATCAATTGACCTTATATATATATGACATTTTTTTGGTACCCTTCCTTTTTATATGGGTACCAATACTATTTTTATGTGTCATAATATAATATGTCTATTTATAATTTATTTTTGATTAAAATAAATAATTATTCTTATAGTTCTCATAATTTCACTCATTTAGATTTTGATCCATACCGTTACTGTATCGATCTTTATATTTTTCATTCATTTGGGTTTCACTCCTTATAATTTTTCTTCATTAAAATAATGATCTCTATTTTTTATAAATGATTGGTTCCTATAACTTTTAATTATTAAGATATTAGTGTCTGATTAACTAAAATTTAAATAAGTAAAACGATATAGACTGATATTTAAAGAAAAAATTATAAAAATAAAAATTCAAATATAATAAAATTATAGAAATTATTTATTTATTTTAACCTTTATTTTTTTGTAACTGATTTATTATTTTATCCAGCTAGTTATATATATATAAAGATAATTATGATTGGACTATTTTTAGGAATTTGACCGTTTTGCACATGTGCAGCAAAAATACTCTTTAGATTTTAATGACGAAGAAAACTCTTTTAATGCTGACGTTGACTGCATCTATGGAGTTGTTGGTTTATGTAAAGACAAATGATTTTTTTTTTTTTGGGTGATAATATTGGCAAAGAAAACAGTGCAAGGCAGCAGTTGTTATGAAGCCAGAATCCGAAGACTCAATTCTAAAGGTCCAAGTCAATGGAACATCGAATTCAGTGGTTACCCATTACGAAAAATAAACACATTAATTATATGTCATCCTAAATGCAAGTTGCTACCACGAGGACTCTTTTTAAGTCATCGGATTCAATGTTCATGCATTTTCTTTACCTGCTTCTCTCGTACTTTTCAACTATTTGAACGTCACTCTTTCAACAAATTGCTATATCAAAATGCATTTTCTTTACCTGCTTCTCTCATGCTTCCCAGCTTTGACTCAAGACTTTAACATTATGTTGCAGCCTCTTAATTCAACAAATTGCTATTTGCGAATCTGGTACATCTCTCAATCCAATATTATATGGGTAGCTAATAGAAACCAACTACTAAAATGATTCTTCTAGCATTGTCTCTATTTCTGAGGATGGCATTTCTTGTGTTATTAAAAGGGCACAAAGTATTCGGAAAAATCCAAAATCATTCATCTAGAAAAGCATTCAATGGCTTAAACAGAGCAAAACAAATAATTAGAATAAGGGGAGAATATTTTGGGTTAATAAAAGGTTGAAACTACGGGATAAAGATGAATAATAGAAAATATGTGGTTAGGGTCAGGTGTTTCCTTTTCTTTTCCTTATTAAAACTATTGAATCTTTAATAAATTTAAGCATTGTTAGATAGTATACTAATTTATCTTTATTATATATATTATTTACTTGTTTGGATTTTGATTAGAGTAAATCGTTTGAATTAATAAGTGTTGAATAAATATAAAAATAAAATCATCATCGTTTAGCGATCCTGCAGAGTCACATACTTTATCAATTATCTTGAAATTTCTTTGTGACTGAATGCCATAATCAGTCTTGCTTAAGATTTCTAAAACGTTCATTTAATAGTCCTGTGAAGTCACATACACTCTCGGCTACTGAGGACTCATTATGTGATCTAGTATCATGTCCAATCGATCCTTGCTTAGGACTTGTTAGTGTGTTTGCTCATTTAGCCAAATCAAATAAATTTGAAATCAAAGAAACACATTTCCTTTTACTAGTTTTAAAAATGCCTAATTAAAATCTTTTAACTCATAAATATTTTTTTAATAAAATTAAAAATTTTGATTTCTCAATTGAGGATATATAAAAACTTTAATTCAAATAACTAAACTTATAAATATTTTGATTTTAGTGCATTTTTAGTTATTTTGTAAATATTTATAATTTAGTCCTTTTCATCTTTTATTTTCATTCAAATTTATGTGATAAATTAAATACTTTGTAGTTATTAGTAATTCATACAGTCAACTTTAGGTTAACTGTTTTAAGATAAATGTATTACGGTTGTAGTAAAATTAAGTTTTTATTATTTTTTATACATAAATTGACTCTAGAATTTGATTTTGTTTCAAATATTGGTTTTAAATTTTTTAAAAATATTTTGTTTTTAATTATTTTTTCTAACAAAATAAAAATTTGTTATGACTTTTATAATATTTTATTTTAATTGCTTATTTCGCTGCAACTTCTTCCGGGATGATTGCGACTTGTGGCACCAAGGATAGTAGATTTTAATATATTATTATGAAAAGTGATCCACAAAAAATTTGGACTACCATTAATTTATTATATTTAAAAGCACAAATATGTGGGTTTTTTTTTTTTTTTTGAATCACTAGAGAGTTAGCATTCTCATGGGAGGGAAGATTCAGGTTAAGTGTAGTTTGAACATCAACAGCTTCAAACGAGACTACATGCTAGTAAACTAGCAACATGTTTTGCTTTACTTAATTTTCATTTAAAAGTAATTGTTCAGCTAAAAGTTTTCTTTTTCTTTTTTACATCATTTTAATTAAGGAGTTTTCTCTAGTATCCTTTTTTTTAATAAGGGTACTAGTACTTTCTTATATGTCATAATTTAATAAGTTTGTTTATAATTTATTTTTTTAATTATAACTAATTTATTTGTTTATCTAACAAGTTACATATATTTATTGTATTTTTTACTAATAATATTAGGTCACATCAGTAAGGGTATAGATACTTATGTGATAAAAAGAGTATCGAATCCTAGACATAAAGTTTAAAGGATTCAAATTACTTTGACTTGAATTAATGCATGTTGGTAGAAGGAATCTTATTTAATTATAAATTTTTTTAAGCTAAAATAATCATGCACTGGGACTCACAGTTGGGAGCAAAGATATGTACCTTCTCTTCAGGTCTGAAGTAAGTTTAAACATTTTCCTATTTTGGTGATGAAGTTTTTGAGGTGATTTGTGTGGAAACCATGAGAGTAAGGCCTGAAGGTAACTCATAGTGAAATCCAAGGGAGGTAATATTATGGGATTACCATTAGTGTCATTATTATTGACATTCTTTGTGCGAAAGGTGTTTGAAGAAAACAATGGGCACTTATTTGTTATGAATTTTGACAATTCAAAATCATTCTAACAATGCAGAATTGATTCTTTTAGTAAATAATATTGTTTGGATATTTTTATTTGTATTGAGATAACTTAATTGTAAGCTTTCAAATTTGATTCTTTTTTTGAAGTGTTTCACCATTAGCTTCTCCGTTTATTATAATCAACTAGTTATTATCCTACGCATTGTGATTTATATTGTTTTTATTTATAAATATTTTTAAAATATTAAACCGGGTGGACTAATAATAATAATTTAATTGTGGTATAGTATTAAACATAAAATCCATGTGGGACTTATATAGTATCAAACATAATTAAAAGCTATGAATTTTGAGGAAAACAACATTGTATTTTGAAAGAAGCTACTTTTATGTAGGAAAAGTGAAGAGTCAAATAAATAAAAGGAAATGAAAATTAGAGATAAGCAAGGGAGATTAAGAGGCAATCACAATTGAGGAATAAGAAAACATTTTAGGAACAACTTAAAATCGTAAAAGTATGCTAATGTAGCTCACAATGAGAGCTGGGGATAGCTGACGTGGCGGCTTTATCTTGTGTACTTTAAAATTTATATACTATAAATATAAATATATTTTACTCAGCCAAAATATGAATTTATCTTCTTACTTGTATTGAATAAGAGACAACAATTTTGTTCACTAAATATAATCAAAGTCATTTTTAACTTTTTTAGTAGTTCAATATCTAAAATTATTTATTTTATACTATTCAAACCAAATTAATTTTTATAAAATCAATTTTGAGATAAATATAAATGAAATCTTTCATCATTAATTCTTTTACAGTAATTCTCTTAAAATTAATTTTTTGAAATTCTAATTCAAAAACAATCACTAATTTATTCGATCTTATCTATTAAATTATTCATATAATCAACTCAATTAATTTAATCTTATATATCATCAATTAAGACAAGTCTTTCAAATTAAAAAAAAAAGTAAAAGTTATGATACGACTATTCTTAAATGACCTAGACATTTCATGTATAGCAAAAAAAAAAAAAAAAATTAATGGCGGAAATAACTTTTTCTAATGATGGCATTGACGATGTTGTACATGAAATCCTGGCCATATATGGAAAGAAAATTTTACTGGCGTAAAAGACACATCATGCATTTTATAAATTAGTATACAAATTTAGGTTGGCTAAAGTCAAGGACTCATGCATACATCATTAAATAACTATTCTTTATTTTTAATCAAATAGAAAAAAAAATAATCTGTTATCAATCCACTTCAAGGCAGCACTCGTCATCAATCCAGAAATTGAGGTCTCAACTGTAGAAGTCTGGGAGTGGGCATGGAATCCTGTGGTTATCCATTATGAAGAAAAAAACACATTTTATATTGGATGCAGGGGAGATTCAGGGTCAAGATAGGAGGAAAACAAAAATGGAGTGGGAGCATTGGTTGCAGATGTCAGGTGCAATGCTGTGAGTTGTGACTGTGAGAAAGTTACAATATTATGTCCAAAGAATACATGAATCACATATCAAAAATTGAAACAGGTGATGTGAGGCTTTAACATTATCTATCTATACTGTACTATATATAAAGGAAATTAGCCTTTTGGTGTCCATTTTTTATATGTCTAAAATGCCCTTACATTTATTTAAAAACAGTTTTGAGAAAAAAAAACACTTGTAGGCCTTAATTTATGCAGACTGAGTCCTAATTCTCCTGATTTGAGTCTTTTCCTTATCTTCTTTTGGTAGTGGCTTTCAAAGATATAAACAAGTATGGCTTTTGAAAAAAATGGCAATCATGAATTTGACTTGTAACTACCGTATTGAACGTGCAGCTAAAGTCAAGACCTACTCCAACATGAATTTTTGATGGGAACATCGGATGGACCAAATCAAATCCAAAGTAGTATTAGTATGCTGGAGACACAGGACATCATCCAAGACAGACTATAATCCATAGTTCAGCTATAATGGAATTCACCAGAGTCATGAGATCTCTGAGTCACACTAATAATTTTGTTGATCGCTTCGCTCTTATTTTTTCAGATTTTATTTGGGTTTAAGCTCTGTCAACGATACCATTACGTCAACCAGATCCATCAGAGACCCTGAGACAATAAGCTCAAACAACAGTGACTTCAAGTTAGGATTCTTCAGCCCTGCAAATTCAACAAATCGCTATGTAGGAATCTGGTATCTCTCTAAATCCAACATTGTTTGGGTGGCTAATAGAGATCAACCGCTTAAGGATTCTTCTGGGGTTTTCAAAATTCATATGGACGGCAATCTTGTAGTGTTGAAGGGACAAAATCTAGTCATCTGGTCAACAAATGTGCAAAGAAATGCTACCAATTCAACTGCCCAACTTGATGATTCTGGAAATCTAGTCCTGCGAGATGACACCACTGGAGCGACAATATGGGAAAGCTTCCAACATCCTTGTGATGCTTTTATCAAGGATAAGATGAAAATTAGTGCCAACAGGATTACAGGTAAGAAAAACATTGATTACATCATGGAAAAGCCCTTCTAATCCTTCTATTGGGTACTTCACTGCTAGTCTTGAACCATTGGATGCTCCAGAAATATTTTTTTGGGTTAATGGAACACGCCCACATTGGAGATCTGGTCCATGGAATGGAAGCGTCTTCATCGGGTTCCCCCAGATGATAACTAAGCATCTATATGGATGGATTTTAGGACATGATGATGATGGAACGGTTTATGCAACTTATAGTTATGAAGATCCACTTGACTTTGGAATCAACTACTTGACTCCACATGGAACACTTAAATATGTAGGATTTCATAACAAAAAGGAAGTTTGGACGATTGAGTTTGTCAACAATGAATGTGATATTTATGGCACATGTGGGCCATTTGGAACCTGTAATTCGCAGACCTCACCAATATGCAGCTGTTTGGATGGGTTTGAGCCCAAGAATTCAGAGGAATGGAATGGGAAAAATTGGACTAGTGGGTGTGTGAGAAAGGCACCACTGCAGTGCGACAGGTTGAAGTTGAAGAATGCTAGTGAAGTCCAATCAGATGTGTTTTTGGTATTTCACAATTTGAAAGTGCCAGACTTTGTAGAGAGGTCAGATGGTGACCAAGACAAATGCGAAACAGATTGTTTGGCGAATTGCTCTTGTTTGGCATATGCATTTGATCTTGGTGTTGGCTGCATGTATTGGAGTAGGGACTTAATTGACTTGCACAAATTTCCAAGTGGAGGAGTTGATCTCTACATTCGTGTGTCGCATTTAGAACTTGGTATGTTTTCTTTCTTTCTTTCTTTCTATGATTCTCTCTGTACAAGGTTTACATGCAGTTCTATACTTTGTTCCGAATTGTTATCAAGTTCCCTAGACAGGATCAAGGTTGTTTTGGCTTTTGTTTGAAAATCATACAGGAAAAAGAAGAGGAATTAACAAGAGATTAATCATTGCCATTGTTGGGGCAATAGGAATATTTACCTTAGCGACCTGTGCTTATCTTTGGTGGCGGAAATGGATTGTTAAACATACAGGTAAGAGCATTCACAGTTATTCAAGCAAATTTAATAGGTTAGTCCAGAAAAAGAGAAAGAGGGAGGAGGGCATTGTTATTTCTTCATTCTAAATTTTATATAAAATTTGAGATTCAAACATTTCAAGGTGTTTTTAGGGTCATTTCATCATGTTCTAGTTCTAGCAAATAATCTGATATAGTTTACTAGTTTAGAGAACAATATTAAGAAAAGATTTGTTTTAGATCCTTAGTTGTAAGTATTCTGTATGATTACATGTTGAAAACTACGTCATCATGTTTGGTATCATTTTTGATACAATCGTGTTTGGGCCATTCAACGTGTCCAAATTCTTCCAAAAAATTCACATTTACTTGTGTTATATTTTATACTAATACTCCAAGTAATTTAATATAAATATAAGTATTTTAATAATATTCAATTAAATAGAACAAATATAGATATATTATCAAATGGTTGATATTTTTTGTTATTGAACAAATATAGATTACATTAATTTTAAAATACATTAATAGAGTATAAATCAAACTTGGTTTAATATAAAATTTCACGAACATGATATAGATCATTGTGCAAACTTTCGACATAAAAGTAAATTTTTTATGAAATATTAATCATATAAAAAAATTATTAATTGGTGTAAGATAAATTTTGATTTAAACATGTATCAATGCATGATAACCCATATACATGAATTGGAGATGGAAAGTATAGAGTTGTTTTTGTTTTTACATTTCGACAAGTGTGAATTTATTTGAACCAAAGAAGTTTTTCTTTTTTTTCTTAACATATTATAAATGAATTCAGGAAGGGCGCTTCAAAAAGTCGTTATAGAAGTGCAAAACAGAATCAAACCAGATGACCTACCGCTATTTGATTTTGAAAAGATTGCAAGTGCTACAAACAACTTTCACTTAGCTAATATGCTAGGGAAAGGAGGTTTTGGTTCAGTATACAAGGTAATTTTGTTTAACTGATATACATCATATATCATATTATGTTGAATAAATCATTATTCAATTTTTTTTTTTCATTTTTCTTTTAGGGACAATTGGAAGATGGCCAAGAAATTGCTGTAAAAAGACTCTCCAAAGCATCTGGACAAGGGCTGGAAGAATTCATGAATGAAATAGTGGTGATTTCTAAACTTCAGCATCGCAATCTTGTAAGACTTCTTGGTTGTTGTATTGAACGAGACGAACAAATGCTGGTCTATGAGTTCATGCCAAATAAAAGTTTGGACTTGTTTCTCTTTGGTTAGTTTATGCCTCTTTGAAATTAACTTCAAAACTCTTAGCTTACTTAGGTTGAGTAGAAAAGAAATATGAATAATTTCTTTTGATGCCAATTTAGCTTATTGAGATGAACTAATTTGCTCATTGAAAAAAGTATGTTTGTTATCTCTTCAAGGTTATTAAAGTTTGCATTCTTATCCTTACTTTCAATTTTTTTTTTATAGATCCATTTCAAAGGAAAGTCTTAAATTGGAGAAAACGGTTTAAACATAATTGAAGGAATAGGTCGAGGTATACTTTATCTTCACAGGGATTCAAGACTAAGAATTATACATAGAGATCTTAAAGCAAGCAATATCTTACTAGATAAAGAGATGAATCCAAAAATATCAGACTTTGGTTTAGCTAGAATTTTTAGTGGTGGGGAAGAAGATGAGGCCAATACGAGAAGAGTTGTTGGAACGTAGTAAGTATCACTTCCTCTTTGTACATGATTATCATGGCATATTTAATGATGGTTTGATAGTTGCTTGTGTTATATTCTAAAAATGTAGTGGTTATATGCCCCCTGAATATGCAATGGAAGGGCTTTTCTCAGAGAAATCAGATGTCTATAGCTTTGGAGTTTTGTTACTAGAGATTGTTTGTGGAAAAAGAAACACTAGCTTTTACGACAATGAGCAATCTCTTAGCCTTGTAGGATTTGTAAGTACACATGCCTCATGGCCCTCTTGATTACAAAAGGGTCTCATTACCTAAGTAATACTGCAATTTAACTTATGAGTTTTGTTATTTTTCTATTAGGCATGGAAACTTTGGAATGAAGGCAACATTACATCTTTAATAGATCCAGAGATATGGGATTCAAGAGTCGAGAATAGTATCTTGAGGTGCATACACATAGGACTTCTATGTGTACAGGAACTTTCAAGAGAAAGACCAACTATATCCAGTGTAGTTTTAATGTTGATTAGTGAGATTACACATCTTCCTCCTCCAAGGCAAGTTGCGTTTGTCCCTAAGCAAAATTTGCTGAGTTTAGAATCCTATCAGAAACGTCAATATAACTCCAACAATAATGTAACTCTTAGTGAAATTCAAGGCAGGTAATAATAAGAGATCATCATCAGTGTCATTGTTGACGACATTCTCTGTATTAAAGGTGTTTGAAGAAATTATTAAGAACATGTCTAATAATACAAAATCAATTCTAACAATGCAGAATTGATTCATTTAGTAAATGATTTTGTTTAGGTAATTTTATTTGCTTCGAAATAAATTAATTGTAAGCTTGTAGAATTTATGCCCTTTTTGAAGTTTCCTACCTTTAGCTTCTCCATTCACTAGATTTTAATTATACTCGCACAAATATATGAATTTATCATATTACTTATATTTAGTAAAGACACAATTTTTTCATGATATATAATTAAGGTAACTTTCTATACTCTTTTTTGGTAATTTAATATCTAAAAATGATTTTTATACTATCTAAACCAAATTAATTTTTGTAAAATTAATTTTAAGATTCATTACTAAACATAGATCAAGTCTTTCACAATGAATTCTTCAATTATTAATTCTTTTAACGCAATTTTTTGCGTATGGTCTTTTAACTCAAATTTTCTTAAAATTTAATTTTTTAAAACTCTAATCCAAACAACATCCAAATCAATTGACTTTATCTATTAAATTATAATATATATATATATATATATATAGATATATATATATTAACAGGCAAAAACACTTTTTAGTTTTTAATCACGAAGAAAACTTTTTTAATGCCGACATTGCTAGCATCCATGGAATTGTAGTTTTATGTAAAGACAATTATTTTTTTTTTGGGTGACAGTATTATTGGCAAAGAAAACACTGCAAGGTGCAGTTTGTTATCAATCTAAAATCTGAAATCTCAATTCTAAAAGTCGAAGTCAATGGAACATGGAATTCAGATCGAGGTCACCCATTATGAAGAAAAACAAATCATATGTCATCCTAAATGCAACCATGAGTACTTTTTAAGTCAGGAGAAACATAGAATAGTAAAAATATGCTAATGTAGCTGAATTTATGATATTACTTTCATTTTATAGGAGACAAATTTTTTTTTCAATATATAATCAAAGTCATTTTTTAACTCGTTTTGAGACGCACTAATTTGCTTATTGAAAAAAGTATGTTTGTTATCTCTTCAAGGTTATTAAAGCTTGCATTCTTATCCTCACTTTCATTTTTTTTTATAAATCCATTCCAAAGGAAAGTCTTAAATTGGAGAAAGCGCTTCAACATAATTAAAAAAATAGCTCGAGGTATACTTTATCTTCATAGGGATTCAAGACTAAATTATACACAAAGATCTTAAAAACAAGCAACATCTTACTAGATAAAGAGATGAATCTAAAAATATCAGACTTTGGTTTAGCTAGAATTTTTAGAGGTGGCGAAGAAGATGAGACCAATACGAGAAGAGTTGTTGGAACATAGTAAGTATCACTTCCTCTCTGTACATGATTACCATAGCATATTGAATGATAGTTTGATAGTTACTTGTGCTATATTTCTAAAAATGTAGTGATTATATACTTCCTGAATATGCAATGGAAGGACTTTTCTCAGGGAAATCAGATATCTACAGCTTCCGAGTTTTTTTACTAGAGATTGTTTGTGGAAAAAGAAACACTAACTTTTACGACTATGAGCAATCTCTTATCCTTGTAGGATTTGTAAGTACACATGCCTCATGGCCTTTTTGATTACAAAAGAGTTTCATTACCTCCAAGTAATAATACAAGTTAACTTACAAGTTTTGTTGTTTTTCTACTAGGCATGGAAACTTCGGAACGAAGGCGATATTTCATCTTTAATAGATGCAGATATATGGGATTCATGCTTCGAGAATAGTATCTTGAGATGCATACACATAGGACTTCTATGTGTGCAAGAACTTACAAGAGAAAGACCAACAATATCCACTGTAAAAATTACACATCTTCTTCCTCCAAGGCAAGTTGTATTCGTCCATAAGCAAAATTTATTGAGTTTAGAGTCCTCTCAGAAAAGTAAATGTAACTCCAACAGTAATACAACTCTTAGTGAAATTTAAGGTAGATAATAATGTTAGATCATCATCAATGTCATTGTCGACATTTTCTGTACTCAAGGTCTTTGAAGAAACAATTAAGAACATATTTGGTTTAGATTTCTAACAATTCAAAATCAATTCTGACAATGCAGAATTGATTTATGTAGTAAATTATTTTGTTTGGTCAATTTTATTGCATTGAGAAAAATTAATTGTAAGCTTGTAGAATTTATGCTTTTTGAGGTTTCCTACCTTTAGCTTCTCCATTCATTAGAACTAATTCTACTCACCTAAAAATATCAATTTACTATATCACTTTTATTTAGTAAGACACAATTTTTTTATGATATATAATTAAAGTAACTTGTATACTCTTTTTGGTAATTTAAAATGTAAAAATGATTTTTATACTATCTAAACCAAATTACACTAGTAGAAATTAGCAAATCATTAATGGCAATTTTTGTCAATATAAAAAAAAAAACTGTCAGCAAATGAAGCTGTCGATGGAATTTCGACGAGAAAAATTCCATTGGCAAAGCATGCATTGGTAAATTTACGCGAATGATAATATTTTATAAAACTGTCGGCAATATTTTATAAAACCATTGGCAAAATGCGTACGAAAAAAGATAAATATTGAAAATGAAACATTTTGCCAATGGAATTTGTATGCTATACCAACAGCTTTATTCGACAGGGAATAACGTAGAACTTTAACCGTCAGCAATGTAGTCGGTGGGTGACAAAATTTATTATTTTTTAAAATCCTATACCGATATCTAGCCATCGATATTTCTATCAGTAAATTAATTATTTAATTTTTAAAAAATTTCTATTCCTGAAATTTTAATTATCAAATTTTAATTAAAAGAAACCATAAGCAACAAAATTAAGGAAATAATCATTAAAATCTTATTAGTAAAATGTAAATATTTATTGTTAAATTATATCAAATGTATTAAATACAATAAAATCTAAAAAAGATTTAATATCTAACAACTGCATAGAAAGTCAATATAAATTTTTCTATGATCTTGAAAATGTATAAAAAGTCAATCTAAATAATTCCTTAGCCAATCATCATCGTCCAAACCTGAGATTCTCAGACGATAGAACAGTTGGCTCTAGATGTGGCTGTGGTTGTGGCTGTAGCTGCAGTTGATGAGGAGGAGGAGACGGCGTTGTGATTTGAAGTTGGGAGCTAAGATGCATGACAATCATGGCCACACGATGGTTTTGTTTCCTGCACCTCAAACCTCTAGTGGAACTTGGAGGCCACAGCAACGTGTCTCTCCAGCTCTTACTAAAATTGTGGCGTCGGCAAGATGTCGTTCATTGCCGTGACAAGGAAGAAGTGGACTGATATGATGATGAAGTGCCCTTGTCCAATAAAAGTGGCACCTGTAGACCCATCCCATTATGCTTCTTTACTTTGGCCCCCCTACCGACTCGACCTACCGTCGCATCTCATCGATAAGGTCCTGGGATGACAAAGTGTCCTAGCTCTCCTGACACTGCCTCTCCACCTTGACCTTCTTCTACTGAACTTTGCCTGCAACCAAACAAACATGAATATAATTAATGTTACGCAATATATATACATATAATATAAAAAATTAGATATATTTGAGTTGCGGTCAAATTCTAATACTTATATATTTGGCCTCTGACTATGCGTGCACAAACTATTGCATATACTTTTTGTGTGGGTGCACAAATATACCTCAACATCAGAAGGCACGCATCTGTCTTGCTATTTCGTCTGAAAATAATTTTAAAAATAATACATTACATTTATTTATTAAAGTAGATGATATATTAATTGAATTGATTTTCACTTATCACCTTCCTCTTATGCTCGAATGTGTTGATCGAGCCGCTGGTGTGAAGGGAACCTCCAATGGAGACGCCCGATTCACCTTTGCCTTCACTGCCTTCACCTTCCATCCCTCGTCGCTCTAGTGGGCCTTCGGTTGCAAAAGAAAAAAATAATAAAAATAAGTTATAATTTAATGTAGAATTAATAAAATTATTATAAATAAATATTAAGTTATATTAATTGATTGTTGATTTGATTACCATTAACTTAGCTAGCCAATGATTTTTGCATGACCTCAGGTGCCTGTAAGTTTGAATAGCAAGCCTCATCATACTTGCTCTTCAGCGCCGCTGTGAGGAATCAATTGGCCCTTGATAAGGATAGAACTTGCAACAAGAGTAATAACAAAACCCAATATATTGCTATGAAAAGACTTGCCAAAGCTTCTGGACAAGGACTGGAAGAATTCATGAATGAAGATGTGGTGATTTCTAAACTTTAACATTGAACGAGACGCTGCATTTCTCTTTATAAGACTTCTTGATTGCTGTATTGAACGAAACAAAACAAATGTTGGTCTATGAGTTCATGCCAAATAAAAGTTTGAATGCATTTCTTTTTGGTTAGTTCATGCTTCTTTGTATATTAACTTCAAAACTCTCAGCTTACTTAGGATGAGTAGAATGAAATATGAATAATTTCTATTGATGCCAACTTATCTTATTGAGACATACTAATTTGATGATTGAAATAAGTTTGTATGTTCTTTGTTCAAGGTTAATTAAAACATTCAATGTTATCCACGCTTTCATATTTTTTTAAAAAAAAAAATTATGTAGATCCCCTCCAAAGGAAAGTTTTAGAATGGAGAAAGGTCTTTGACATAATTAAAGGAATAGCTTGAAGCATCCTTTATCTTCACAGAGATTCTAGACTACGAATTATACATAGAGAACTTTAGGCAAGGAACATCTTGTTGGATGGAGATATAAATCTAAAAATATCATACTTTGATTTAACTAGAATTTTTAGAGATGGTGTAGAAGATGGTTGTGGGAACATAGTAAGTATGGCTTCCACTTTATACATGATTATCCTAGCATATTTAGTGATGATTTGATAGTAACTTCTGTTAGGTGCTAAAAATGCAGTGGTTATATGCCTTCTGAATATACAATGGAAGGGCTTTTCTTAGAGAAATCATATTTAATCAAGATCTAATTCAAACCATTTATGTATGATTTAATTGTTAAGATTTACTATTCTCACATCTCATGACAAAAAAATACTCTCACTTTATATATATTTATAAATATATTAACTACATTAGTCCCCTTAAGGTTGGCATTTATTATAGTTCCGATATCCTTCTTATTTGAAAAATTACATTCATATTCCTTACTTTATGTACTACTTTTACACCTGACGCCATTCTTTATTTAATAAATTATACCTATCTCTCCTGTTTTATGTATAGATGCTGCACCATTTCCTATCCTAG
Source organism: Castanospermum australe (assembly GCA_019955255.1). Lineage (NCBI taxonomy): Eukaryota > Viridiplantae > Streptophyta > Magnoliopsida > Fabales > Fabaceae > Castanospermum > Castanospermum australe. The sequence goes on along the minus strand of NSJW01000387.1, from coordinate 358,887 downwards.
ATAACAAAATAAGAGGGTATATCTAATTCTCAAACATGAAAAGCATCGGGTATAATAAGCACTAAACTTACGGAAATATATATATATATATATATATATATATGAAGCATAGAGTTTTTTTATTTTTATTTTTGAAAAATGCTAATTTATTCTACAAAGAATTTATTTTTTTTGCTTAATATATATATATATATGAGAAATGCATTCAAGTAGTCAACATTAGAAAATGACTATTGGAGACAAAAAAAAAATTAAAGTGGATGAGCTACAAAATATTTGAATATGAAAAGCTTGCAACTACAACAAACAACTTTCACTCAGCTAATATGCTAGGAAAGGGAGGTTTTGGTCCAGTATCCAAAGTAATTTTGTTTAAGTGATGTAATCATCTATCATATTATATTGAATAAATGATTATTCAAAATTTTCTTTTTCTTCTGGGGACAACTGGAAGATGGCCAAGAAATTGTTGTGAAAAGACTCTCCAAAGCATCTGGACAAGGGCTGGAAGAATTTATGAATAAAGTAATAGTGATTTCAAAACTTTAATATCGCAATCTTGTAAGACATCTTGGTTGTTGTATCGAACTAAACGAACAAATGCTGATCTATGAGTTCATGCCAAATAAAAGTTTGGATGCATTTCTCTTTGGTTAGTACATCCTTTTTTCATATTTTAACTTCCAAACTCTCTACTTTGAACAATTTCTTTGAATGCATCTTTGAATTTTGGTGGTTGAAACAAGTATGTAAATTCTCTCGTCAAGGTTAATTAGAGCATCCAATGTTATCCTCACTTTCATGTATGTTGCTGTTTTTAATACATAGATCTAGTTCAAAGGAAAGTTATAGATTGAAGAAAGTGCTTTAACATAATTAAAGGAATAGCTCGAGGTATACTTTATCTTCATAGAGATTCAAGACTAAGAATTATATATAGAGAGATCTTAAGGCAAGTAATATCTTGCTGGATTGAGAATGAATCCAAAAATATCTGATTTTGGTTTAGTTAAAATTTTTAGAGGTGGTGAAGAAGATGAGGCCAATACGAGAAGGGTTGTTGGAATATAGTAAGTATTCCTTCCTTATTATACATGATTATCTTAGCATATTGGGTGATGATTTGATGATTACTTGTGTTATGTGTGCTAAAAATGCAGTGGTTATATGGCCCCTAAATATACAATGAAAGGGTTTTTTTTAGAGAAATCAAGTGTTTATAATTCTGAAGTTTTGTTACTAGAGATTGTTAGTGGACGAAGAATCACTAGTTTCTATGACAATGAGGAATCTCTTAACCTTGTAGGTTTTGTGAGTCTATATGCATCATGGCCTTGTTAATTACAAAGAATTTCATTACCTCCTAATGTATGTCTAGTATGGAGTAAAAATGTGAGGTAAATTTTCATAGATGAGTTATACAAAGCTCATATATGAAAATATATCCCCTGTTTTTACTTCCATACCAAACTTACCCTAGTAATAATAAAAGTTAACTTACAAGTTTTATGTATAAATATTTTGACAAAATAAAATTGTGTGGACTGATAATTTATTTGTGGTATAGTATCAAACATAAAATCCATGTTGGATTTATATATAGTATCAAACATAATTAAAAGCCATGGATTTTGAAGAAATCAACATCGTCGTTAAAAGTGAGGGTTCAAATAACTAGAAGAAAAAAAAAAGAGGTAATTAAAAGAGATTAAGAGGCAATCATGATTTAGGAGATGAGAGGACATTTAAAGAAAAAATAATTATTATATGCTAATGTAGCTGAAAATGAGAGTTGAGAGCAGTTGATGTGGCCGCTCCATATTGTATACTTATAAATATATTCTATTCACATAAAATATGAATTTATCTTTTGACTTTTATTAAATAATAGACAACATGTCCCAAAAAAAAAAAAAAGAGACAACAATTTTTTTTACTATATATAATCGAAGTCACCTTTTAACTCTTTCAATAATTTGATATCTAAAAACACGTTTTATGTTAGATGCAGGGGAGATTCAGGGTCAAGAAAGGAGAAAAACAAGATGGGAGTGGGAGCATTGGTTGCAGATGTCAGCTGCAATCTTGTGAGTGTGAGAAAACTGCAGTATGCAGTAAGATTTTGTTTTTTTGGGTGAGAAGTGTAGTGATTTTTTTTTTTTTTTTGGTTTTGGTGAGAAGTTAGTGACATTTTTGAGTGAGAGAAGGAAATGAGCAGAGGGGAAAGGGATAGTTGCACATTTAAAAGAAATAGCCAGCAACATGGTAGGTTTTGGCATCAGTTAGAGTCATATATCTAGAACATGGTAAAAATTATTTACCGAAATTGGGGAGGAAAAAAAATGAAAAACGAAACTCTAGATTTTTTGCCAACTGAATTTCACTGTGGATAAATAGATATGGATTAATTTGATAGTTAAAATAATTGCTAGGGAAATTAGAAAATAATTAATTCAGATTTCAGATCGTGAAACTGACTAAACCATTATTGGGATAACACCCCCATCACGTAAGAGACAGTATGCCTCAAAGAAAACAGAGAGTACATGAAATGACATGCTATATTCCATAGTTCAGTCAACTAAGCAATCATCGAATCTTAGTAAATGTTATGTTCATAATTTCCAGCTGTGTCTTCCGTTGATCTCTGCAAATGAACACAGAAACAGTAAGCTCAAATGTCATCGTTTTAAATTGCAATTGAGGTTACGGATGCAATTACGTTGTGATTATAGAAATTTCAAACAACTGTAGAAAAATGCAGATAATTTACAGTTGTGAAAACTTTCGCAACAGTAATATTGTAACCGTAATTAAAATTGCGGACCGTAATTTAAAATCTCTGAGTATGTCTGTTGGCCTCCAAATATTGTGATCACTAAAATCGATAACATTTCCCCAATGCTGGCCAGTGTTAGTTTTTGATTTCAGGCGCAGGATTAAGATTAGAAGAAAACTTCTAGTAATCGATTACCTACAGTTCTAATAATTCGTTATAATAATACCGATTGCACTTGTAATAGGCCTTGGTTAATGCAGCCAAAGGTAACTGAGTCCTAATTCTCTCCTGAATTGACTTCAGTCTTTCCTTCATTTTCTTGTAGTGACTTCCAAAGCTATAGACAGAATAGCTTTTGAAAAAAATGGCACCCATGAATTTGACATGTAATTAGCGTACTGAACGCGCGGCTAAAGTGAAGACCAACTCCAACATAGATTATGATGGGAACATGGCACGGACCAAATCAAAATCCAAAGTAGCACTAGTATGCCTCAAGGCACACTAAAATCCACAGTTCAACTACAAAGGAATTAACCAGCAGAGTCATGGTATCTCTGATTCACACTAACAATTTGTTGATTTCTTTGCTCAGATTTTCCAGCTTTGATTCAGGTTTAAGCTCTGTCAAGGATACCATTACGTCAGCCAGATCCATCAAAGACCCTGAAACAATATGCTCAAATAACAGTGACTTCAAGCTAGGATTCTTCAATCCAGAAAATTCAGCAAATCGATATGTAGGAATCTGGTATGTTTCCGAATCCAACATTGTATGGGTAGCTAATAGGGATCAACCACTTAAGGATTCTTTATGGGTTGTCAAAATTCATAAGAACGGCAATCTTGTAGTATTGAATGGAAAAAATATAATCATCTGGTCAACAAATTTGTCAACAAATGCTACCAATTCAACTGCCCAACTTGATGATTCTGGAAATCTAGTCTTGCGAGATGACACCACAGAAGCGACAATATGGGAAAGTTTCCAACATCCTTGTAATGCTTTTATCATGAATAAGATGAAACTTGGTGCCAATAGGATTACAGGTAAGAAAACAGTTATTACATCATGGAAAAGCCCTTCTGATCCTTCTATTGGATACTTCACTGCTAGTCTTGAACGCCTGGATGCTCCAGAAATATTTTTATGGGTCAATGGAACTCACCCATATTGGAGGACTGGTCCATGGAATGGAATGGTCCTCATCGGGTTCCCACAGATTGTAACTGCGTTCTATATGGATGCAATATTTATGGCACATGTGGGCCATTTGGAACCTGTAATCCACAAAGCTCACCAATATGTAGCTGTTTGATTGGGTTTGAGCCAAGGAATTCAGATGAATGGAATGGGAAAAATTGGACCAGTGGGTGTGTGAGAAAGGCACCACTCCAGTGTGATGGGTTGAAGTTGAAAAATGCAAGTGAAGTCCAACCAGATGCGTTTTTTCGTATCTCATGATATGAAAGTGCCAGATTTATTTGAGAGGTCAGATGGTGATCCAGATAAATGCAGAACAGATTGCTTGGCAAATTGCTCGTTTGGCATATGCATATGATCCTGGTATTGGCTGCATGTATTGGAGTCAGGACTTAATTGACTTGTAGAATTTTCCAAGTGCAGGGGTTGATCTCTACATTCGTTTGTCCCATTCAGAACTTGGTATGTTTTCTTCCATTCATTTTTCCTGTGGTTAATTCTCTGTACAAGGTTCAAAGTCTGTTGTTTCAATTTGTTATTAAGTTTCCTGGACAGAGATCAAAGTTGTTTTGGGCTTTTATTCTAAAATGCTGAATAATATACAGGTAAAAGAAGAGCAATTAGCAAGAGATTAATCAGTGCCATTGCTGGGGTAATGGAATAATTATCTTAGCGACGTGTGTATATCTTTGGTGGTGGAAATGGACTGCCAAACATACAGGTAAGAGCATTCACATTTTTTTTATGCAAATTTAGTAGGGTAGTCCAGAAAAAGAGGGGGAAGGGAGAGGGCATTGTTATATCTTCGTTCTAAATTCTACATAAAACTAGAGATTCAAACATTTCATGGAGTTTTGAGGGTCATGTTCTAGTTCTAGCAAATAATCTGATATAGTTTAGTAATTTAGAGAAAAATATTAAGAAAATATTTGTTTTAGATCGTTAGCTATAAGTATTTTTGGCACCAATTCATTTAAATATTACCTTGACATTTTTGAATGAATCCGTGTAACCACTAATCTTGCAATATACTGCGACAATGTAAGATGGACTAAGAACATGCTTTAAGTACATGTTTCCCTTACTGGGGCCGTGAAAGATTACATGTGCTTTACTCTGGAGTCATCTAGTTTGGTATCATTCTTCACATAATCACATTTGAGCCATTCAACGTGTTCAACCTACTTTCTTCTCTTGAAAATCACATTTAATTGTGCATTTTATACAAATACTCCTAATAATTTAATATAATATTATTGTTGTTAATAATATTCAATTAAATAGAACAAATATAGATATATTATCAAATGTTGATTTTTTTATTTAACAAATATATAATTTATTAATTCTAAAATACATTAATAGAGTATAAATCAATCTTTGTTTAGTATAAAATTTCATAAACATGATATAATCACTGTGCAAACTTTTGATATAAAATTAAATTTTATGAATTATTAATCATATAAAAAATTATTAATTGGTGTAAGTTTAATTTTGATTTAGACAGTATTAATGCATGATAATCCATATATAAATTGGAGATGAGAAAGCATAGAGTTATTTTTGTTTTTATAATATTAAAAGAATGAATATATTTGGAACAAGAAAGGTTTTTTTTCTTTCTTAACATATGATAAATGCATTCAAGAAGTCAGCCTCAAAAAATGATTATTGAGGAGCAAAAACAACTTAAACTCGATGACCTACCGCTATTTGATTTTGAAAAGCTTGCAACTGCTTCAAACAATTTTCATTTAAATAATATGCTAGGGAAAGGAGGTTTCGGTCCAGTATACAAGGTAATTTTTTTAAGTGATGTGCATCATCTATTTATTGTATTAGAATAAGTCATTATTTAAATTTTTCATTCTCTTCTAGGGACAATTGGAAGATGGCCAAGAAATTGCTATGAAAAGACTCTCCAAAGCTTTTGAACAAGGGTTAAAAGAATTTATGAATGAACCAGTGTTGATTTCTAAACTTCAACATCGCAATCTTGTAAGACTTCTTGGTTGTTGTATTAATGAGACAAACAGATGTTGATCTATGAGTTCATGCCAAATAAAAGTTTGGATGCATTTCTCTCTAGTTAGTTTATTCCTCTTTGAATTTTAACTTCAAAACTCTTAGGTTACTTAGGATGAGTAGAAAGAAATATGAACAATTTCTTTTGATGCCAATTTAACTTATTGAAACACACTAATTTGGCAATTGAAAAAAGTATGTTTATTCTCTCTTCAAGGTTATTAAAGAATGCATTGTTATCCTCGCTTTCAAGTTTTTTTTTTTCCTTTAGATCCACTACAAAGTAAAGTTCTAAACTAGAGAAAGTGCTTTAACATAATTAAATGAATAACTCGAGGTATACTTTATCTTCACAAGGATTCAAGACTAAGAATTATACATAGAGATCTTAAGTCAAGTAGCATCTTATCAGATGAAGAAATGAATTCAAAAATATCAGACTTTGGTTTAGCTAAAATTTTTAGAGGTAGCGAAGAAGATGAGGCTAATACGAAAAGAGTTGTTGGAACATAGTAAGTATTCACTTCCTCTTTGTATATGATTATCTTGGCATATTTAGTGATGATTTGATAGTTTCTTATATTATGTTCTAAAAAATTTAGTGGTTATATGTCTCCTGAATATGAAATGAAAGGGCTTTTCTCAAAGAAATCAGATGTCTACAGCTTCAAAGCTTTGTTACTAGAGATTGTTAGCGGAAGAAGAAACTCCAGCTTCTACAACAATAAGCAATCTCTTAGCCTTGTAGAATTTGTAGGTACACATGCCTCATGGTCCTTTTGATTACAAAGGGGTCTCATTACCTCCAAGTAATAATACAATTTAACTTACAATTTTGGTTATTTTTCTATTAGGTATTGAAACTTTGGACTGAGGACAACATTATATCTTTAATAGATCCAGAGATACGGGATTCATGCTTTGAGAATAGTATCTTGAGGTGCACACACATAGGATTTCTATGTGTGCAAGAACTTACAAGAGAAAGACCAACTATATCCACTGTAGTTTTGATTCTCATCAATGAGATTACACATCTTCCTCCTCCAAGAGATATTACATTTGTACAAAAGCAAAATTTGTCGAGTTTAGAGTCCTCTCAAAAAAGTCAGTGTAATTCCAACAATAATATAACTCTTAGTGAAATCCAAGGCAGGTAATAATATGAGATCATCTATCATTAGTGTCATTGTTGACATTCTCTATACTTAATATGTTTGAATAAACAATTAAGAACATGTTTGGTTTAGATTTCTTACAATTCAAGATCAATTCTAATAATGTAGAATTGATTCATGTAGTAAATGATTTTGTTTCAGTGATTTTATCACATTGAGACAAATAAATTTTAAGCTTGTAGGATTTATGCTTTTTGAGGTCTCATACCTTTAGCTTCTTCATTCATTATAATTAATTCTACTCACCTAAAATATGAATTTACCACATTACTTTTATTTAGTAAGCCACAGTTTTTTTATGATATATAATTAAACTAACTTTTAACTCTTTTTGTTTATATATAAGTATGATATTTTATAGAGTTTAATTTTAATTTACTATCAGTATAAAAAATTTTACACTATCATTTAATCATGGATAGTCAAATTATTAAAAAAAATTAATTAAAATAACAATTACCTAAAAAATTAAATACTTAATAACATGTGATTAGATGATAGTGAAAAAAAATTTATACTGATAATGGATTAAAATTAAATTCTTTTTTGTACTATATAACCAAATTACTTTTTATAAAATCAATTTTAAGATGATATTACTAAACATAAATCAATCATTTCACAATGAATTTTAATTATTAATTCTTTTAACCAAAATTTTCTTAAAATTAATGTTTTAAAATTCTAATCCAAACAATATCCAAATCAGTTGACCTTATCTATTATTATTATTATTATTATTATTATTATTATTATTATTATAGAACCATTTTTAGGAATTTGATTTTTCTGGACATGTGTAGATAAAATACTTTTTAGGCTCTAATGACGAAAAAAACTTTTTTAATGCCACGTTGACTACATCCATTATATCATGGGTTCAGGAAAAGACAAATTTTTTTTTTTTTGGTGATGGTATTATTGGCAAAGAAAACACTGCAAGGCAGCAGTTGTTATCAAGCCAAAATCCAAAGTCTCAATTCTGAAAGTCCAAGTCAATGGAACATCCAACTTAGTGGTTACGCACTTTGAAGCAAAACACATTATATGTCGTCCTAAATGCACATTCCTCTCCAACCATGATGAGTTCTCATTTAAGTCAAGGGATTCAATGTTCATGCATTTTCTTCCACCTGTTTCTCTCATACTTTCGAACTTGGACTCAGACTTTGGACATCATGTTACAGCATCTTTATTCGAAAAATTGCTATACGAGAATTTGGTATGTCTCTCAATCAAATGTTTTATGGGTAGGTAACAGAAACCAACTATTAAAATGATTCTTCTAGGATTGTGTCAATTTTTGAAGACATCAATCTTATGGTATTAAATTGGTAGAAAGTATTATGGGGAAATCCAAAATCATTCATCCAGAGAAGCATTTTCGGGGGTTGAAACAGACCAAAACAGAGTATTAGAATCAGAGGAGAATATTTTGGGTTGAAAGCTGAGAAATAAAGGCTGAAACAGAGATAAGGGATAAAGATGAATAATGGAAATGCTATGGTTAAGGTCAGGTGCCCTTTATTTTATCTTTTAAAGTAAATTTTTTATTTTAAAAGAATTAAATTCAATTATATAGTGTACTAATTTATCTTTATTATATATATATTATTTACTTATTTGGATTTTGATTAGAGTTAGTCATTTGAATTAATAAGCACTGGATTAAAGATTAAAGTAAAGGTGCATTCCACGGTGTCTTTGGATTTAGCTGGATTTTGAAGCCCATCCAGCTGCCCAATCAGAAGAGGACATCTAGTTTAATTTTGCTGATGTGGAAATCTGACGTGGAAAGCTGATCTATAATGCGCATCACAGATTTCCCAAAATAAGCCTCTAATGTTTCCTCGCCAACCCAGACACGCTCAACTCTGACACACCTACTGTGTCAGGTCTCTCTCTCAACTCCGGCCAAATTTTTCGATTTGGTCGTCCGTCTTTTCCTCAACTCCGGCGAAAGAATTTCTGGTCCTCCAGGACCACTGTCTGTAGTTTCTGGTCAGATGGGTGCTGCCAATCAGCCTCTTCGGCCTCTGCGGTAATTTCTGTGAACTAAGATTTGGTTTGTATGAATATTTCTGTTTACTAAATTCTCTTCCAGTGTACGTGTTGTAGTTGACACCGGAGATGGGGAAGGCATTGCTTCGGTAGGTCATGAGCCTCACACTAGAAAATAAAATTTAAAAAAAAAAAAACGAAAGCTGTTATTGCAGAACCTCTGTACCTTTTAGCCCTGGGTTTCAGAGTGAACCGCCACAAAGGAGCGTTAGACGGGTTTTGTGGAATTGTTTTAAAAAATCACCATCCCACGTCAGATATCTACCTCAATAATTTTAATCTATACGTAATATTTTTATTGGGCCATCTAAATGGGTTTCAAAGCCCAGTCAAATTCAAGGCTATCATAGAAAAGTAAATCATCTGCCATTTAGTGATCCTGAAAAGTCACGTACCCTGTTGACTGGAATTAGTTTGAGGCCTAATGTCACGTGTACTCTCTCTCTGCTATTTAGAAATCATGCCATGGCCTAATTGCATGTCTGATTCTACCTGTTAATGTGTTTCCTCATTTAATCAGGTCAAATAAATTTAAAATCAAAGAAATAATTTTTTTAATATTTTTGAAAATACATGATTAAAATCCTTTAACTTACAAATATGACTTTAATAAACCAAACCTATAAATATTTTAATTTAGTTTATTTTTAATTACTTTGTAAATATGCGTAATTTATTTTTTAATTTTTTATTTTTATTCAATTTTATGTGGTAAATACTTTGAGATTATTAATAATTTGACAATCAACTTTAAATTAATTATTAAAGGATAAATATATTAAGAATGTAATAAAATTAAGTTTTTATTTTTTTATACTTAAATTGACTCTCAAATTCAATTTTGTGTTCACATATTAATTTTGAATTCTTAAAAAAAAATTTTATGAATTTTTTAATTAAATAAAAATTATTTGTGACTTCCATAGTATTTTATTTTAATTAAGTATTTTGCCACAACTTTTTCTGGATGATTGCGACATGTGACACTGAGGATGGTGGCTTTTAATATGTTATTCTGAAAAGTTATCATATCCACAAAAAATTTGGACCGCCATTTATTATATTTAAATGCACAAAAATATGATTTTTTTTTTTTATCATTAAAGAGTTAGCTTTCTCATGAGAGAGAAGATTCAGGTTAAGTGTAGTTTGAACTTCAATAAGTGGCTATATGAACCTCAAATGAGACTACATGCTGCTAAACTAGCCACATGTTTTATTTTTCTTAATTTTCATTTAAAAGTAACTGTTCAGCTAAAAGTTTTCATTTTTTTTCATCATTTTAATTATAAATTTTTATAAAAGAAAAATAATCATGCTGTGGGGCTCATAGTTGGAAGCAAAGATATGTAGCTTCTCTTGAGGTCTCAAGTAAGGTTAATCCTTTTTCTGTTTTAGTGATGAAGCTTTTTGAGGAGATTTAGGTGGAAACCATGTGAATAAGGGCTAAATGGGTTTGTTCTCTTTCAACTAGAGTGATCATATTCTGTTTAATTTAGTTTTGAGCAGAGACTGACTTGATTGTGTTTCCAGATTTGAGAGTTAAAGAGTGGCTTCTTCAACTATAACGTTGATTTCTTAAAAATTCATGGCTTTTTTTTTTTATGTTTGATATTATATATGAGTCCCAACATGGATTTTATGTTTGATTACTATACCATAAATAAATTATCAGTCCACACCATTTTAGCTTTTTAAAATTTTTAAAATTCTCCCAACAGTGCAGAATTGATTCATGTATAAAGTAAATGATTTTGTTTGGGTAATTTTATTGCATTGAGATAAATGACTTGTAAGCTTTTAGAATTGATGCTCTTTTGAGGTGTCGTACCATTAGCTTCTCATTAGAATCAATTCTAGTCACTTAAAATATGAGTTTACCATATTAGTCTTATTCAATAAGACACAATTTTAGTTATGATATATAATTAAAGTCATTTTTATACTCTTTTGTTTTTTGGTAATTTAATATCTAAAAATAATTTTATTTTTATACTAGCATCTTGAGAGACACTCAATTAATTCAAATTTGTATTATTTTTGCTTATATAATTATGTTTATATAATTATTTTTATGGTTGAAAGCAATTATAATAATGTGGTTAATATAATAAGAAAATAACTCTCTATATTTAAAAATAGTTATAGTTATAAGTATAAAATTAATTTTGAGATAACATTACTAAACATAAATAATTTCTTTCACATGAATTCTTTAATCATCAATCCTCTTAAAATTAATTTTTTAACTCTAATCCATAAAACTGCCTATTAATTGATCTTATCAACCTAATTAATTTAGTCTTTTATATATACTAGCATCTTGATAGATACTATCATACCTTTCAATCTATATTTTGTTAATTTTGCTTATATAATTATTTCATAAATTAATTAATTATAATTTAAATAATTAAAATTAGTTAAATAAAAATAATCTTATAAAAACATAAAATATATTTAAGATCAGTTATACTAGTATATGTTAAAAAAAAAGATAATTCTTTATATTTGAAAGTAATTGTAATTGTAAAATATAGTTATAAAAAAGTATTTGTGTTTACAATTTTACCTTTTTTGTATTTATAATCAATTTATTCAATTAATTATTAATAATTTTTTGAGTAAGTAAAAATTGGATACCAAAGAGGGAAATTCCCTTTATAATAGTAGTATATATAGATAGATACTAACCCATTAATGCGCGTGCGCCTGCATATCAATATTTATAATTATTTTTAAATAGAATTTATGTATATTTTTAAGTGCCTACATATTAATATTTATATTTAATTTTCTGAATATAATTTATAAATATTTTTGTAATATTAGATTAATTTATGAGCTAAATATGTTTGGATACTTATATATTAATATTCATATAAAAATTTTAATAGAATTTATACATTATTTTTTTTGTAATATCTTAATTTATGAATTGAATACGTGGAAATATATTTCACTTTTTACTTTTGTAGAAAACTATTTTTTAAACTTATTTGCATATTTTTTTTTATGATTTTGTGCTCTTAACTAAATGTTTTGAATTGTAATTTTGATTTATATATTATTTTATCGTGACTATATAGATCATAAATTAAAAAGATAAAAACAATATATATAAGTTAGTTAATATAGTAGGAATGTTATTTATGACAGTATCACTACTGTTTATTTTATTGTCATCTTTTTTAATAAATATAAATCATAAATAAAATTTTAAATTTGTTTGGAGGAGACTGTATCGGCACTTAACATTATATGACGTTTAATGACTTGCAAAAAAGTATCGCTCAGAGCACGTAACATTACGTGAAGTTACATGACTTGTAAGAATTTTTAAATAAAATCACATCAACACATAACATAATGTAAAAATTACATATGGTTTGAAAGAAGTTACATCAATATATAAGAGAACATCGTATTACAAGGCTTATATGAATCTTTTGATATACTAAATTAACACATAAAATGACGTGACAATTTTTTTCGAAAGGTCACATCATTACATAATATGCATGATATTACATAATTTGAAAAATATTATATCATCAAATATAATGATATAACATTTTAAGATTTAGAAGAACTAACTTTAATATATTTTGTATATATATATATATATGTATTTATGTATTTTGAGTATGCCTATCAAAAATACTTATTAGTTTCGAATGACAGAGAAAACTTTTTTTAATGCCAACATTGGCTTCATAAATGGAATTACGCGCTTTTGGAAAGAATTTTTTTTTATTGATAATATTATTGGGATAGAAAACACAGAAAGGCAGCACTTGCTATCAAGCCAAAATTCGAAGTCTCAACTATAAGAATATGTGTGGATAGAGGATTTTGGCGAAACAAAAAATGAAGAAAATCTTTTTTCTTTTATAAATATTTTATAATTTTTTTAATTTAAAAATAAAAAATCATATCTACCTTCCGTTTTTCTCCAAACTCTAAAGGTAAAAATCCAACTCAATGCAACATGGAATTCAATTTACTAAAATGGATTCATCTTGGATTGACACAAGTTCTGAGGATGGCAATCTTCATATTCATGCCTCTGAGTCTCATATCTACCTGCCTACGACCAAGTGAGGTCAGAAGCAACCACTGGAATTTAATAATTTCTGCATCATCAAATTCAAAGAAGAAAATGCATTTTTTCCTTTTATTTTATTTTATTTTTTTTTTTGCTTAACGTCTGTGTTGACTAAATCTTATATCGACAAGAGGTGTCATGTTTTAGAATAAAATATTTTCTAACTCCAGCTAAAAAGATAAGAAAACGTTTTGGACATATCATAAATTGTAGTGGAATTAGGTTTTTATTATTTTCTGTACGAAAATTGACTTTCGAACTTTATTTTATTTTAGATATTATTTTTAAATTCTTTAAAAAAATTTTATTAATTTCTTTTAATCAAATAAAAATTGGTTGAGACTTCTATAATATTTTATTTTAATTACCTATTTTCGCGTAACTTCTTCTGAGATGATTGCCACTTGTGACTTGCCTTATAATTGATCCACGACAAATTTGGACTGCCATTTATTGTATTTAAAAGCACACAAATGTGATTTTTTTAATCACTAGAGTTAGCAATTTCATGGGAGGGAAGATTCAGGTTAAGTGTAGATTGAACATCAACGAGTGGAGCTTCAAATGAGACTACATGCTGCTAAACTAGCAACATATTTTGTTTTACTTAATTTTCGTTTAAAAATAACTGTTGAGTTAAAAGTTTTCTCTTTTTTTTTTTACATCATTTTAATTATAAATTTTTATAAACACAAAATAGTCCTGCGGTGGGGCTCACAATTGGAAGCAAAGATATATACCTTCTCTTGAGGTCTCAAGTAAGGTTAATCCTTTTCCATACTTTGATGATGAAGCTTTTGAGGAGATTTGGGTGAAAACCGTGAGATCTGATAATTTTTAGGAATCATTTGGTATATTGTATAAATAATAAATAATATATTATAATTAATATTATTTATTTTTATATAATTTTTAAATAAGATATTAAATAATATAATATTTAATAAAAATAATTTTATTTAATTTTAATTTTAATAAATATACAAATAATATTATTTTATTTCATATAATCAAAATTAAATAAAATTATTTTAATTAAATAAATTGTTACCTAACCCTACTTATAAAAGAAGTGTTTCGAATAAAACAAAAAATTATGATACGACTATGCTTAAATGACTTTTCTAGACAAGTCATGTACAGAAAAAATTATTTCTTAATGCCGGAAATAACTTTTTCGAATGACGGCATTGACGATGTTGTACTTGATATCTTGGTCATATGGAAGTAAAATTTTACTTGCGTAAAAAGCACTTCATGCATTTTATAAATTAGTATACAAACTAGTCGATGCTTGTGTGAAAATTTTAATAATATTTTATTAAAGATAAATACGAAAGAGAATAACTTTACAAAAATAAAATCACATACTATTATAATAAGAATTACTCAAATTTAATGTTAAGAAAAATTATTCAAGTGTAAAAAATTAGATAAAAAAATTAAATGTAAATAGAATATGAAACTATCATATGATATTAAAAGTAATTTGGCTAAAGTCACATACTCTTGTATACATCATTAAATAACTATTCATTATTTATTAATCGAATATTTGTTATCAATCCACTTCAAGGCAGCACTTGTCATGAATCCAAAAATTGAAGTCTCTCAATTGTAGAAGTGTGTAAGTATTAAGTGGGCATGGAATCCTGAGGCCGTCCATTATGAAGAAAAACACATTTCATGTAAGATGCAAGGGAGATTCAGGGCCAAGAAAGCAGAAAAACAAAAAGGGAGTGGGAGCATAGTTACAGATGTCAAGTGAGATATTATGATTATTATTAGAATAAACTTACAATTTAATCCTTCAAGAATTATGTTAATATTACTTTAGTCCTCTATAAAATACTGAAATCAATTTAGTCTTTAAATCATAAAAGGTAATATTAAAATTGTTCTTCTGTGGACAAATAGAAACTAAATTAATAAAATTTCTATGATTAAGTGACTAAATTAACGTTAATTTCGTATAATTGAGAGTCTAAATTAATAAAAAAATTTATAATTAAAAGACTAAATTAATATTAATTTTTTTTAAGATTAAAATAATGTCAATTTCTAAAATTGAAAAACAAAATTGATGTTGACATTTTTTAAAAGAACAAAATGATATCGACATAATATTTGAAAAATTAAATTAAAAGTTTATTATTATTATTCTTATTATTATTCTTATAATTATTATTATAATAATAATAATTATTATTATTATTCTTCTTCTTCTTCTTATTATTGTTATTATTGTTATTATTATTATTCTTATTATTATTCTTATTATTATTATTATTATTCTTATTATTATTCTTATTCTTATTATTATTATTATTATTATTATTATTCTTCTTCTTCTTATTATTATTATTCTTATTATTATTATTATTATTCTTACTCTTATTGTTATTCTTCTTCTTATTATTATTATTATTATTATTATTATTATTATAATTGTTATTATTATAATTATAATTATAATTATAATTATATTATTATTATTATTATTATTATTATTATTATTATTATTATTATTATTATTATTATTATTATTATTATTATTATTATTATTATTATTATTATTCGATGAGAAGTTTAGTGAGATTTTTGAGGGAGGAAAGGAAATGAGTAGAGGAGAAAGGGATAGTTGCAGCTTTAAAAGAAATGGCCAGCAACATGGTAAGTTTAGGTGTCAGTTAGAGTCAAATAGCCTCATTTTCATTCCTCTGGAAAATGGTAATAATACATTTCCGAAGCTCCATACTCCATCAATTCAGATACTTCTGTTCAAATGTTAGAGCAACATACTAAGTGGAAAACATTCCTTTTGTTCTCATTGGTCCATGAACATTTGAAGGATTTATATTCCACCAGAATTACAAGCCAATTAGAATTAAACAAACATTTTGAGAGAAACAGAAGTATGGGTAGCATTTCCCAAATGCTGGCCAGTGTTAGTTTTTGATTGATTAAGATTAGTAGAGCACTTGTAATAATTGATTACCTGAAGTTCTAACAATTTGTTACAATAATACCGATTGCATGACTTCCAAAGATATAGACAAGTGTGGCTGCTGAAAAAAATGGCAACCATGAATTTGACATGTAACTAGCGTATTGAACCCGCAGCTAGAGTCAAGACCTACTCCGACATGACTTCTGATGGGAACATGGGACGGACCAAATCAAATCCAAAGTAGTACTAGTATGCCTCAAGGCACACTAAAATCCACGGCAAACAAAAATCTACAGTTCTGCTATAAAGAAATTCACCTGAGTCATGAGATCTCTGATTCAAACTTATAATTTCTTGATTTCTTTGCTCATATGCTAGGGAATGGAGGTTTTGGTCCAGTATACAAGGTAATTTTTTTGGTGCAGAGTACACAAGGTAATTTTGTTTAAGTAATGTGCATCATTGATCATATTATATTTGAATAAATCATTATTCAATTTTTTTTTTCATTTTCTTTTAGGGATAATTGAAAGATGGCCAAGAAATTGCTGTGAAAAGACTCTCCAAAGCTTCTGGACAAGGGTTGGAAGAATTCATGAATGAAATAATCATGCAGTGGGGCTCACAGCTGGGACCAAAGATATGTAGCTTCTCTTCAGGTCTGAAGTAAGTTTAAACCTTTTCCCTACTTTGGTGATGAAGTTTTTTGAGGTGATTTGGGTGGAAACCATGAGAGTAAGGGCTGAAGGTAACTCAGGGTGAAATCCTAGGGAGGTAATATTATGGGATTACCATTAGTGTCATTATTATTGACATTCTTTGTGCGAAAGGTGTTTGAACAAACAATGGGCACTTATAGTTTTGAATTTTGACAATTCAAAATCATTCTAACAATGCAGAATTGATTCTTTTAGTAAATAATATTGTTTGGATATTTTATTTGTAATGAGATAACTTAATTGTAAGCTTTCAAATTTGATTCTTTTTGAAGTGTTTCACCATTAGCTTCTCCGTTTATTATAATCAACTAGTTATTATCCCACGCATTGCGATTTATATTGTTTTATTTATAAATATTTTTAAAATATTAAACCGGGTGGACTAATAATAATAATTCAATTGTGGTATTGTATTAAAGATAAAATCCATGTGGGACTTATATAGTATCAAACATAATTAAAAGCTATGAATTTGGAGAAAACAACATTGTAGTTGAAGAAGCTACTTTTATGTAGGAAAAGTGAAGAGTCAAAAAAATAAAAGGAAATAAAATTGGAGATTAGCAAGAGAGATTAAGAGGCAATCATAATTGAGGAATAAGAAAACATTTTAGGAACAACTTAAAATAGTAAAAGTATGCTAATGTAGCTCAAAATGAGAGTTGGGGATAGCTGATGTGGCGGCTTCATCTTGTGAACTTTAAAATTTATATACAATAAATATAAGTATATTTTACTCTGCCAAAATATGAATTTATCTTCTTACTTGTATTGAATAAGAGACAACAATTTTGTTCACTAAATATAATCAAAGTCATTTTTAACTCTTTTAGTAGTTCAATATCTAAAATTATTTATTTTATATTATTCAAACCAAATTAATTTTTTATAAAATCAATTTTGAGATAATATTTTTAAAAGTAAATGAAATCTTTCATCATTAATTCTTCTACACTAATTTTCTTAAAATTAATTTTTTGAAATTCTAATTCAAAAACAATCGCTAATTTATTCGATCTTATCTATTAAATTATTCATATAATCAACTCAATTAATTTAATCTTATATATCATCAATTAAGAGAAGTATTTCAAATAAAAAAAAAGGAAAAGTTATGATACGACTATTCTTAAATGACCTAGACATTTCATGCATAGCAAAAAAAAATTTTAATGGCTGAAATAACATTTTCTAATTATGGCATTGACGATGTTGTACATGAAATCCTGGCCAAATATGGAAAGAAAATTTTACTGGCGTAAAAAAACACATCATGCATTTTATAAATTAGTATACAAATTTAGGTTGGCTAAAGTCAAGGACTCATGCATACATCATTAAAATAGCTATTCATTATTTTTAATCAAATAGAAAAAGAAAATGATCTGCTATCAATCCACTTGAAGGCAGCACTTGTCATCAATCCAGAAATTGAAGTCTCAACTGTAGAAGTCTGTGAGTCGGCATGGAATCCTGTGGTCATCCATTATGAAGAAAAACACATTTTATATTGGATGCAGGGGAGATTCAGGGTCAAGATAGGAGGAAACAAAAAATGGAGTGGGAGCATTGGTTGCAGATGTCAGGTGCAATGCTGTGAGTTGTGACTGCGGGAAAGTTGCAATATTATGTTCAACATATATATGAACCATATCTCGAAAATGAAAACAAGTGATGCGAGGCTTTAATATTATCTATCTATACTGTGCTATGTATAAAGGAAATTATCCTTTTGGTGCCCACTTTTTAATATGTCTAAAATGCCCTTACATTTATTTAAAAACAGTTTTGAAAAAAAAAAAGGTAACTCTTAAATAAATGTTGTTCATAATTTCCAACTGCTTCTTCGGTTTATGTCTGCAAACGAATGAACGCAATGACATTAGCCTAATTCATCAAAGACCCAGCAAAAGTAAGCTCAAATAACAGTATGTCTCGTGTGGCCTCCAAATATTGTGATCGCTAAAATCGATAGCATTTCCCAAATTCTGGCCAGTGCTAGTTTTTTATTTCAGGCATAGGATTAAGATTAGTAGGACACTTGTAGGCCTTGATTTATGCAGACTGAGTCCTAATTCTGCTGAATTGACTGAGTCTTTTCCTTATCTTCTTTTGGTAGTGACTTTCAAAGATATAGACATGTGTGGCTTTTAAAAAGAATGGCAATCATCAATTTGACTTGTAACTGAACGTGCAGCTAAAGTCAAGACCTACTCCAACATGAATTTTGATGGGAACAAGGGATGGACCAAATCAAATCCAAAGTAGTATTGGTATGCTGGAGACACAGGACATCATCCAAGACAGACTGAAATCCATAGTTCAGCTATAATGGAATTCACCAGAGTCATGAGATCTCTGAGTCACACTAATAATTTGTTGATTGCTTTGCTCATATTTTCCAGCTTTTATTTGGGTTTAAGCTCTGTCAACGATACCATTACGTCAACCAGATCCATCAGAGACCCTGAGACAATAAGCTCAAACAACAGTGACTTCAAGTTAGGATTCTTCAGCCCTGCAAATTCAACAAATCGTAGGAATTTGGTATCTCTCTAAATCCAACATTGTTTGGGTGGCTAATAGAGATCAACCGCTTAAGGATTCTTCTGGGGTTTTCAAAATTCATATGGACGGCAATCTTGAGTGTTGAAGGGACAAAATCTAGTCATCTGGTCAACAAATGTGTCAAGAAATGCTACTAATTTAACTGCCCAACTTGATGATTCTGCAAATCTAGTCCTGCGAGATGACACCACTAGAGCGACAATATGGGAAAGCTTCCAACATCCTTGTGATGCTTTTATCACGGATAAGATGAAACTTAGTGCCAACAGGATTACAGGTAAGAAAACAATGACTACATCATGGAAAAGCCCTTCTAATCCTTCTATTGGGTACTTCACTGGTAGTCTTGAACGATTGGATGCTCCAGAAATATTTTTTTGGGTTAATGGAGCACGCCCACATTGGAGATCTGGTCCATGGAATGGAAGCGTCTTCATCGGGTTCATGTTTGGTATCATTTTTGATACAATCGTGTTTGGGCCATTCAACGTGTCCAAATTCTTCCAAAAAATTCACATTTACTTGTGTTATATTTTATACTAATACTCCAAGTAATTTAATATAAATATAAGTATTTTAATAATATTCAATTAAATAGAACAAATATAGATATATTATCAAATGGTTGATATTTTTTGTTATTGAACAAATATAGATTACATTAATTTTAAAATACATTAATAGAGTATAAATCAAACTTGGTTTAATATAAAATTTCACGAACATGATATAGATCATTGTGCAAACTTTCGACATAAAAGTAAATTTTTATGAAATATTAATCATATAAAAAAATTATTAATTGGTGTAAGATAAATTTTTGATTTAAACATGTATCAATGCATGATAACCCATATACATGAATTGGAGATGGAAAGTATAGAGTTGTTTTTGTTTTTACATTTCGACAAGTGTGAATTT
This sequence comes from Castanospermum australe, assembly GCA_019955255.1. Classification (NCBI taxonomy): domain Eukaryota; kingdom Viridiplantae; phylum Streptophyta; class Magnoliopsida; order Fabales; family Fabaceae; genus Castanospermum; species Castanospermum australe. The sequence continues at coordinate 338,371 of NSJW01000387.1, read as the reverse complement.
ATTTGAACCAAAGAAGTTTTTCTTTTTTTTCTTAACATATTATAAATGAATTCAGGAAGGGCACTTCAAAAAGTCGTTATAGAAGTGCAAAACAGAATCAAACCAGATGACCTACCGCTATTTGATTTTGAAAAGATTGCAAGTGCTACAAACAACTTTCACTTAGCTAATATGCTAGGGAAAGGAGGTTTTGGTTCAGTATACAAGGTAATTTTGTTTAACTGATATACATCATATATCATATTATGTTGAATAAATCATTATTCAATTTTTTTTTTCATTTTTTTCTTTTAGGGACAATTGGAAGATGGCCAAGAAATTGCTGTAAAAAGACTCTCCAAAGCATCTGGACAAGGGCTGGAAGAATTCATGAATGAAATAGTGGTGATTTCTAAACTTCAGCATCGCAATCTTGTAAGACTTCTTGGTTGTTGTATTGAACGAGACGAACAAAATGCTGGTCTATGAGTTCATGCCAAATAAAAGTTTGGACTTGTTTCTCTTTGGTTTAGTTTATGCCTCTTTGAAATTAACTTCAAAACTCTTAGCTTACTTAGGTTGAGTAGAAAAGAAATATGAATAATTTCTTTTGATGCCAATTTAGCTTATTGAGATGAACTAATTTGCTCATTGAAAAAAGTATGTTTGTTATCTCTTCAAGGTTATTAAAGTTTGCATTCTTATCCTTACTTTCAATTTTTTTTTTATAGATCCATTTCAAAGGAAAGTCTTAAATTGGAGAAAACGGTTTAACATAATTGAAGGAATAGGTCGAGGTATACTTTATCTTCACAGGGATTCAAGACTAAGAATTATACATAGAGATCTTAAAGCAAGCAATATCTTACTAGATAAAGAGATGAATCCAAAAATATCAGACTTTGGTTTAGCTAGAATTTTTAGTGGTGGGGAAGAAGATGAGGCCAATACGAGAAGGGTTGTTGGAACGTAGTAAGTATCACTTCCTCTTTGTACATGATTATCATGGCATATTTAATGATGGTTTGATAGTTGCTTGTGTTATATTCTAAAAATGTAGTGGTTATATGCCCCCTGAATATGCAATGGAAGGGCTTTTCTCAGAGAAATCAGATGTCTATAGCTTTGGAGTTTTGTTACTAGAGATTGTTTGTGGAAAAAGAAACACTAGCTTTTACGACAATGAGCAATCTCTTAGCCTTGTAGGATTTGTAAGTACACATGCCTCATGGCCCTCTTGATTACAAAAGGGTCTCATTACCTAAGTAATACTGCAATTTAACTTATGAGTTTTGTTATTTTTCTATTAGGCATGGAAACTTTGGAATGAAGGCAACATTACATCTTTAATAGATCCAGAGATATGGGATTCAAGAGTCGAGAATAGTATCTTGAGGTGCATACACATAGGACTTCTATGTGTACAGGAACTTTCAAGAGAAAGACCAACTATATCCAGTGTAGTTTTAATGTTGATTAGTGAGATTACACATCTTCCTCCTCCAAGGCAAGTTGCGTTTGTCCCTAAGCAAAATTTGCTGAGTTTAGAATCCTATCAGAAACGTCAATATAACTCCAACAATAATGTAACTCTTAGTGAAATTCAAGGCAGGTAATAATAAGAGATCATCATCAGTGTCATTGTTGACGACATTCTCTGTATTAAAGGTGTTTGAAGAAATTATTAAGAACATGTCTAATAATACAAAATCAATTCTAACAATGCAGAATTGATTCATTTAGTAAATGATTTTGTTTAGGTAATTTTATTGCTTCGAAATAAATTAATTGTAAGCTTGTAGAATTTATGCCCTTTTTGAAGTTTCCTACCTTTAGCTTCTCCATTCACTAGATTTAATTATACTCGCACAAAATATGAATTTATCATATTACTTATATTTAGTAAGACACAATTTTTTCATGATATATAATTAAGGTAACTTTCTATACTCTTTTTGGTAATTTAATATCTAAAAATGATTTTTATACTATCTAAACCAAATTAATTTTTGTAAAATTAATTTTAAGATTCATTACTAAACATAGATCAAGTCTTTCACAATGAATTCTTCAATTATTAATTCTTTTAACGCAATTTTTTGCGTATGGTCTTTTAACTCAAATTTTCTTAAAATTTAATTTTTTAAAACTCTAATCCAAACAACATCCAAATCAATTGACTTTATCTATTAAATTATAATATATATATATATATATATATAGATATATATATATTAACAGGCAAAAACACTTTTTAGTTTTTAATCACGAAGAAAACTTTTTTAATGCCGACATTGCTAGCATCCATGGAATTGTAGTTTTATGTAAAGACAATTATTTTTTTTTTGGGTGACAGTATTATTGGCAAAGAAAACACTGCAAGGTGCAGTTGTTATCAATCTAAAATCTGAAATCTCAATTCTAAAAGTCGAAGTCAATGGAACATGGAATTCAGATCGAGGTCACCCATTATGAAGAAAAACAAATCATATGTCATCCTAAATGCAACCATGAGTACTTTTTAAGTCAGGAGAAACATAGAATAGTAAAAATATGCTAATGTAGCTGAATTTATGATATTACTTTCATTTTATAGGAGACAAATTTTTTTTTCAATATATAATCAAAGTCATTTTTTAACTCGTTTTGAGACGCACTAATTTGCTTATTGAAAAAAGTATGTTTGTTATCTCTTCAAGGTTATTAAAGCTTGCATTCTTATCCTCACTTTCATTTTTTTTTATAAATCCATTCCAAAGGAAAGTCTTAAATTGGAGAAAGCGCTTCAACATAATTAAAAAAATAGCTCGAGGTATACTTTATCTTCATAGGGATTCAAGACTAAATTATACACAAAGATCTTAAAACAAGCAACATCTTACTAGATAAAGAGATGAATCTAAAAATATCAGACTTTGGTTTAGCTAGAATTTTTAGAGGTGGCGAAGAAGATGAGACCAATACGAGAAGAGTTGTTGGAACATAGTAAGTATCACTTCCTCTCTGTACATGATTACCATAGCATATTGAATGATAGTTTGATAGTTACTTGTGCTATATTCTAAAAATGTAGTGATTATATGCTTCCTGAATATGCAATGGAAGGACTTTTCTCAGGGAAATCAGATATCTACAGCTTCCGAGTTTTTTTACTAGAGATTGTTTGTGGAAAAAGAAACACTAACTTTTACGACTATGAGCAATCTCTTATCCTTGTAGGATTTGTAAGTACACATGCCTCATGGCCTTTTTGATTACAAAAGAGTTTCATTACCTCCAAGTAATAATACAAGTTAACTTACAAGTTTTGTTGTTTTTTCTACTAGGCATGGAAACTTCGGAACGAAGGCGATATTTCATCTTTAATAGATGCAGATATATGGGATTCATGCTTCGAGAATAGTATCTTGAGATGCATACACATAGGACTTCTATGTGTGCAAGAACTTACAAGAGAAAGACCAACAATATCCACTGTAAAAATTACACATCTTCTTCCTCCAAGGCAAGTTGTATTCGTCCATAAGCAAAATTTATTGAGTTTAGAGTCCTCTCAGAAAAGTAAATGTAACTCCAACAGTAATACAACTCTTAGTGAAATTTAAGGTAGATAATAATGTTAGATCATCATCAATGTCATTGTCGACATTTTCTGTACTCAAGGTCTTTGAAGAAACAATTAAGAACATATTTGGTTTAGATTTCTAACAATTCAAAATCAATTCTGACAATGCAGAATTGATTTATGTAGTAAATTATTTTGTTTTGGTCAATTTTATTGCATTGAGAAAAATTAATTGTAAGCTTGTAGAATTTATGCTTTTTGAGGTTTCCTACCTTTAGCTTCTCCATTCATTAGAACTAATTCTACTCACCTAAAATATCAATTTACTATATCACTTTTATTTAGTAAGACACAATTTTTTTTATGATATATAATTAAAGTAACTTGTATACTCTTTTTGGTAATTTAAAATGTAAAAATGATTTTTATACTATCTAAACCAAATTACACTAGTAGAAATTAGCAAATCATTAATGGCAATTTTTGTCAATATAAAAAAAAAAAACTGTCAGCAAATGAAGCTGTCGATGGAATTTCGACGAGAAAAATTCCATTGGCAAAGCATGCATTGGTAAATTTACGCGAATGATAATATTTTATAAAACTGTCGGCAATATTTTATAAAACCATTGGCAAAATGCGTACGAAAAAAGATAAATATTGAAAATGAAACATTTTGCCAATGGAATTTGTATGCTATACCAACAGCTTTATTCGACAGGGAATAACGTAGAACTTTAACCGTCAGCAATGTAGTCGGTGGGTGACAAAATTTATTATTTTTTAAAATCCTATACCGATATCTAGCCATCGATATTTCTATCAGTAAATTAATTATTTAATTTTTAAAAAATTTCTATTCCTGAAATTTTAATTATCAAATTTTAATTAAAAGAAACCATAAGCAACAAAATTAAGGAAATAATCATTAAAATCTTATTAGTAAAATGTAAATATTTATTGTTAAATTATATCAAATGTATTAAATACAATAAAATCTAAAAAGATTTAATATCTAACAACTGCATAGAAAGTCAATATAAATTTTTCTATGATCTTGAAAATGTATAAAAAGTCAATCTAAATAATTCCTTAGCCAATCATCATCGTCCAAACCTGAGATTCTCAGACGATAGAACAGTTGGCTCTAGATGTGGCTGTGGTTGTGGCTGTAGCTGCAGTTGATGAGGAGGAGGAGACGGCGTTGTGATTTGAAGTTGGGAGCTAAGATGCATGACAATCATGGCCACACGATGGTTTTGTTTCCTGCACCTCAAACCTCTAGTGGAACTTGGAGGCCACAGCAACGTGTCTCTCCAGCTCTTACTAAAATTGTGGCGTCGGCAAGATGTCGTTCATTGCCGTGACAAGGAAGAAGTGGACTGATATGATGATGAAGTGCCCTTGTCCAATAAAAGTGGCACCTGTAGACCCATCCCATTATGCTTCTTTACTTTGGCCCCCCTACCGACTCGACCTACCGTCGCATCTCATCGATAAGGTCCTGGGATGACAAAGTGTCCTAGCTCTCCTGACACTGCCTCTCCACCTTGACCTTCTTCTACTGAACTTTGCCTGCAACCAAACAAACATGAATATAATTAATGTTACGCAATATATATACATATAATATAAAAAATTAGATATATTTGAGTTGCGGTCAAATTCTAATACTTATATATTTGGCCTCTGACTATGCGTGCACAAACTATTGCATATACTTTTTGTGTGGGTGCACAAATATACCTCAACATCAGAAGGCACGCATCTGTCTTGCTATTTCGTCTGAAAATAATTTTAAAAATAATACATTACATTTATTTATTAAAGTAGATGATATATTAATTGAATTGATTTTCACTTATCACCTTCCTCTTATGCTCGAATGTGTTGATCGAGCCGCTGGTGTGAAGGGAACCTCCAATGGAGACGCCCGATTCACCTTTGCCTTCACTGCCTTCACCTTCCATCCCTCGTCGCTCTAGTGGGCCTTCGGTTGCAAAAGAAAAAAATAATAAAAATAAGTTATAATTTAATGTAGAATTAATAAAATTATTATAAATAAATATTAAGTTATATTAATTGATTGTTGATTTGATTACCATTAACTTAGCTAGCCAATGATTTTTGCATGACCTCAGGTGCCTGTAAGTTTGAATAGCAAGCCTCATCATACTTGCTCTTCAGCGCCGCTGTGAGGAATCAATTGGCCCTTGATAAGGATAGAACTTGCAACAAGAGTAATAACAAAACCCAATATATTGCTATGAAAAGACTTGCCAAAGCTTCTGGACAAGGACTGGAAGAATTCATGAATGAAGATGTGGTGATTTCTAAACTTTAACATTGAACGAGACGCTGCATTTCTCTTTATAAGACTTCTTGATTGCTGTATTGAACGAAACAAACAAATGTTGGTCTATGAGTTCATGCCAAATAAAAGTTTGAATGCATTTCTTTTTGGTTAGTTCATGCTTCTTTGTATATTAACTTCAAAACTCTCAGCTTACTTAGGATGAGTAGAATGAAATATGAATAATTTCTATTGATGCCAACTTATCTTATTGAGACATACTAATTTGATGATTGAAATAAGTTTGTATGTTCTTTGTTCAAGGTTAATTAAAACATTCAATGTTATCCACGCTTTCATATTTTTTTAAAAAAAAAAAAAATTATGTAGATCCCCTCCAAAGGAAAGTTTTAGAATGGAGAAAGGTCTTTGACATAATTAAAGGAATAGCTTGAAGCATCCTTTATCTTCACAGAGATTCTAGACTACGAATTATACATAGAGAACTTTAGGCAAGGAACATCTTGTTGGATGGAGATATAAATCTAAAAATATCATACTTTGATTTAACTAGAATTTTTAGAGATGGTGTAGAAGATGGTTGTGGGAACATAGTAAGTATGGCTTCCACTTTATACATGATTATCCTAGCATATTTAGTGATGATTTGATAGTAACTTCTGTTAGGTGCTAAAAATGCAGTGGTTATATGCCTTCTGAATATACAATGGAAGGGCTTTTCTTAGAGAAATCATATTTAATCAAGATCTAATTCAAACCATTTATGTATGATTTAATTGTTAAGATTTACTATTCTCACATCTCATGACAAAAAAATACTCTCACTTTATATATATTTATAAATATATTAACTACATTAGTCCCCTTAAGGTTGGCATTTATTATAGTTCCGATATCCTTCTTATTTGAAAAATTACATTCATATTCCTTACTTTATGTACTACTTTTACACCTGACGCCATTCTTTATTTAATAAATTATACCTATCTCTCCTGTTTTATGTATAGATGCTGCACCATTTCCTATCCTAGATAACAAAATAAGAGGGTATATCTAATTCTCAAACATGAAAAGCATCGGGTATAATAAGCACTAAACTTACGGAAATATATATATATATATATATATATATATATATATGAAGCATAGAGTTTTTTTATTTTTATTTTTGAAAAATGCTAATTTATTCTACAAAGAATTTATTTTTTTTGCTTAATATATATATATATATGAGAAATGCATTCAAGTAGTCAACATTAGAAAATGACTATTGGAGACAAAAAAAAAATTAAAGTGGATGAGCTACAAATATTTGAATATGAAAAGCTTGCAACTACAACAAACAACTTTCACTCAGCTAATATGCTAGGAAAGGGAGGTTTTGGTCCAGTATCCAAAGTAATTTTGTTTAAGTGATGTAATCATCTATCATATTATATTGAATAAATGATTATTCAAAATTTTTCTTTTTCTTCTGGGGACAACTGGAAGATGGCCAAGAAATTGTTGTGAAAAGACTCTCCAAAGCATCTGGACAAGGGCTGGAAGAATTTATGAATAAAGTAATAGTGATTTCAAAACTTTAATATCGCAATCTTGTAAGACATCTTGGTTGTTGTATCGAACTAGACGAACAAATGCTGATCTATGAGTTCATGCCAAATAAAAGTTTGGATGCATTTCTCTTTGGTTAGTACATCCTTTTTTCATATTTTAACTTCCAAACTCTCTACTTTGAACAATTTCTTTGAATGCATCTTTGAATTTTGGTGGTTGAAACAAGTATGTAAATTCTCTCGTCAAGGTTAATTAGAGCATCCAATGTTATCCTCACTTTCATGTATGTTGCTGTTTTTAATACATAGATCCAGTTCAAAGGAAAGTTATAGATTGAAGAAAGTGCTTTAACATAATTAAAGGAATAGCTCGAGGTATACTTTATCTTCATAGAGACTCAAGACTAAGAATTATATATAGAGATCTTAAGGCAAGTAATATCTTGCTGGATTGAGAATGAATCCAAAAATATCTGATTTTGGTTTAGTTAAAATTTTTAAAAGGTGGTGAAGAAGATGAGGCCAATACGAGAAGGGTTGTTGGAATATAGTAAGTATTCCTTCCTTATTATACATGATTATCTTAGCATATTGGGTGATGATTTGATGATTACTTGTGTTATGTGTGCTAAAAATGCAGTGGTTATATGGCCCCTAAATATACAATGAAAGGGTTTTTTTTTAGAGAAATCAAGTGTTTATAATTCTGAAGTTTTGTTACTAGAGATTGTTAGTGGACGAAGAATCACTAGTTTCTATGACAATGAGGAATCTCTTAACCTTGTAGGTTTTGTGAGTCTATATGCATCATGGCCTTGTTAATTACAAAGAATTTCATTACCTCCTAATGTATGTCTAGTATGGAGTAAAAATGTGAGGTAAATTTTCATAGATGAGTTATACAAAGCTCATATATGAAAAATATATCCCCTGTTTTTACTTCCATACCAAACTTACCCTAGTAATAATAAAAGTTAACTTACAAGTTTTATGTATAAATATTTTGACAAAATAAAATTGTGTGGACTGATAATTTATTTGTGGTATAGTATCAAACATAAAATCCATGTTGGATTTATATATAGTATCAAACATAATTAAAAGCCATGGATTTTGAAGAAATCAACATCGTCGTTAAAAGTGAGGGTTCAAATAACTAGAAGAAAAAAAAAAGAGGTAATTAAAAGAGATTAAGAGGCAATCATGATTTAGGAGATGAGAGGACATTTAAAGAAAAAATAATTATTATATGCTAATGTAGCTGAAAATGAGAGTTGAGAGCAGTTGATGTGGCCGCTCCATATTGTATACTTATAAATATATTCTATTCACATAAAATATGAATTTATCTTTTGACTTTTATTAAATAATAGACAACATGTCCCAAAAAAAAAAAAGAGACAACAATTTTTTTTACTATATATAATCGAAGTCACCTTTTAACTCTTTCAATAATTTGATATCTAAAAACACGTTTTATGTTAGATGCAGGGGAGATTCAGGGTCAAGAAAGGAGAAAAACAAGATGGGAGTGGGAGCATTGGTTGCAGATGTCAGCTGCAATCTTGTGAGTGTGAGAAAACTGCAGTATGCAGTAAGATTTTGTTTTTTTGGGTGAGAAGTGTAGTGATTTTTTTTTTTTTTTTGGTTTTGGTGAGAAGTTAGTGACATTTTTGAGTGAGAGAAGGAAATGAGCAGAGGGGAAAGGGATAGTTGCACATTTAAAAGAAATAGCCAGCAACATGGTAGGTTTTGGCATCAGTTAGAGTCATATATCTAGAACATGGTAAAAATTATTTACCGAAATTGGGGAGGAAAAAAAATGAAAAAAAAACGAAACTCTAGATTTTTTGCCAAACTGAATTTCACTGTGGATAAATAGATATGGATTAATTTGATAGTTAAAATAATTGCTAGGGAAATTAGAAAATAATTAATTCAGATTTCAGATCGTGAAACTGACTAAACCATTATTGGGATAACACCCCCATCACGTAAGAGACAGTATGCCTCAAAGAAAACAGAGAGTACATGAAATGACATGCTATATTCCATAGTTCAGTCAACTAAGCAATCATCGAATCTTAGTAAATGTTATGTTCATAATTTCCAGCTGTGTCTTCCGTTGATCTCTGCAAATGAACACAGAAACAGTAAGCTCAAATGTCATCGTTTTAAATTGCAATTGAGGTTACGGATGCAATTACGTTGTGATTATAGAAAATTTCAAACAACTGTAGAAAAATGCAGATAATTTACAGTTGTGAAAACTTTCGCAACAGTAATATTGTAACCGTAATTAAAATTGCGGACCGTAATTTAAAATCTCTGAGTATGTCTGTTGGCCTCCAAATATTGTGATCACTAAAATCGATAACATTTCCCCAATGCTGGCCAGTGTTAGTTTTTGATTTCAGGCGCAGGATTAAGATTAGAAGAAAACTTCTAGTAATCGATTACCTACAGTTCTAATAATTCGTTATAATAATACCGATTGCACTTGTAATAGGCCTTGGTTAATGCAGCCAAAGGTAACTGAGTCCTAATTCTCTCCTGAATTGACTTCAGTCTTTCCTTCATTTTCTTGTAGTGACTTCCAAAGCTATAGACAGAATAGCTTTTGAAAAAAATGGCACCCATGAATTTGACATGTAATTAGCGTACTGAACGCGCGGCTAAAGTGAAGACCAACTCCAACATAGATTATGATGGGAACATGGCACGGACCAAATCAAAATCCAAAGTAGCACTAGTATGCCTCAAGGCACACTAAAATCCACAGTTCAACTACAAAGGAATTAACCAGCAGAGTCATGGTATCTCTGATTCACACTAACAATTTGTTGATTTCTTTGCTCAGATTTTCCAGCTTTGATTCAGGTTTAAGCTCTGTCAAGGATACCATTACGTCAGCCAGATCCATCAAAGACCCTGAAACAATATGCTCAAATAACAGTGACTTCAAGCTAGGATTCTTCAATCCAGAAAATTCAGCAAATCGATATGTAGGAATCTGGTATGTTTCCCGAATCCAACATTGTATGGGTAGCTAATAGGGATCAACCACTTAAGGATTCTTTATGGGTTGTCAAAATTCATAAGAACGGCAATCTTGTAGTATTGAATGGAAAAAATATAATCATCTGGTCAACAAATTTGTCAACAAATGCTACCAATTCAACTGCCCAACTTGATGATTCTGGAAATCTAGTCTTGCGAGATGACACCACAGAAGCGACAATATGGGAAAGTTTCCAACATCCTTGTAATGCTTTTATCATGAATAAGATGAAACTTGGTGCCAATAGGATTACAGGTAAGAAAACAGTTATTACATCATGGAAAAGCCCTTCTGATCCTTCTATTGGATACTTCACTGCTAGTCTTGAACGCCTGGATGCTCCAGAAATATTTTTATGGGTCAATGGAACTCACCCATATTGGAGGACTGGTCCATGGAATGGAATGGTCCTCATCGGGTTCCCACAGATTGTAACTGCGTTCTATATGGATGCAATATTTATGGCACATGTGGGCCATTTGGAACCTGTAATCCACAAAGCTCACCAATATGTAGCTGTTTGATTGGGTTTGAGCCAAGGAATTCAGATGAATGGAATGGGAAAAATTGGACCAGTGGGTGTGTGAGAAAGGCACCACTCCAGTGTGATGGGTTGAAGTTGAAAAATGCAAGTGAAGTCCAACCAGATGCGTTTTTCGTATCTCATGATATGAAAGTGCCAGATTTATTTGAGAGGTCAGATGGTGATCCAGATAAATGCAGAACAGATTGCTTGGCAAATTGCTCTTGTTTGGCATATGCATATGATCCTGGTATTGGCTGCATGTATTGGAGTCAGGACTTAATTGACTTGTAGAATTTTCCAAGTGCAGGGGTTGATCTCTACATTCGTTTGTCCCATTCAGAACTTGGTATGTTTTCTTCCATTCATTTTTCCTGTGGTTAATTCTCTGTACAAGGTTCAAAGTCTGTTGTTTCAATTTGTTATTAAGTTTCCTGGACAGAGATCAAAGTTGTTTTTGGCTTTTATTCTAAAATGCTGAATAATATACAGGTAAAAGAAGAGCAATTAGCAAGAGATTAATCAGTGCCATTGCTGGGGTAATGGAATAATTATCTTAGCGACGTGTGTATATCTTTGGTGGTGGAAATGGACTGCCAAACATACAGGTAAGAGCATTCACATTTTTTTTATGCAAATTTAGTAGGGTAGTCCAGAAAAAGAGGGGGAAGGGAGAGGGCATTGTTATATCTTCGTTCTAAATTCTACATAAAACTAGAGATTCAAACATTTCATGGAGTTTTGAGGGTCATGTTCTAGTTCTACTAGCAAATAATCTGATATAGTTTAGTAATTTAGAGAAAAATATTAAGAAAATATTTGTTTTAGATCGTTAGCTATAAGTATTTTTGGCACCAATTCATTTAAATATTACCTTGACATTTTTGAATGAATCCGTGTAACCACTAATCTTGCAATATACTGCGACAATGTAAGATGGACTAAGAACATGCTTTAAGTACATGTTTCCCTTACTGGGGCCGTGAAAGATTACATGTGCTTTACTCTGGAGTCATCTAGTTTGGTATCATTCTTCACATAATCACATTTGAGCCATTCAACGTGTTCAACCTACTTTCTTCTCTTGAAAATCACATTTAATTGTGCATTTTATACAAATACTCCTAATAATTTAATATAATATTATTGTTGTTAATAATATTCAATTAAATAGAACAAATATAGATATATTATCAAATGTTGATTTTTTTATTTAACAAATATATAATTTATTAATTCTAAAATACATTAATAGAGTATAAATCAATCTTTGTTTAGTATAAAATTTCATAAACATGATATAATCACTGTGCAAACTTTTGATATAAAATTAAATTTTATGAATTATTAATCATATAAAAAAAAAATTATTAATTGGTGTAAGTTTAATTTTGATTTAGACAATATTAATGCATGATAACCCGTATATTAATTGGAGATGAGAAAGCATAGAGTTATTTTTGTTTTTATATTATTAAAAGAGTGAATATATTTGGAACAAAGAAGGTTTTTTTTTCTTTCTTAACATATGATAAATGCAGTCAGCCTCAAAAAAATGATTATTGAGGAGCAAAAACAACTTAAACTCGATGACCTACCGCTATTTGATTTTGAAAAGCTTGCAACTACTACAAACAAATTTCACTTAAATAATATGCTAGTGAAAGGAGGTTTCGGTCCAGTATACAAGCTAATTTTTTTAAGTGATGTGCATCATCTATATATTGTATTAGAATAAGTCATTATTTAAATTTTTCATTTTCTTCTAGGGACAATTGGAAGATGGCCAAGAAATTACTGTGAAAAGACTCTCCAAAGCTTCTGAAGTTACGTGATTTGTAAGAATTTTTGAATAAGATCACATCAACACATAACATAATGTAGAATTACATATAACTTGGAAGAAGCTACATCAACATATAAGAGAACATCGTACTACAAGGCTTATACGAATCTTTTGATATACCAAATTAACACATAAGATGACATAACAAATTTTTTAAAAAGGTTACATCATTATATAATATGACGTAATACTATATGATTAGAAAAATATTATATCATTAAATATAATTATATGAAATTTTAAGATTTGGAAGAACTAACTTTAATATATTGTGTATATATATGTATGTATTTATATATTTTTGAATATGCCTAGCAAAAATATTTATTAGTTTCGAATGACAGAGAAAACTTTTTTTAATGCCAACATTGGCTTCATAAATGGAATTAAGCCCTTTTGGGGAAACAAAAAAGGAAGAAAAAATTTTTAAAGAAAAAATTCTTTAAAAAAAGTTTTACTAATTTTTTCTAATCAAACAAAAATTGGTTGTGACTTCTATAATATTTTATTTTAATTACCTATTTCCGCGTAACTTCTTCTGATATGATTGCCACTTGTGACATGCCTTATAATTGATCCACAACAAATTTAGACTGCTATTTATTGTATTTAAAAGCACACAAATGTGATTTTTTTTTTTAATCACTAGAGTTAGCAATCTCATGGGAGGGAAGATTCAGGTTAAGTGTAGATTGAACATCAACGAGTGGAGCTTCAAATGAGACTACATGCTGCTAAACTAGCAACATGTTTTTTGTTTTACTTAATTTTCGTTTAAAAATAACTGCTGAGTTAAAAGTTTTCTCTTTTTTTTTTTTCTTATATCATTTCAATTATAAATTTTTATAAACACAAAATAGTCCTGCAGTGGGGCTCACAATTGGAAGCAAAGATATATACCTTCTCTTGAGGTCTCAAGTAAGGTTAATCCTTTTCCCTACTTTGATGATGAAGCTTTTGACGAGATTTGGGTGAAAACCGTGAGATCTTATTTAGGCTGAAGATAATTTTTAAGAATCATTTGGTATATTATATAAGGAAGGAATAATATAGTATAATTAATATTATTTATTTATATATAATATTTAAGTAAAATATTAAATAATATAATATATAATATAAATAATTTTATTTAATTTTAATTTTATAATAAATATAAAAATAATATTATTTTATTTTATATAATTAAAATTAAATAAAATTATTTTAATTAAATAAATTGTTATCTAACCCTACTTACAAAAGAAGTCTTTCGAATAAAACAAAAAGTTATGATATGACTATGCTTAAATGACTTTTCCAGACGAGCATGTACAGAAAAAATTATTTTTTAATGCCGGAAATAACTTTTTCTAATGACGGCATTGACGATGTTGTACATGATATCTTGGTCATATGGAAGTAAAATTTTACTTGCGTAAAAAGCACTTCATGCATTTTATAAATTAGTATACAAACTAGTCGATGCTTGTGTGAAAATTTTAATAATATTTTATTAAAGATAAATACGAAAGAAAATAACTTCACAAAAATAAAATCACATAATATTATAATAAGAATTACTCAAATTTAATGTTAAGAAAAATTATTCAAGTATAAAAAATTAGATAAAAAAATTAAATGTAAATAGAATATGAAACTATCATATGATATTAAAAGTAATTTCATTAATAATATATAATATATTTATGTTGGCTAAAGTCACATACTCTTGTATACATCATTAAATAACTATTTATTATTTGTTAATCGAATATTAGTTATCAATCCACTTCAAGGCAGCACTTGTCATGAATTCAAAAATTGAAGTCTCTCAATTGTAGAAGTCTGTAAGTATTAAGTGGGCATGGAATCCTGAGGTCGTCCATTATGAAGAAAAACACATTTCATGTAAGATGCAAGGGAGATTCAGGGTCAAGAGAGGAGAAAAACAAAAAGGGAGTGGAAGCTTGGTTGCAGATGTCAAGTGAGACATTATTATCATTATTATTTATTATTATTAGAATAAACTTACAATTTAATACTTCAAAAATTATGTCAATATTATTTTAGTCCTTTATAAAATGTTGATAACAATTTAGTCTTTAAATCATATAAGGTGATATTAAAATTATCATTCTGTGTACAAATAAATATTAAATTAATATAATTTCTATGATTGAGTGACTAAATTAATGTTAATTTCGTATAATTGAAAGTCTAAATTAATGAAATGTTTTGTGATTAAAGAACTAAATTAATATTAATTTTTTTTAAGATCAAAATGATGTTACTTTCTAAAATTCAAAAACAAATTGATGTTGACATTTTTTAAAAGAGCAAATGATATCGACATAATATTTAAAAAAACTAAATTAAGAGTTTAGTCTTATTATTATTATTATTATTATTATTATTTGATGAGAAGTGTCGTGAGATTTTTTGAGGGAGGAAAGGAAATGAGTAGAGGAGAAAGGGATAGTTGCAGCTTTAAAAGAAATGGCCAGCAACATGGTAAGTTTAGGTCTCGGTTAGAGTCAAATAGCCTCATTTTCATTCCTCTGGAACATGGTAATAATACATTTCCGTAGCTCCATACTCCCTCAATTCAGATACTTCTGTTCAAATGTTAGAGCAACATACTAAGTGGAAAACATTCCTTTTGTTCTCATTGATCCATGGACATTTGAAGGATTTATATTCCACCAGAATTGCAAGCCAATTAGAATTAAACAAACATATTGAGAGACAAACAGAAGTATGGGTAACATTTCCCAAATGCTGGCCAGTGTTAGTTTTCGATTGATTAAGATTAGTAGAGCACTTGTAATAATTGATTACCTGAAGTTCTAAATAATTTGTTACAATAATACCGATTGCACTTGTAGTAGGCCATGATTTATGCAGACTGAGTCCTAATTCTCCTGAATTGACTTCTTGGTCTTTTCCTTGCTTTTTTTCTGGTACTTATTGACTTCCAGAGATATAGACAAGTGTGGCTGTTGAAAAAAATGGCAACCATGAATTTGACATGTAACTAGCGTATTGAACCCGCAGCTAGAGTCAAGACCTACTCCGATTCAACTGTGTCTGTAACAAATGTGTCAAGAAATGCTACCAATTCAACTGCCCAACTTGATGATTCTGGAAATCTAATCCTGCGAGATGACACCACTGGAGTGACAATATGGGAAAGTTTCCAACATCCTTGTGATGCTTTTATCATGGATAAGATGAAACTTAGTGCCAACAGGATTACAGCTGAGAAAATATTGCTTACATCATGGAAAAGCCCTTCTGATCCTTCTATTGGGTACTTCACTGCTAGTCTTGAACGTCCTGATGCTCTAGAAATATTTATCTGGGTTAATGGAACATGTCCATATTGGAGGACTGGTCCATGGAATGGAAGGATCTTTTACTGGGTTCCCCCAGATGTTAGCTGAGTATCTATATGGATGGATTTTAAGACATGATGATGGTGGCACTGTTTATCTAACTTATAGTTTTGAAGATCCATCTGACTTTGGAATCGAGTACTTGACTCCACAAGGAACAATTAAATTAGTACAATTTCATAACAAAAAGGAAGTTTTGAAGAAAGAGAGAATTCGAAATGAATGTTATATTTATTGCACATGCGGGCCATTTGGAAGCTGTAAATCAACAGAGCTCACCAATCTGCAGCTGTTTGATTGGGTTTGAGCCAAGGAATTTAGAGGAATGGAATGGGAAAAATTGGACCAGTGGGTGTGTGAGAAAGGCACCACTGCAGTGCGACATGTTGAAGTTGAAGAAATGCAAGTGAAGTCCAACACGATGGGTTTTTGGTATTTCATAATATGAAAGTGCCAGACTTTGTAGAGAGGTCAGATGGTGACCAAGACAAATGCGGAACATTGTCAAAGAAAACACGGCAAGGCAGTAGTTGTTATGAAGCCAGAATCCGAAGACTCAATTCTAAAAGTCCAAGTCAATGGAACATCGAATTAAGTGGTTACCCATTACGAAAAAAAAAAACACATTAATTGTATGTCATCCTAAATGCAAGTTACTGTCATGAGGACTCTTTTTAAGTCATCGGATTCAATGTTCATGCATTTTCTTTGCCTGCTTCTCTCATACTTTTCAACTATTTGGATTTTTAAGACTTTAACATTATGTTGCAGCCTCTTAATTCAACAAATTGCTATTTTGCGAATCTGGTACATCTCTCAATCCAATATTATATGGGTAGCTAATAGAAACCAACTACTAAAATGATTCTTCTAGCATTGTCTCTATTTCTGAGGATGGCATTCTTGTGTTATTAAAAGGGCAGAAAGTATTCGGAAAAATCCAAAATCATTCATCTAGAAAAGCATTCAATGGCTTAAACAGAGCAAAACAAATAATTAGAATAAGGGGAGAACATTTTGGGTTAATAAAGGTTGAAACTACGGGATAAAGATGAATAATAGAAAATATGTGGTTAGGTTCAGGTGTTTCCTTTTCTTTTCCTTATTAAAACTATTGAATCTTTAATAAATTTCAGCATTATTAGATAGTATACTAATTTATCTTTATTATATATATTATTTACTTTTTTGGGTTTTGATTAGAGTTAATCGTTTGAATTAATAAGTGTTGAATAAAGATAAAAATAAATCATCATCATTTAGCGATCCTGCAGAGTCACATACTTTAGCAATTATCGTGAAATTCCTTTGTGACTGAATGCCATAATCAGTCTTGCTTGAGATTTCTAAAACGTTCATTTAATAGTCCTGTGAAGTCACATACACTCTCGGCTACTGAGGACTCATTATGTGGTCTAGTATGATGTCCAATCGATCCTTGCTTAGGACTAGTTAGTGTGTTTGCTCATTTAATCAAATCAAATAAATTTGAAATCAAAGAAACACATTTCCTTTTACTATTTTTAAAAATGCGTAATTAAAATCTTTTAACTCAAAAATATTTTTTAAAAAAATTAAAAGTTTTGATTTATCAATTGAGGATACATAAGAACTTTAATTCAAACAAACTAAACTTATAAATATTTTGATTTAGTGCATTTTTAGTTATTTTATAAATATTCATAATTTAGTTTTTTTAATCTTTTATTTTTATTCAAATTTATTTGATAAATTATATACTTTGAGGTTATTAGTAATTCATACAATCAACTTTAGGTTAACTGTTTTAAGATAGATGCATTACGATTGTGGTAAAATTAAGTTTTTATTATTCTCTGTACATAAATTGACTCTAGAATTTGATTTTGTTTCAAATATTGGTTTTAAATTATTTAAAAAATATTTTTTTTAATTATTTTTTTCTAACAAAATAAAAATTAGTTGCGACTTTTATAATATTTTTATTTTAATTGCTTATTTGCTGCAATTTCTTCCGGGATGATTGAGACTTGTGGCAACAAGGATAGTAGTTTTTAATATATTATTATGAAAAGTGATCCACAAAAAAATTTGGAGTACCATTAATTTATTATATTTAAAAGCACAAATATGTGGTTTGTTTTTTTTTTTTTGAATCACTAGAGAGTTAGCATTCTCATGGGAGGGAAGATTCAGGTTAAGTGTAGTTTGAACATCAACAGCTTCAAACGAGACTACATGCTAGTAAAACTAGCAACATGTTTTGTTTTACTTAATTTTCATTTAAAAGTAATTGTTCAGCTAAAAGTTTTCTTTTTCTTTTTTACATCATTTTAATTAAGGAGCTTTCTCTAGTATCCTTTTTTTTAATAAGGTTACTAGTACTTTCTTATATGCCATAATTTAATAAGTTTGTTTATAATTTATTTTTTTAATTATAACTAATTTATTGGTTTATCTAACAAATTACATATATTTATTGTATTTCTTACTAATAATACTGGGTCACATCAGTAAAGGAACGGATACTTATATGATAAAAAGAGTATTGAATCCTGAACATAATATTTAAGAGATCCAAATTACTTTGACTTGAATCAAATCAATGCATGTTGGCAGAAGGAATCTTGTTTAATTATAAATTTTTTTAAGCTAAAATAATCATGCAGTGGGGCTCACAGTTTTGGGAGCAAAGATATGTAGCTTCTCTTCAGGTCTGAAGTAAGTTTGAACCTTTTCCCTACTTTGTTGATGAAGTTTTTGAGGTGATTTGGGTGGAAACCATAAGAGTAAAGGCCCGAAGGTAACTCATAGTGAAATCCGAGGTAATATTATGGGATTACCATTAGTGTCATTATTTTTGACATTCTTTGTGCGATAGGTGTTTGAACAAACAATGGGCACTTATAGTTTTGAATTTTGACAATTCAAAATCATTCTAACAATGCAGAATTGATTCTTTTAGTAAAATAATATTGTTTGGATATTTTATTTGCAATGAGATAACTTAATTGTAAGCTTTCAAATTTCATTCTTTTTGAAGTGTTTCACCATTAGCTTCTCCGTTTATTTATAATCAACTAGTTTATTATCCCACGCATTGTGATTTATATTGTTTTTTATTTATAAATATTTTTTAAAATATTAAGCCGGGTGGACTAATAATAATAATTCAATTGTGGTATAGTATTAAAGATAAAATCCATGTGGGACTTATATAGTATCAAACATATTTAAAAGCTATGAATTTGACGAAACAACATTGTAGTTGAAGAAGCTACTTTTATGTAGGAAAAGAAAAAGAGTCAAAATAAATAAAAGGTAATAAAATTAGAGATAAGCAAGAGAGATTAAGAGGCAATCATAATTGAGGAATAAGAAAACATTTTAGGAACAACTTAAAATAGTAAAAGTATGCTAATGTAGCTCAAAATGAGAGTTGGAGATAGCTGGCATGGCGGCTTCATCTTGTGTACTTTAAAATTTATATACTATAAAATATAAATATATTTTTACTCAGCCAAAATATGAATTTATCTTCTTACTTGTATTGAATAAGAGACAAACAATTTTGTTCACTAAATATAATCAAAGTCACTTTTAACTCTTTTAGTAGTTCAATATTAAAAATTATTTATATTATACTATTCAAACCAAATTAATTTTTATGAAATCAATTTTGAGATAATATTGTTAAATGTAAATGAAATCATTCATCATTAATTCTTTTACACTAATTCTCTTAAAATTAATTTTTTGAAATTCTAATTAAAAAACAATCACTAATTTATTTGATCTTATCTATTAAATTATTCATATAATCAACTCAATTAATTTAATCTTATATATCATCAATTAAGACAAGTCTTTCAAATTAAAAAAAAAAGGAAAAGTTATGATACGACTATTCTTAAATGACCTAGACATTTCATGCATAGCAAAAAAAAAAATTTAATGGCGGAAATAACTTTTTCTAATGATGGCATTGACGATGTTGTACATGAAATCCTGGCCATATATGGAAAGAAAATTTTACTGGCGTAAAAGACACATCATGCATTTTATAAATTAGTATACAAATTTAGGTTGGCTAAAGTCAAGGACTCATGCATACATCATTAAATAACTATTCTTTATTTTTAATCAAATAGAAAAAAAAATGATCTGTTTATCAATCCAGAAATTGAAGTCTCAACTGTAGAAGTCTGGGAGTGGGAGCATTGGTTGCAGATGTCAGGTGCAATGCTGTGAGTTGTGACTGTGAGAAAGTTACAATATTATGTCCAAGGAATACATGAATCACATATCGAAAATTGAAACAGGTGATGTGAGGCTTTAACATTATCTATCTATACTATACTATATATAAAGGAAATTATATATATAGGAAATTAGCCTTTTGGTGTCCACTTTTTTATATGTCTAAAATGCCCTTACATTTTTTTAAAAACAGTTTTGAGAAAAACAGTTTATGTCTGCAAAGAATGAACACAATTACATTAGCCTAATTCATCAAAGACCCAGCAAAAGTAATCTCAAATACAGTATGTCTCTTGTGTGGCCTCCAAATATTGTGATCACTAAAATCGATAGCATTTCCCAAATTCTGGCCAGTGTTAGTTTTTTTTTTTTCAGGCATAGGATTAAGATTAGTAGGACACTTGTAGGCCTTGATTTATGCAGACTGAGTCCTAATTCTCCGGATTTGACTTGAGTCTTTTCCTTATCTTCTTTTGGTAGTGGCTTTCAAAGATATAGACAAGTATGGCTTTTGAAAAAAAATGGCAATCATGAATTTGACTTGTAACTACCGTATTCAACGTGCTATGAATTTATCTTCTTACTTGTATTGAATAAGAGACAACAATTTTGTTCACTAAATATAATCAAAGTCATTTTTAACTCCTTTAGTAGTTCAATATCTAAAATTATTTATTTTTACTATTCAAACCAAATTAATTTTTATAAAATCAATTTTGAGATAATATTGTTAAATGTAAATGAAATCTTTCATCATTAACTCTTTTACACAAATTCTCTTAAAATTGATTTTTTGAAATTCTAATTCAAAAACAATCACTAATTTATTCGATCTTATCTATTAAATTATTCATATAATCAACTCAATTAATTTAATCTTATATATCATCAATTCAGACAAGTCTTTCAAAGACCTTGATTGATGCAGACAGAGTCCTAATTCTCCTGATTTGAGTCTCTTCCTTACCTTCTTTTGGCAGTGACTTTCAAAGATATAGACAAGTATGGCTTTTGAAAAAAATGGCAATCAAGAATTTGACTTGTAACTACCGTATTGAACGTGCAGCTAAAGTCAAGACCTACTCCAACATGAATTTTGATGGGAGAATGGGATGGACCAAATCAAATCCAAAGTAGTATTAGTATGCTGGAGACACAGGACACCATCCAAGACAGACTGAAATCCATAGTTCAGCTATAATGGAATTCACCAGAGTCCTGAGATCTCTGAGTCACACTAATAATTTGTTGATTGCTTCGCTCCTATTTTCCAGCTTTTATTTGGGTTTAAGCTCTGTCAAGGATACCATTACGTCAACCAGATCCATCAGAGACCCTGAGACAATAAGCTCAAACAACAGTGACTTCAAGTTAGGATTCTTCAGCCCTGCAAATTCAACAAATCGCTATGTAGGAATCTGGTATCTCTCTAAATCCAACATTGTTTGGGTGGCTAATAGAGATCAACCGCTTAAGGATTCTTCTGGGGTTTTCAAAATTCATATGGACGGCAATCTTGTAGTGTTGAAGGGACAAAATGTAGTCATCTGGTCAACAAATGTGTCAAGAAATGCTACCAATTCAACTGCCCAACTTGATGATTCTGGAAATCTAGTCCTGCGAGATGACACCACTGGAGCGACAATATGGGAAAGTTTCCAACATCCTTGTGATGCTTTTATCATGGATAAGATGAAACTTCGTGCCAACGGGATTACAGGTAAGAAAACATTGATTACATCATGGAAAAGCCCTTCTAATCCTTCTATTGGGTTACTTCACTGGTAGTCTTGAACGATTGGATGCTCCAGAAATATTTTTTTGGGTTAATGGAACACGCCCATATTGGAGATCTGGTCCATGGAATGGAAGCGTCTTCATCGGGTTCCCCCAGCTTAATATCGTGTATCTATATGGATGGATTTTAGGACATGATGATGATGGAACTGTTTATGTAACTTATAGTTATGAAGATCCATTTGACTTTGGAATTTCCTACTTGACTCCACATGGAACACTTAAATCGGTAAGATTTCATAACAAAAAGGAAGTTTTGATGAATGAGTTTGTCAACAAAGAATGTGACATTTATGGCACATGTGGGCCATTTGGAACCTGTAATTCGCAGACCCTCACCAATATGCAGCTGTTTGGATGGGTTTGAGCCCAAGAATTCAGAGGAATGGAATGGGAAAAATTGGACTAGTGGGGTGTGTGAGAAAGTCACCATTGCAGTGCGACAGGTTGAAGTTGAATGCTAGTGAAGTCCAATCAGATTTGTTTTTTGGTATTTCACAATTTGAAAGTGCCAGACTTTGTAGAGAGGTCAGATGGTAACCAAGACAAATGCGAAACAGATTGTTTTGCGAATTGCTCTTGTTTGGCATATGCATATGATCTTGGTGTTGGTTGCATGTATTGGAGTAGGGACTTAATTGACTTGCACAAATTTCCAAGTGGAGGAGTTGATCTCTACGTTCGTGTGTCGCATTTAGAACAGGGTATGTTTTCTTTCTTTCTCTCTTTCTATGATTCTCTCTGTACAAGGTTTACATGCAGTTCTATATAATGTTCTGAATTGTTATCAAGTTCCCTAGACAGGATCAAGGTTGTTTTGGCTTTTGTTTGAAAATCATACAGGAAAAAGAAGAGGAATTAACAAGAGATTAATCATTGCCATTGTTGGAGCAATAGGAATAGTTACCTTAGCGACTTGTGCTTATCTTTGTGGACGGAAATGGATTGTTAAACATACAGGTAAGAGCATTCCCAGTTTTTCAAGTAAAATTTAATAGGTTAGTCCAGAAAAAGAGAAAGAGGGAGAAGGGCATTGTTATATCTTCATTTCAAATTTTATATAAAATTTGAGATTCAAACATTTCAAGGTGTTTTTCGGGTCATTTCATCATGTTCTAGTTCTAGCAAATAATCTGATATAGTTTACTAGTTTAGAGAGCAATGTTAAGCAAAGATTTGTTTTACATCCTTGGTTGTAAGTATTCTGTTTGAAACTACGTTGTCATGTTTGGTATCATTTTTCATAGAATCGTGTTTGGGCCATTCAACGTGTCCAAAGTCTTCCATTAAAAATTCACATTTACTTGTGTTATATTTTATATACAAATATCCAAGTAATTTAATATAAATATAAGTATTTTAATAATATTCAATTAAATAGAACAAATATAGATATATTATCAAAGGGTTGATATTTTTAGTTATTTGAACAAATATAGAATTACATTAATTTTAAAATACATTAATAGAGTATAAATCAAACTTGGTTTAATATAAAAATTTTATGAACATGATATAGTCATTGTGCAAACTTTCGACATAAAAGTAAAAATTTTTATGAATATTAATCATATAAAAAAAATTATTTAATTGGTGTAAGATTAATTTTGATTTAAACATGTATCAATGCATGATAACCCCTATATAT
Source organism: Castanospermum australe (assembly GCA_019955255.1). Lineage (NCBI taxonomy): Eukaryota > Viridiplantae > Streptophyta > Magnoliopsida > Fabales > Fabaceae > Castanospermum > Castanospermum australe. The sequence continues at coordinate 314,466 of NSJW01000387.1, read as the reverse complement.
GAATTGCAGATGGAAAGCATAAAGTTATTTTTGTTTTTACATTTTGATGACTGTGAATTTATTTGAAGCAAAGAAGTTTTTCTTTTTTTCTTAACATATTATAAATGAATTCAGGAATGCGGTCTCAAAAAGTCATTATAGAAGTGCAAAACAGAATCAAACTAGATGACCTACCGCTATTTGACTTTGAAAAGGTTGCAAGTGCTACAAACAACTTTCACTTAGCTAATATACTAGGGAAAGGAGGTTTTGGTCCAGTATACAAGGTAATTTTGTTTTAAGTGATATTGCATCATATAGTCATATTCTAGTTGAATAAATCATTATTCAGTTTTATTTATTTTTTCATTTTCTTTTAGGGACAATTAGGAAGATGGCCAAGAAATTGCTGTGAAAAGACTCTCCAAAGCTTCTGGGCAAGGGTTGGAAGAATTCATGAATGAAGTAGTGGTGAATTTCTAAACTTCAGCATCGCAATCTTGTAAGACTTCTTGGTTGTTGTATTGAACGAGACGAACAGATGCTGGTCTTATGAGTTCATGCCAAATAAAAGTTTGGACGCATTTATCTTTGGTTAGTTTATGCCTCTTTGAATTTTAACTTCAAAACTTTTAGCTTACTTAGGATGAGTAGAAAAAGAAATATGAATATTTTCTTTTGATGCCAATCTAGCTATTGAGACACACTAATTTGGTTATTGAAATAAGTATATGTTTGTTATCTCTTCAAAAGTTATTAAAGCATACATCATTATTCTCACTTTCATTTTTTTTTCTACAGATCCAGTCCAAAAGAAAGTCCTAGATTGGAGAAAGCGCTTTAACATTATTGAGGGAATAGCTCGAGGATTACTGTATCTTCACAGGGATTCAAGATTAAGAATTATTCATAGAGATCTTAAAGGCAAGTAACATCTTACTAGATAAAGAGATGAATCCAAAAATATCAGACTTTGGTTTAGCTAAAATTTTTAGAGGTGGCGAAGAAGATGAGGCCAATACGAAAAGGGTTGTTGGAACATAGTAAGTATCACTTCCTCTTTGTACATGATTATCATGGCATATTTAATGATGGTTTGATAGTTACTTGTGTCATATTCAAAAAATGTAGTGGTTATATGCCCCCTGAATATGCAATGGAAGGACTTTTCTCAGAGAAATCAGATGTCTACAGCTTTTGGAGTTTTGTTACTAGAGATTGTTTGTGGAAAAAAAAAATACTAACTTTTACAACAATGAGCAATGTCTTAGCCTTGTAGGATTTGTAAGTACACATGCTCATGGCCCTCTTGATTACAAAAAGGTCTCATTACCTGAGTAATACTACAAGTTAACTTACGAGTTTTGTTATTTTTTTGTTAGGCGTGGAAACTTTGGAATGAAGGCAACATTACATCTTTAATAGATCCAGAGATATGGGATTCAAGCGTCCAGAATAGTATCTTGAGGTGCATACACATAGGACTTCTATGTGTGCAAGAACTTACAAGAGAAAGACCAACTATATCCACTGTAGTTTTAATGTTGATTAGTGAGATTACACATCTTCCTCCTCCGAGGCAAGTTGCATTTGTCCCTAAGCAAAATTTGCCGAGTTTAGAATCCTCTCTGAAACGTCAATGTAACTCCAACAATAATGTAACTCTTAGTGAAATTCAAGGGAGGTAATAATATGAGGTCATCATCAGTGTCACTGTTGATGACATTATCTGTATTAAAGGTGTTTGAAGAAATTATTAAGAACATGTCTAATAAAACACAGTCAATTCTAACAATGCAGAATTGATTCATGTAGTAAATGATTTTGTTTAGGTATTTTATTGCTTCGAAATAAATTAATTGTAAGCTTGTAGAATTTATGTCCTTTTTGATGTTTCCTGCCTTTAGCTTCTCCATTCACTAGATTTAATTATACTTGCACAAAATATGACTTTATCATATTACTTTTATTTAGTAAGACACAATTTTTTCATGATATATAAGTAAAGTAACTTTCTATACTCTTTTTGGTAATTTAATATCTAAAAAATGATTTTTTATACTATCTAAACCAAATTACCTTTTGTAAAATTAATTTTGAGATACATTACTAAACATAGATCAGGTCTTTCACAATGAATTCTTCAATTATTAATTCTTTTAACACAATTTTTTGCGTATGGTCTTTTAACTCAAATTTTCATTAAAATTTAATTTTTTTAAAACTCTAATCCAAACAACATCCAAATCAACTGACTTTATCTATTAATACATACATACATACATACATATATATATATATATATACATACAGGCAAAAAAACTTTTTAGTTTTTAACGACGAAGAAAACTTTTTTAATGCCGACATTGCTAGTACCCACTGAATTGAAGTTTTATGTAAAGATATTTTTTTTTTTGGGTGACACTATTATTGGCAAAGAAAACACTGCAAGTGGAGTTGTTATCAAGCTAAAATCTGAAATATCAATTCTAAAAGTCGAAGTCAATGGAACATGGAATTCAGATCGAGGTCACTCATTATGAAGAAAAGCAAATTATATGTCATCCTAAATGCAACCATGAGTACTTTTTAAGTCAAGAGAACATAGAATAGTAAAAAAATGCTAAGGTAGCTGAATTTATGATATTACTTTCATTTTATAAGAGACAACAATTTTTTTTCAATAGGTAATCAAAGTCATTTTTTAACTTGTTTTAGCAATTTAATATCTAAAAGTAATTTTATTGATGCATATCAAAGTCATTTTTTAATTTGAGACGCACTAATTTGCTTATTGAAAAAAGTATGCTTGTTATCTCTTCAAGGTTATTAAAGCATGCATTCTTATCCTCACTTTCAATTTTTTTTTTTTTTTGTATAGATCCATTCCAAAGGAAAGTCTTAAATTGGAGAAAGCGCTTTAACATAATCGAAGGAATAACTAGAGGTATACTTTATCTTCACAGGGATTTAACACTAAGAATTATACATAGAAATCTTAAAGCAAGTAACAACTTACTAGATAAAGAGATGAATCCAAAAATATCAAACTTTGATTTAGTTAGAATTTTTAGAGATGACAAAGAAGATGAGGCCAATACAAGAAGTGTTGTTGGAAAATAGTATCACTTCCGCTTTGTACACGATTATCATGGCATATTTAATGATGGTTTGATAGTTACTTGTGTTATATTCTAAAAATGTAGTGATTATATGCCCCTGAATATGCAATGGAAGGGCTTTTCTCAGATAAATCAGATGTCTATAGTTTTGGAGTTGTTACTAGAGATTGTTTGCGAAAAAAGAAACACTAACTTTTATGACAAAGAACAATCTCTTAACCTTGTAAGATTTGTAAGCACACATGCATCATGGCCCTTTTGATTACAAAAGGGTTTCATTACCTCCAAGTAATAATACAAGTTAACTTACAAGTTTTGTTGTTTTTCTACTAGGCATGGAAACTTTAGAATGAAGGCAACATTTCATCTTTAATGGATCCAGAGATATGGGATTCATGCTTTGAGAATAGTATCTTGAAATGCATGCACATAGGACTTCTATGTATGCAAGAACTTACCAAAGAAAGACCAATAATATTCACTTGTAATTTTAATGCTTATTAGTGAGATTGCTGATCTTCCTCCTCTAAGGCAAGTTGCATTTGTCCAGAAGCAAAATTTGTTGAGTTCAGAGTACTCTCAAAAAAGTAAATGTAACTCTTAGTGAAATTCAAAGTAGGTAATAATATTAGATCATCATCAATGTTATTGTGGACATTCTCTGTACTCAAGGTGTTTGAAGAAACAATTAAGAACATATTTGGTTTAGATTTCTAACAATTCAAAATCAATTCTGACAATGCAGAATTGATTTATGTAGTAAATTATTTTGTTTGGTCAATTTTATTGCATTGAGAAAAATTAATTGTAAGCTTGTAGAATTTATGCTTTTTGAGGTTTCCTACCTTTAGCTTCTCCATTCATTAGAACTAATTCTACTCGCCTAAAATATCAATTTACCATATCACTTTTATTTAGTAAGACACAATTTTTTTATGATATATAATTAAAGTAATTTGTATACTCTTTTTGGTAATTTAAAATGTAAAAATGATTTTTATACTATCTAAACCAAATTACACTAGTAGAAATTGGCAAATCATTAATGGCAATTTTCGTCAATATAAAAAAAATCCGTCCGCAAATGAAGCTGTCGATGGAATTTCGACGAGAAAAATTCCATTGGCAAAGCGTGCATCAGTAAAATTACACAAATGATAATATTTCATAAAACCGTCGGCAATATTTTATAAAACCGTCGACAAAATGCTTACGAAAAAAGATAAATGTTGAAAATGAAACATTTTGCCAATGGAATTTATATACTATACCAACAACTTTATTCGATAGGGAATAGCCTAGCCTAGAACTTTAACCGTCGGCTATGTAGTCTGTGAGTGACAAAATTTATTATTTTTTTAAAATCCTATACCGATACCTAGCCATCGATATTTCTATCAGTCAATTAATTATTTAATTTTTTTAAAATTTCTATTCCTGAAATTTTAATTATCAAATTTTAATTAAAAGAAACCATAAGCAACAAAATTAAGGAAATAATCATAAAAATCTTATTAGTAAAATGTAAATATTTATTGTTCAATTAAATCAAATGTATTAAATACAATAAAATCTAAAAAGAATTAATATCTAACAACTGCGTAGAAAGTCAATATAAATTTTTCTATGATCCTGAAAATGTATAAAAAGTCAATCTAAATCATTCCTTAACCAATCATCATCATCCAAACCTGAGATCCTGAGACGATGGAACAGTTGGCTCTAGATGTGGCTGTGGTTGTGGTTGTAGCTGCAGTTGATGAGGAGGAGGAGACGGCGGTGTGATTTGAAGTTAGGAGCTAAGATGCATGACAATCATAGCAACACGATGGTTTTGTTTCCTGCACCTCTAGATGAACTTGTGGCGACGTGTCTCTCCAGCTCTTACTAAAATTGTGGCGTCGGCAAGATGTTGTTCATTGCCGTGACAAGGAAGAAGTGGACTGATATGATGATGAAGTGCCCTTGTCCAATTAAAGTGGCACCTGCAAACCCATCGTGGGATGACAAAGTGTCCTAGCTCTCCTCACACTGCCTCTCCACCTTGACCTTCTTCCACTGAACTTTGCCTGCAACAAACAAATATGAATATAATTAATGTTACGCTATATATATACATATAATATAAAAAATTAGATATATTTGAGTTTGCGGTCAAATTCTAATACTTATATATTTGGCCTCAGACCATGCGTGCACAAACTATTGCATACCCTTTTTTGTGTGGGTGCACAAATATACCTCAATACCAGAAGGCACGCATCTCTCTTGCTATTTCGTCTGAAAATAATTTTGAAAATAATACATTAAATTTATTTATTAAAGTAGATGATATATTAATAGAATTGATTTTCACTAATCATCTTCCTCTTATGCTCGAATGTGTGAAAGGAACCTCCAGTGGAGACGCCCGATTCTCCTTTGCCTTCGCCGCCTTCACCTTCCATCCCTCGTCGCTCTAGTGGGCCTTCATTTGCAAAAGAAAAAGATAAAAAAAGTAAGTTTTAATTTAATGAAGAATTAATAAAATTATTATAAATAAATATTAAGTTATATTAATTGATTGTTGATTTGATTACCTTTAACTTAGCTAGCCAATGTTTTTGCATGACCTCAGATGCCTGTCAGTTTGAATAGCAAGCCTCATGAAACTTGCTCTTCAGCGCCGCTGTGAGGAATCAAATTGGCCCTTGATAAGGATAGAACTTGCAACAAGAGTAATAACAAAACCCAATATATTGCTATGAAAAGACTTTCCAAAGCTTCTGGACAAGGGCCGGAAGAATTTATGAATGAAGTTGTGGTGATTTCTAAACTTCAACATCGAACAAGACGCTGCATTTTCTCTTTACAAGACTTCTTGATTGTTGTATTGAACAAATCAAACAAATGTTGGTCTATGAGTTTATGCCAAATAAAAGTTTGAATCCATTTCTTTTTGGTTAGTTCATGCTTCTTTGTATATTAACTTCAAAACTCTTAGCTTACTTAGGATGAGTAGAATGAAATATGAATAATTTCTATTGATGCCAACTTATCTTATTGAGACATACTAATTTGGTGATTGAAATAAATACGTATGTTCTTTGTTCAAGGTTAATTAAAGCATTCAATGTTATCCACGCTTTAATATTTTTTTTTTTAAAAAATTTATGTAGATCCACTCCAAAGGAAAGTTTTAGAATGGAGAAAGGGCATTGATATAATTAAAAGAATAGTTTGAGACATTCTTTATCTTCACAGAGATTCTAAATTACGAATTATACATAGAGATCTTTAGACAAGTAACATCTTATTGGATGGAGAGATAAATCTAAAAATATCAGACTTTTATTTAACTAGAATTTTTAGAGATGGCGAAGAAGATGGTTGTTGGAACATAGTAAAAATGTCTTCCTCTTTATACATGATTTTCCTAGCATATTTAGTGATGATTTGATAGTAACTTCTGTTAAGTGCTAAAAATGAAGTGGTTTTATGCCTTTTGCCTTTTGAATATGCAATGGAAAGGCTTTTTGAAATCATATTTAATCAAGATCTAATCCAAACCATTTATGTATGATTTAATTGTTAAGATTTACTACTTTCACATCTCATGACAAAAAAATACTCTCACTTTATATATATTTATAAATATATTAACTACATTAGTCCCTTTAAGGTTAGCATTTATTATAGACTCGATAGCCTTTTTATTTGAAAAATTACACTCGTATTCTTTATTTTATGTACTATTTTTACACCTGATGTCATTCTTTATTTGATAAATTATACATATCTCCCATGTTTTATGTATAGATGCTGCACCATTCCCTATCATAGATAACAAAATAAGAGGGTATATCTAATTCGCAAACATGAAAGGTGTCGAGTATAATAAGCACTAAACTTACAGAAGGTCAACCTAATTTTATATATATATATATATATAGGAAGCATAGAGTTCTTTTTTTTTTGAAAAATGCTAATTTATTCTAAGCAAAGAGTTTTTTTTTTTTGCTTAATATATATATGAGAAATGCATTCAAGTAGTCAACATCAGAAAATGATTATTGGAGACAAAAAAACAAATTAAAGTGGATGAGCAACAACTATTTGAATATGAAAAGCTTGCAACTGCAACAAACAACTTTCACTCAGCTAATATGCTAGGAAAGGGAAGTTTTGGTCCAATATACAAGGTAATTTTGTTTAAGTGATGTAATCATCTATCATATTATATTGAATAAATGATTATTCAAAATTTTCTTTTTCTTCTGGGACAACCAAAAGATGGTCAAGAAATTGTTGTGAAAAGACTCTCCAAAGCATCTGGACAAGGGCTGGAAGAATTCATGAATGAAGTAGTAGTGATTTCAAAACTTCAATATCGCAATCTTGTAAGACATCTTGGTTGTTGTATCGAACGGGTCGAACAAATGCTGATCTATGAATTCATGCCAAATAAAAGTTTGGATGCATTTCTCTTTGGTTAGTTCATCCTTTTTTCATATTTTAACTTCCAAACTCTCTACTTTGAACAATTTCTTTGAATGCATCTTTGAATTTTGGCGGTTGAAACAAGTATATAAATTCTCTCGTCAAGGTTAATTAATAGAGCATCCAATGTTATCCTCACTTTCATGTATGTTGCTTTTTTTAATACATAGATCCAGTTCAAAGGAAAGTTATAGATTGAAGAAAGTGCTTTAACATAATTAAAGGAAGAGCTTGAGGTATACTTTATCTTCATAGAGATTCAAGACTAAGAATTATATATAGAGATCTTAAGGCAAGTAATATATTGATAGATCGAGAAATGAATCTAAAAATATATGATTTTGGTTTAGCCAAAATTTATAGAGGTGGTGAAGAAGATGAAGCCAATACGAGAAGGGTTATTGGAACATCGTAAGTATTCCTTCCTTATTATACATGATTATCTTAGCATACTGAGTGATGATTTGGTGATTACTTGTGTTATGTGTGCTAAAAATGTAGTGGTTATATGGCCCTTGAATATGCTATGAAAGGGCTTTTTCTTAGAGAAATCACATGTTTATAGTTTTGGAGTTTTGTTACTAGAGATTGTTAGTGGACGAAGAAACACTAGTTTCTATGTCAATGAGGAATCTCTTAATCTTGTAGGATTTGTGAGTCTATATGCATCATGGCTTTGTTAATTACAAAGAATTTCATTACCTCCTAATGTATGTTTAGTGTGGGAGTAAAAATGTGAGGTAAATTTTCATAGATGAGTTATACAAAGCTCATTTATGAAAATATATTCCCATTTTTACTTCCATACCAAATGTACCCCTAGTAATAATAAAAGTTAACTTACAAGTTTAATTGTCTTTTTCCAAGTGTGGAAACCATGGGAATGAAGACAACATTATATCTTTAATAGATCCAGAGATATGGGATCCATGCTTCAAGAATAGTATCTCTAGATGCATACACAAAGGACTTTTATGTGTGCAAAAACTTACAAGTGATTGACCAACTATATCCACTGTAGTTTTGATACTCATAAGTGAGATTTTACATCTTCCTCCTCTAAGAAAAGTTGCATTCGTCTATATCCAAAATTTGCCGAGTTCATAACCCTCTCAGAAAAGCCAAAACTCAAACAACAATGTAACTCGTAGTGAAATACAAGGCAGGTAATAATATGAGCTCACAATCAGTGTCATTGTTGACATTCTCTGTGTTGAAGGTGTTTGAACAAACAATGGGTGTGTTTAGTTTTGATTTGTGGCAATTCAAAATCAATCTAATGGTGCAGAATTGACTCTTCAAGTAAATGACATTGTTTGGATATATTTATTGCATTGAGATAACTTAATTGTAAGCTTTTAAATTTGATTTCTTTTTTAGGAGTCTCACCGTTAGCCTCTCCGTTCAATAAAATCAACTAGTTATAATCCCGCACATTGTGATTTATATTGTTTTATGTATAAGTATTTTGAAAAAATAAAATTTTGTGGACTGATAATTTATTTGTGGTATAGTATCAAACATAAAACCCATGTTGGATTTATATATAGTATCAAACATAATTAAAAGCCATGGATTTTGAAGAAATCAACATCGTAGTTAAAGAAGCCACTCTTACATTGGAAAAGTGAGGGTTCAAATAACTAGAAGGAAAAAAAAAAGAGGTAATTAAAAGAGATTAAGAGGCAATCATGATTTAGGAGATGAGAGGACATTTAAAGAAAACTTAAAATAATTATTATATGCTAATGTAGCTGAAAATGAGAGTTGAGAGTAGCTGATGTGGCCGCTCCATATTGTATACTTATATTATAAATATATTCTATTCACATAAAATATGAATTTATCTTTTTACCTTTATTAAATAATAGACAACATGTCCCCAAAAAAAAGAGACAACAATTTTTTTTACTATATATAATCGAAGTCACCTTTTAACTCTTTCAGTAATTTGATACCTAAAAACACGTTTTATGTTAGATGCAGGGGAGATTCAGGGTCAAGAAAGGAGAAAAACAAAATGGGAGTGGGAGCATTGGTTGCAGATGTCAGCTGCAATCTTGTGAGTGTGAGAAAGCTGCAGTATGCTGTAAGATTTTGTTTTTTTGGGTGAGAAGTGTAGTGATTTTTTTATTTTTTTGGTTTTGGTGAGAAGTTAGTGACATTTTTGAGTGAGAGAAGGAAATGAGCAGAGGGGAAAGGGATAGTTGCACCTTTAAAAGAAATAGCCAGCAACATGGTAGGTTTTGGCATCAGTTAGAGTCATATATATAGAACATGGTAAAAATTATTTACAGAAAATTGGGGAGGAAAAAAAATGAAAAACGAAACTCTAGATTTTTTGCCAACTGAATTTCACTGTGGATAAATAGATATGGATTAATTTGATAGGTAAAATAATTGCTAGGGAAATTAGAAAATAATTAATTCAGATTTCAGATCGTGAAACTGACTAAATCATTATTGGGATAACACCCCCATCACGTAAGAGACAGTATGCCGCGAAGAAAACAGAGAGTACATGACATGACATGCTATATTCCATAGTTCAGTCAACTAAGCAATCATCGAATCTTAGTAAATATTACGTTCATAATTTCCAGTTACGTCTTCGGCTGATCTCTGCAAATGAACACAGAAACAGTAAGCTCAAATGTCATGGTTTTAAATTGGAGTTGAGGTTGCGAATTCAGTTATGTTGTGATTATAAAAATTACAAACAACTGCAAAAAAATGCAGACGATGTGCAATTGTAAAAATTTCTACAACAGTAATATTGTAACCGTAATTTAAAACCTTTGAATATGTCTGTTGGCCTCCAAATATTGTGATCACTAAAATCGATAACATTTCCCCAATGCTGGCCAGTGTTAGTTTTTGATTTCAGGCGCAGGATTAAGATTAGAAGAACACTTATAATAATCGATTACCTACAGTTCTAATAATTCGTTATAATAATACGGATTTGCACTTGTAATAGGCCTTGGTTAATGCAGCCAAAGGTAACTGAGTCCTAATTCTCCCCGGAATTGACTTGAGCTTTCCCTTATTTTCTTGTCGTGACTTCCACAGCTTTTGAAAAAAATGGCACCCATGAATTTGACATGTAATTAGCGTACTGAACGCGCGGCTAAAGTGAAGACCAACTCCAGCATAAATTATGATGGGACCATGGCACGGACCAAATCAAAATCCAAAGTAGCACTAGTCTGCCTCAAGGCACACTAAAATCAACAGTTCAACTACAAAGGAATTCACCAGCAGAGTCATGATATCTCTGATTCACGCTAACAATTTGTTGATTTCTTTGCTCAGATTTTCCAGCTTTGATTCAGGTTTAAGCTCTGTCAAGGATACCATTACATCAGCCAAATCCATCAAAGACCCTGAAACAATAAGCTCAAACAATAGTGACTCCAAGCTAGGATTCTTCAATCCAGAAAATTCAGCAAATCGATATGTAGGAATCTGGTATCTTTCTGAATCCAACATTGTATGGGTAGCTAATAGAGATCAACAGCTTAAGGATTCTTCTGGGGTTGTCAAAATTCATAAGAACGGCAATCTTGTAGTATTGAATGGAAAAAATATAATTATCTGGTCAACAAATTTGTCAACAAATGCTACCAAGTCAACTGCCCAACTTGATGATTCTGGAATTCTAGTCTTGCGAGATTCTCTACATTCGTTTGTCCCATTCAGAACTTGGTCTCTTTTCTTTCATTCATTCTTTCTGTGGTTAATTCTCTGTACAAGGTTCAAAGTCTGTTGTTTCAATTTGTTATTAAGTTTCCTGCACAGAGATCAAAGTTGTTTTGGCTTTTATTCTAAAATGCTGAATAACATACAGGTAAAAGAAGAGCAATTAGCAAGAGATTAATCATTGCCATTGCTGGGCTAATAGGAATAATTATCTTAGCGACGTGTGTATATCTTTGGTGGTGGAAATGGACTGCTAAACATACAGGTAAGAGCATGCATATTTTTTTTAATGCAAATTTAGTAGGGTAGTCCGGGGAAGGGAGAGGGCATTGTTATATCTTCATTCTAAATTCTACATAAAACTAGAGATTCAAACATATCAGGGAGTTTTTATGGTCATGTTCTAGTTCTAGCAAATAATCTGATATAGTTTAATAATTTAGAGAAAAATATTAAGAAAATATTTGTTTTAGATCCTTAGCTATAAGTATTTTTGGCACCAATTCCTTTAAATATTACCTTGACATTTTTGAATGAATCTGTGTAACCACTAATCTTGCAATATACTGCGACAATGTAAGATGGACTATGAACATGCTTTAAGTACATGTTTCCTTTGCTGGGCCGTGAAAGATTACATGTGCTTTAATCTGGAGTCATTAAGTTGGTATCATTCTTCACATAATCACATTTGAGCCATTCAACGTGTTCAACCTACTTTCTTCTCTTGAAAATCACATTTAATTGTGCATTTTCAACAAATACTCCTAATAATTTAATATAATATTATTGTTGTTAATAATATTCAATTAAATAGAACAAATATAGATATATTATCAAATGGTTGATTTTTTTTATTTAACAAATATATAATTTATTAATTCTAAAATACATTAATAGAGCATAAATCAATACTTAAACTCGATGACCTACTGCTATTTGATTTTGAAAAGTTTGCAACAGCTACAAACAACTTTCGCTTACATAATATGCTAGGGAAAGGAGGTTTCAGTCCATTATACAAGGTAATTTTTTTAAGTGGTGTGCATCATCTATATATTGTATTAGAATAAGTCATTATTTAAAATTTTCATTTTCCTCTAGGAATAATTGGAAGATGGCCAAGAAATTACTGTGAAAAGACTCTCCGAAGCTTTTAACAAGTTGGGTTAGAAGAATTTATGAATGAGGTAATGGTAATTTCTAAACTTCAAAATCACAATCTTGTAAGACTTCTTAGTTATTGTATTAAATGAGACAAACAAATGTTGGTCTATAAATTCATGCCAAATAAAAGTTTGGATGCATTTCTTTTTGGTTAGTTTATTCTTCTTTGAATTTTAAATTCAAAACTTGCAGGTTACTTAGGATGAGTAGAAAGAAATATGAACAATTTCTTTTGATGCCAATTTAACTTATTGAGACACACTAATTTGGCGATTAAAAAAAGTACGTTTGTTCTCTCTTCAAGGTTATTAAAGAATGCATTGTTATCCTTGCTTTCAAGTCTTTTTTTTTCTTTAGATCCACTACAAAGGAAAGTTCTAAACTGGAGAAAGTGCTTTAACATAATTAAAAGAATAGCTCAAGGTATACTCTTTGTTCACAAGGATTCAAGACTAAGAATTATACATAGAGATCTTAACGCAAGTAACATCTTACCAAATGAAGAAATGAATCCAAAAATATCAGACTTTAGTTCAGCTAAAATTTTTACAGGTGACGAAAAAGATGAGGCTAATACGAGAAGAGTTGTTGGAACATAGTAAGTATTTACTTTGTCTTTGTATATGATTATCTTGGCATATTTAGTGATAATTTGATAGTTTCTTTTGTTAAGTTCTAAAAAATATAGTGGCTATATGTCTCCTAAATATGAAATAGAAAGGCTTTTCTCAGAGAAATCAAATGTCTACAGCTTTAGAGCTTTGCTACTAGATATTGTTAGCAGAAGAAAAAACTCCAGCTTCTGCAACAATGAGCAATCTCTTAGCTTTGTAGGATTTGTAAGTATACATGCCTCATGGCCCTTTTGATTACAAAGGGTTCTCATTACCTCCAAGTAAAAATACAATTTAACTTACAATTTTGGCTATTTTTCTATTAGGCCTTGAAACTTTGGACTGAGAGCAACATTATATCTTTAATAGATCCAGAGATAAGGGATTCATGCTTTTAGAATAGTATCTTGAGGTGCATACATATAAGACTTCTATGTATACAAGAACTTATAAGAGAAAACTATATCCGTTGTATTTTTTATTCTCATCAATGAGATTACACATCTTCCTCCTCCAAGAAATATTACATTTGTACAAAAGCAAAATTTGTGGAGCTTAGAGTCTTCTCAAAAAAGTCAGTATAATTCCAACAATAATATAACTCTTAGTGAAATCCAAGGCAGGTAATAATATGAGATCATCTATCATTAGTGTCATTGTTGACATTCTCTGTACTTAATATAGTTGAATAAACAATTAAGAACATGTTTGGTTTAGATTTCTTACAAATGTTTTATGGGTAGGTAACAGAAACCAAATATTAAAATGATTCTTCTAGGATTGTGTCAATTTTTGAAGACATCAATCTTATGGTATTAAATTGGTAGAAAGTATTATGGGGAAATCCAAAATCATTCATCCAGAGAAGCATTTTCGGGGGTTGAAACAGAGCAAAACAGAGTATTAGAATCAGGGGAGAATATTTTGGGTTGAAAGCTGAGAAATAAAAGGCTGAAACAGAGATAAGGGATAAAGATGAATAATGGAAATGCTATGGTTAAGGTCAGGTGCCCTTTTTTGTATCATGTAGTTAATGTTTCCTTTTATTTTTTCTCACTAAAATATTTAGTTTGTGTGAATAATTCTGTTTATTAAATTCTCTTCCTGTGTACGTGTTGTAGTTGACACCGGAGATGGGGAAGGCATTGCTTCAGTAGGTCATGAGCCTCACACCAGAGCAGATAAATCTCTTGCGTCCAGAACAGAGAAATCAAGTGCTGCAGGTAAGATGGGTGCTTCAGCAGGTCATGAGCCTCGCACCGGAGCGGAATCCATGTGTCACAAATTAGACCATCTTTTTCTTTTCTTCGAGAATTCGGCTCCAATTACTTCATAGGCCTCCAACTCAAAAATCACCATCCCACGTCAGATATCTACCTCAATAATTTTAATCTATACGTAATATTTTTATTGGGCCATCTAAATGGGTTTCAAAGCCCAGTCAAATTTAAGGGTATCATAGAATTCACCTAAAGCAAATCATCTCCCATTTAGCGATCCTGCAAAGTCACGTACCCTGTTGACTGGAATTAGTTTGTGGCCTAATGCCATAATTAGTTTTGCTTAATATTTTTAAAATTTAAATGTTCATTTAGTTGTCCTGTAAATTCACATATACTCTCTCTCTGTTATTTAGAAATCATGCCATGGCCTAATTGCATGTCTGATTCTACCTGTTAATGTGGTTTCTCATTTAATCAGGTCAAATAAACTTAAAATCACAGAAACATTTTTTTTAATATTTTTGAAAATACATGATTAAAATCCTTTAACTTACAAATATGGCTTTAATAAACCAAACTTATAAATATTTTTATTTAGTTTATTTTTAATTATTTTGTAAATATTCATAATTTATTGTTTTATCTTTTATTTTTATTCAATTTTATGTGGTAAATACTTTGAGATTATTAATAATTTGATAATCAATTTTAAATTAACTGTTAAAGGATAGACGTATTAAGAAATAGTAAAATTAAGTTTTATTTTTTTTTATACTTTGATTGATTCTCAAACTCAATTTTGTGTTCACATATTGATTTTAATTTTTTAAAAAAGATTTTATTAATTTTGTTTAATTAAATAAAAATCATTTGTGACTTTCATAATATTTTATTTTAATTACCTATTTTGCCACAACTTTTTCTGGGATGATTGCGACATGTGACGCTGAGGATGGTGGCTTTTAATATGTTCTTCTGAAAAGTTATCATATCCACAAAAAATTTGGACTGCCATTTATTATATTTAAATGCACAAAAATATGATTATTTTTTTTTTTATCATTAAGGAGTTAGCTTTCTCATGGGAGAAAAGATTCAGGATAGGTGTAGTTTGAACTTCAATAAGTGGCTATATGAACTTCAAATGAGACTACATACTGCTAAACTAGCCACATGTTTTATTTTTCTTAATTTTCATTTTAAAGTAACTGTTCAGCTAAAAGTTTTCATTTTTTCTCCATCATTTTAATTATAAATTTTTATAAAAGTAAAATAATCATGCTGTGGGGTTCATAGTTGGAAGCAAAGATATGTAGCTTCTCTTGAGGTCTCAAGTAAGGTTAATCTTTTTCCCTGTTTTAGTGATGAAGTTTTTTGAGGAGATTTAGGTGAAAACCATGTGAATAAGGGCTAAATAAAGCTTGTTCTCTTTCAACTAGAGTGATTATATTCTGTTTAATTTAGTTTTGAAGAGAGACTGACTTGACTGTGATTCCAGATTTGGGAGTTAAAAAGTGACTTCTTCAACTATAACCTTGATTTCTTAAAAATTCATGGCTTTTATTTATGTTTGATATTATATATAAGTCCCAACATGGATTTTATGTTTGATTACTATACCATAAATAAATTATCAGTCCACACCATTTTAGCTTTTTAAATTTTTTAAAATTCTCCCAACAGTGCAGAATTGATTCATGTATAAAGTAAATGATTTTGTTTGGGTAATTTTATTGCATTGAGATAAATGACTTGTAAACTTTTAGAATTGATGCTCTTTTGAATCAATCTGGTCACTTAAAATGTGAGTTTACCATATTAGTCTTATTTAATAAGACACAATTTTAGTTCTGATATATAATTAAAGTCATTTTTATACTCTTTTGTTTTTGGTAATTTAATATCTAAAAATGATTTTATTTTTATACTAGCATCTTGCGAGACACTCAATCAATTCAAATTTTTATTATTTTTGCTTATATAATTATGTTTATATAATTATTTTTATATTTGAAAGCAATTATAATAATAATAGTTGATATAATAAGAAAATAACTCTCTATATTTAAAAAATAGTTATAGTTATAACTGTAAAATTAATTTTGAGATAACATTACTAAACATAAATAATTTCTTTCACAATGAATTCTTTAATCACCGGTCCTCTTAAAATTAATTTTTTAACTCTAATCCATAAAGCTGCCTAATTAATTGATCTTATCAACCCAACTAATTTAGTCTTTTATATATACTAGCATCTTGATAAATACTGTCATGCCTTTCAATATGTATTTTTTTAATTTTAATTATATAATTATTTCATAAATTAATTAATTATAATTTGAATAATTAGAATTAGTCAAATAAAAATAATTTTATAAAAACATAAAATATATTTAAAATCAGTTATAATAGCATATGTTTTAAAAAAAGAAGACAACTCTTTATATTTAAAAGTAATAATAACTGTAAAATATAGTTATCAAAAAGTATTTGTATTTACAATTTTATCTTTTTTTGTATTTGTATTCAAGTTATTTAATTAATTATTAATAATTTTTTGAGTAAGTGAAAATTGAGAACCAAAGAGGGAAATCCCCCTTATAATAGTAATATATGTAGATAAATACTAACCCATTAATGAGCGAGTACTTGCATATCAATATTTATAATTATTTTTAAATAGAATTTATGTATATTTTTAAGCGCCTACATATTAATATTTATATTTAATTTCTTTTGATATAATTTATGAATATTTTTGTAATATTAGATTAATTTATGAGCTAAATATGTTCAGATACTTATATATTAATATTCATATAAAAATTTCACTAAAATTTATACATTATTTTTTTTGTAATATCTTAATTTATGAATTGAATACGAGCATATATATTTCACTTTTTACTTTGGTAGAAAATTATTTTTTAAATTTATTTACATACTTTTTTTATGATTTTGTGCTCTTAACTAAATGTTTAAATTATAATTTTGATTTATATATTATCTTATCATGACTATATAAAACAAAAAGTTATGATATGGCTATGCTTAAATGACTTTTCCAGACGAATCATGTACAGAAAAAATTATTTTTTAATGCCGGAAATAACTTTTTCCAATGACGGCATTGACGATGTTGTACATGATACCTTGGTCATATGGAAGTAAAATTTTACTAGCTTAAAAAGCACTTCATGCATTTTATAAATTAGTATACAAACTAGTCGATGCTTGTGTGAAAATTTTAATAATATTTTATTAACGATAAATACGAAAGAAAATAACTTCACAAAAATAAAATCACATAATATTATAATAAGAATTACTCAAATTTAATGTTAAGAAAAATTATTCAAGTATTAAAAATGAGATAAAAAAATTAAATGTAAATAGAATAAGAAACTATCATATGATATTAAAAGTAATTTCATTAATAATATATAATATATTTATGTTGGCTAAAGTCACATACTCTTGTATACATCATTAAATAACTATTTATTATTTATTAATCGAATATTTGTTATCAATCCACTTCAAGGCAGCACTTGTCATGAATTCAAAAATTGAAGTCTCTCAATTGTAGAAGTCTGTAAGTATTAAGTGGGCATGGAATCCTGAGGTCGTCCATTATGAAGAAAAACACATTTCATGTAAGATGCAAGGGAGATTCAGGGTCAAGAGAGGAGAAAAACAAAAAGGGAGTGGAAGCTTGGTTGCAGATGTCAAGTGAGACATTATTATTTATTATTATTAGAATAAACTTACAATTTAACACTTCAAAAATTATGTTAATATTACTTTAGTCCTTTATAAAATGCTAATAACAATTTAGTCTTTAAATCATATAAGGTAATATTAAAATTATAATTCTGTGTACGAATAAATATTAAATTAATATAATTTCTATAATTGAGTAACTAAATTAATGTTAATTTCATATAATTAAAAGTCTAAAATAATGAAATTTTTTGTGATTAAAGAACTAAATTAATATTAATTTTTTTTAAGACCAAAATGATGTTACCTTCCAAAATTTAAGGACAAATTGATGTTGATATTTTTTAAAAAAACAAAATGATATCGACATAATATTTAAAAAAACTAAATTAAGAGTTTAGTCTTATTATTATTATTATTGTTATTATTATTATTATTTGATGAGAAGTGTAGTGAGATTTTTGAGGGAGGAAAGGAAATGAGTAGAGGAGAAAGGAATAGTTGCAGCTTTAAAAGAAATGGCCAGCAACATGGTAAGTTTAGGTCTCGGTTAGACTCAAATAGCCTCATTTTCATTCCTCTGGAACATGGTAATAATACATTTCCGTAGCTCCATACTCCCTCAATTCAGATACTTCTGTTCAAATGTTAGAGCAACATACTAAGTGGAAAACATTCCTTTTGTTCTCATTGATCCATGGACATTTGAAGGATTTATATTCCACCAGAATTGCAAGCCAATTAGAATTAAACAAACATATTGAGAGACAAACAGAAGTATGGGTAACATTTCCCAAATGCTGGCCAGTGTTAGTTTTCGATTGATTAAGATTAGTAGAGCACTTGTAATAATTGATTACCTGAAGTTCTAATAATTTGTTACAATAATACCGATTGCACTTGTAGTAGGCCATGATTTATGCAGACTGAGTCCTAATTCGCCTGAATTGACTTCTTGGTCTTTTCCTTGCTTTTTTTCTGGTACTTATTGACTTCCAGAGATATAGACAAGTGTGGCTGTTGAAAAAAATGGTAACCATGAATTTGACATGTAACTAGCGTATTGAACCCAGCTAGAGTCAAGACCTACTCCGATTCAACTGTGTCTGTAACAAATGTGTCTAGAAATGCTACCAATTCAACTGCCCAACTTGATGATTCTGGAAATCTAATCCTGCGAGATGACACCACTAGAGTGACAATATGGGAAAGTTTCCAACATCCTTGTGATGCTTTTATCATGGATAAGATGAAACTTAGTGCCAACAGGATTACAGCTGAGAAAATATTGCTTCCATCATGGAAAAGCCCTTCTGATCCTTCTATTGGGTACCTCACTGCTAGTCTTGAACGTCCTGATGCTCTAGAAATATTTATCTGGGTTAATGGAACATGTCCATATTGGAGGACCGGTCCATGGAATGGAAGGATCTTTACTGGGTTCCCCCAGATGTTAGCTGAGTATCTATATGGATGGATTTTAAGACATGATGATGATGGCACTGTTTATCTAACTTATAGTTTTGAAGATCCATCTGACTTTGGAATCGAGTACTTGACTCCACAAGGAACAATTAAATTAGTACAATTTCATAACAAAAAGGAAGTTTTGAAGAAAGAGAGAATTCGAAATGAATGTTATATGTATTGCACATGCGGGCCATTTGGAAGCTGTAATCAACAGAGCTCACCAATCTGCAGCTGTTTGATTGGGTTTGAGCCAAGGAATTTAGAGGAAGGGAATGGGAAAAATTGGACCAGTGGGTGTGTGAGAAAGGCACCACTGCAGTGCGACATGTTGAAGTTGAAGAATGCAAGTGAAGTCCAACACGATGGGTTTTTGGTATTTCATAATATGAAAGTGCCAGACTTTGTAGAGAGCCCAGATGGTGACCAAGACAAATGCGGAACAGATTTCTTGGCGAATTGCTCTTGTTTGGCATATGCATACGATCCTGGTGTTGGCTGCATGTATTGGAGTAGGGACTTAATTGACTAGCAGAATTTTCCAAGTGGAGGGGTTGATCTTTACATTCGTGTGTCTCATTCAGAAATTGGTATGTTTTCTTGCTCTCTTTCTCTCTTTATGTGATTTTCTGTAAAGTCTATTGTTTCAATTTGTTATCGTGTTTCCTAGACAAGGATGAAAGTTGTTTTAAAAATGTTGAATAACATACAGGTAAAAGAAAAGGAATTAACAGGAGATTAATCATTGCCATTGTTGGGGTAATAGGAATAATTATCTTAGCGACATGTGCATATCTTTGGTGGCGGAAATGGATTGCTAAACATACAGGTAAGAACATTCACATTTTTTTATGCAAAATAATGCGACAGGTTGAGAGGGAAGGGAGAGTGCATGGATATATCTTCATTGTTAATTCTACATAAAATTAGAGATTCAAACAGTTCAGGAGGTTTTTGGGGTCATTGCATCATGTTATAGTTCTAGGAAATAATTTGATATAGTTTACAAGTTTAGAGAAAAATAATCTGATATACTTTCTTCCACTGAATATCACATTTAGTTGTGTATTTACACAAATACTTCTAATAATTTAATATAATATTATTGATTTTAATAATATTCAATTAAATAGAAAAATCTAGATATATTATCAAATTCATATTTTTATTTATTTAACAAATATATAATAAATTAATTTTAAAATACACCATTAGAGTATAAATCAATCTTGGTTTAATATCAAATTTCATAAACATGATATAATCATTGAGCAAACTTTTGATATAAAAGTAAATTTTATGAAATATTAATCACATAAAAAATTATTAATTCGTGTAAGATTAATTTTCATTTAAACATGTATCAAAGCATGATAACCAATATATATGAATAGGAGATGGGAAACCATAGAGTTATTTTTGTTTTTTTACTTTTAAAAGTGTTAATTTATTTGGAACGAGGGCAAATTTTTCTCCTTACCATATGATAAATGCATTCAGGAAGTCAGCCTCAAAAGATGATTTTAGAAGAGTAAAAACAAATTAAACCGGATGACTTACTGTTATTTGATTTTGAAAAGCTTGTAACTGCTACAAACAACTTTCACTTAGCTAATATGCTAGGGAAGGGAGATTTTGGTCTAGTATACAAGGTAATTTTTTTGGTGCAGAGTATACAAGGTAATTTTGTTTAAGTAATGTGCATCATCTATCATATTATATTTGAATAAATCATTACTCATTTTTTTTCATTTTCTTCTAGGGACAATTGAAAGATGACCAAGAAATTGCTGTTAAAAGACTCTCCAAAGCTTTCGGACAAGGGTTGGAAGAATTCATGAATGAAGTAGGGGTTATTTCTAAACTTCAACATCGCAATCTTGTAAAACTTCTTAATTGTTGTATTGAATGAGACGAATAGATGTTTGTCTATGAGTTCAAGCCAAATAAAAATTTGGATGCATTTATCTTTGGTTAATTTATGCCTTTTTGAATTTTAACTTTCAAAACTCTTAGCTTACTTAGGATGAGTAGAAAAAGAAATATGAATATTTTCTTTTGATGCCAATCTAGCTATTGAGACACACTAATTTGGTAAATGAAATAAGTATATGTTTGTTATCTCTTCGAAGTTATTAAAGCATACATCATTATTCTTGCTTTCATTTTTTTTTTCTATAGATCCAGTCCAAAGAAAAGTCCTATATTGGAGGAAGCACTTTAACATTATTGAAGGAATAGCTCAAGGAATATTGTATCTTCATAGAGATTCAAGAGTAAGAATTATTCATAAAGATCTGAAGGCAAATAACATCTTACTAGAATAAGAGATGAATACAAAAATATCAAACTTTGGTTTAGCTAGAATTTTTAGAGGCGGCGTAGAAGACGAGGCCAATACGAGAAGAGTTGTTGGAACATAATAAGTATCACTTTCTCTTTTTACATGATTATCCTGACATATTTAGCAATGATTTGATAGTCACTTGTGTTATGTTTTAAAAATGTAGTACTTATATGTCCCCTAAATATGCAATGCAAGGTCTTTTTTCAGAGAAAACAAACGTCTATAGCTTTAGAGTTTTGTTACT
The DNA here is from genome assembly GCA_019955255.1 of Castanospermum australe. NCBI lineage: Eukaryota > Viridiplantae > Streptophyta > Magnoliopsida > Fabales > Fabaceae > Castanospermum > Castanospermum australe. The sequence goes on along the minus strand of NSJW01000387.1, from coordinate 292,396 downwards.
AGAGATTGTTAATGGAAAAAGAAATATTAGGTTTTACAACAATGAGCAATCTCTTAGCCTTGTAGGATTTGTAAGTAAGTACACATGCCTCATGGCCCTCTTGATTACAAAAAGGTCTCATTACTTAAGTAATACTACAAGTTAACTTACGAGTTTTGTTTTTTCTCTCTGTTAGGCATGGAAACTTTGGAACGAAGGCAACATTACATCTTTAATAGATCCAGAATATGGGATTCAAGCATCGAGAATAGTATCTTGAAGTGCATACACATTTGACTTCTATGTGTGTAAGAACTTTCAAGAGAAAGACCGATTATATCCACTATAGTTTTAATGTTGATTAGTGAGATTACACATCTTCCTTCTCCAAGACAAGTTGCGTTTGTCCCTAAGCAAAATTTGTCGAGTTTAGAATTCTCTCAAAAACGTTAATGTAACTCCAACAATAATGTAACTTTTAGTGAGATTCAAGAGAGGTAATAATAAGAGATCATCATCAGTGTCACTGTTGACGACATTCTCTGTATTAAAGGTATTTGAAGAAATTATTAAGAACATGTCTAATAATTCAAAGTCAATTCTAACAATACAGAATTGATTCATTTAGTAAATGATTTTGTTTAGGTAATTTTATTGCTTCGAAATAAATTAATTGCAAGCTTGTAGAATTTATGCCCTTTTTTGAAGTTTCCTACCTTTAGCTTCTCCATTTATTAGATTTAATTATACTCGCACAAAATATGAATTTATCATATTATTTTTATTTAGTAAGACAATTTTTTCATGATATATAATTAAAGTAACTTTCTATACTCTTTTTGGTAATTTAATATCTAAAAATGATTTTTATACTATCTAAACCAAATTCCTTTCTGTAAAATTAATTTTCAGATACATTCCTAAACATAGATCAAGTCTTTCACAATGAATTGTTTAATTATTAATTCTTTTAACACGATTTTTTGCGTATGGTCTTTTAACTCAAATTTTCTTAAAATTTAATTTTTTAAAACTCTAATCCAAACAACATCCAAATCAGTTGACTTTATCTATTAAATTATATATATATATATATATATATTGACAAAGAAAACTTTTTTAATGCCGACATTGCTAGCATCCATGGAGTTGTAGTTTAATGTAAAGACAATTTTTTTTTTTGGTGACAGTACTGGCAAAGAAAACACTGCAAGGTGCAGTTGTTATGAAGCTAAAATCTGAAATCTCAATTCTAAAAGTCGAAGTCAATGGAACATGGAATTCAGATCGAGGTCACCCATTATGAAGAAAAACAAATCATATGTCATCCTAAATGCAACCATGAGTACTTTTTAAGTCAGGAGAAACATAGAAGAATAGTAAAAATATGCTAATGTAGCTGAATTTATGATATTTCTTTTATTTTATAAGAGATAACAATTTTTTTTTCAATATATAATCAAAGTCATTTTTTAACTCATTTTAGTAATTTAATATCTAAAAGTAATTTTATTTATGCATATCTAAAAGTAATTTAATTTTATACTATTCAAACCAAATCAATTTCTATAAAATCAATTTGCGATAATATTATTAAAGTAAATCATTCTTTTACACTAATTCTCTTATTAAAATTAATTTTTTAAATTCCAATTTAAACAACGACTAAATCCTTCGATCTTATCTGTTAAATTATTCATATAATCAACTTAATTAATTTAGATTTGTGTATCATAAATTAACAGAAGCCCTTCGAATAAAAAACAAATTATGATATGAATTTTCTTAAATGACATTTCTAAACTTGTCATGTACAGCAAAATATATTTTTAAATGAGGGAGATAACCATTTTCATGTTGGCATTGATGTTGTACATGAAATCGTGGTCACATGGAAAGAAAATTTTACTGGCGTAGAAAACACTTCACGCATTTTATAAATTAGTATACAAATTTGTGTAGTCTAAAGTCAAAGACACGTGCATACGTCGTTAAATCAACTTAATTAATTTAGACTTGTATATCATAAATTAACAGAAACCCTACGAATTGAAAAACAAATTATGATATGACTTTTCTAAAATTGTCATGTACAGCGAAATATATTTTCAAATGAGAAAACCATTTTCATGTTGGCATTGATGTTGTACAAGAAATCGTGGTCATATGGAAAGAAAATTCTTCTGGCGTAGAAAACACTTCATGCATTTTACAAATTAGTATACAAATTTGTGTAGATTAAAGTCAAAGACTCATGCATATATCATTAAATAAGTATTCATTATTTATTAATCAAATAGAAACAATGATGTGTTGTCAATCCACTTCAAGGCAGCACTTGTCATCAATGCAAAGATTTGAGTAGTCCTAATTCTCCTGAATTGACTTCTGAGTCTTTTCCTTATTTTCTTTTGGTAAGTAGTAACTTCCAAAGATATAGACAACACATGGGTTTTGAAAGAAATGTTAATCATGAATTTGCCAAGTAATTAGCATACCGAACACGCAGCTAAAGTTAAGACCAACTCAACATGAATGGGACAGACCAAATCTAATCCACAGTAGTACTAGTATACCAGAAGGAGAGAGATGGCATCATCCATGGCATACTAAACTCGAGGCGTACTATATCTTTACAGGGATTTAAGACTAAAAATTATTTATAGAGATCTTAAGGCAAGTAACATCTTACCAGATGAAGAGATGAATCCAAAAATATCAAACTTTGGTTTAGCTAGAATTTTTTAACGTGACCAAGAAGACGAGGCTAATACAAGAAGGGTTGTTGGAACATAGTAAGTATCACTTCCTCTTTGTACATGATTATCCTGATATATTTAGCAATGATTTGATAGTCACTTGTGTTAGGTTTTAAAAATATAGTGGTCATATATCCCCTGAATATGCAATGCAAGGTCTTTTTTTAGAGAAGTCAGGTATCTACAACTTTAGAGTTTTGTTACTAGAAATTGTTAGTGGAGGAAGAAACACTAGCTTTTACAACAATGAGCATTCTCTTAGCCTTGTAGGATTTGTAAGTACACATGCCTCATGGCCCTCTTGATGACAAAAGGGTCACATTACCTAAGTAATAATACAAGTTAACCTACAAGTTTTGTTGTTTTTCTATTAGGCATGGAAACTTTGGACCGAAGGCAACATTACATCTTTTGTAAATCCAAAGATATGGGATTCATGCATCGAGAATAGTATCTTGAGGTGCATACACATAGGACTTCTATGTGTGCAAGAACTTACAAGAGAAAGACCAACTATATCCACTATAGTTTTAATGCTAATAAGTGAGAGATTACACATCTTCCTCCTCCAAGGCAAGTTGCGTTTGTCTTGAAGAAAAATTTGCCGAGTTTGGAGTCTCTCAGAAACGTCAATGTAATTCCAACAATAATGTAATTCTTAGTGAAATTCAAGGGAGGTGATTAATATGGGATCATCATCAATGTCATTGTTGACATTCTTTGTACTAAAGGTGTTTGAAGAAACAATTAAGAACATGTTTGGTTTAGATTTCTAACCATACAAAATCAATTCTAACAATGCAGAATTGATTCATTTAGTAAATGATTTTGTTTAGGTAATCTAACTCAAATTTTATTAAAATTAATGTTTTAAAGCTCTAATCCAATTAATATCCAAATCAATTGACCTTATATATATATATATATATATGACATATTTTTGGTACCCTTCCTTTTTATATGCGTACCAATACTATTTTTATGTGTCATAATATAATATGTCTATTTGTAATTTATTTTTGGTTAAAATAAATAATTAGTTCTTATAGTTTTCATAATTTTACTCATTTAGATTTTGATCCCTACAGTTAAGGTATCGGTCTTTATATTTTTCATTCCTTTGAGTTTTACTCCTTATAATTTCTATTCATTAAAATATTGGTCTCAATTTTTTTATAAATGATTAGTTCCTATAGTTTTCAATTATTAAGATATTAGTGTCTAATAGACTAAAATTTAAATGAGTGAAACGATAAGGACTAATATTCAAAGAAAATAATTATAAAAATTCAAATTCAAATATAATAAAACAATAGAGATTAATTATTTATTTTAACCTTTATTTTTTTATAACTGATTTATTATTTTATCCAGCTAGGTATATATATATATAAAATTATGATTGGACTATTTTTAGGAATTTGACCTTTTTGTACATGTGTAGCAAAAATACTTTTTAGATTTTAATGACGAAGAAAACTCTTTCAATGCTGACGTTGACTGCATCTATGGAATTGTTGGTTTATGTAAAGACAAATGATTTTTTTTTTTTTTTGGGTGATAATATTGGCAAAGAAAACACGGCAAGGCAGCAGTTGTTATGAAGCCAGAATCCGAAGAGTCAATTCTAAAAGTCCAACTCAATGGAACATCGAATTAAGTGGTTACCCATTACGAAAAAAAAAACACATTAATTGTATGTCATCCTAAATGCAAGTTACTGTCATGAGGACTCTTTTTTAAGTCATCGGATTCAATGTTCATGGATTTTCTTTGCCGGCTTCTCTCATACTTTTCAACTATTTGGACATCTCTCAATCCAATATTATATGGGTAGCTAATTGAAACCAACTACTAAAATGATTCTTCTAGCATTGTCTCTATTTCTGAGGATGGCATTCTTGTGTTCTTAAAAGGGCAGAAAGTATTCGGAAAAATCCAAAATCATTCATCTAGAAAAGCATTCAATGGCTTAAACAGAGCAAAACAAATAATTAGAATAAGGGGAGAACATTTTGGGTTAATAAAGGTTGAAACTAGGGGATAAAGATGAATAATAGAAAATATGTGGTTACGGTCAGGTGTTTCCTTTTCTTTTCCTTATTAAAACTATTGAATCTTTAATAAATTTCAGCATTATTAGATAGTATACTAATTTATCTTTATTATATATATTATTTACTTTTTGGGTTTTGATTAGAGTTAATCGTTTGAATTAATAAGTGTTGAATAAAGATAAAAATAAATCATCATCATTTAGCGATCCTGTAGAGTCACATACTTTATCAATTATCGTGAAATTCCTTTGTGACTGAATGCCATAATCAGTCTTGCTTAAGATTTCTAAAACGTTCATTTAATAGTCCTGTGAAGTCACATACACTCTCGGCTACTGAGGACTCATTATGTGGTCTAGTATCATGTCCAATCGATCCTTGCTTAGGACTTGTTCGTGTGTTTTCTCATTTAATCAAATCAAAGAAACACATTTTCTTTTACTATTATTAAAAATGCGTAATTAAAATCTTTTAACTCACAAATATTTTTTAAAAAAATTAAAAGTTTTGATTTCTCAATTGAGGATACATAAGAACTTTAATTCAAACAAACTAAACTTATAAATATTTTGATTTAGTGCATTTTTAGTTATTTTGTAAATATTCATAATTTTAGTTTTTTTAATCTTTTATTTTTATTCAAATTTATGTGATAAATTATATACTTTGAGGTTATTAGTAATTCATACAGTCAACTTTAGGTTAACTGTTTTAAGATAAATGTATTATGGTTGTGGTAAAATTAAGTTCTTATTATTCCCTATATATAAATTGACTCTGAAATTTGTTTTGTTTTCAAATATTGGTTTTAAATTCTTTAAAAAATATTTTGTTAATTATTTTTTCTAACAAAATAAAAATTAGTTGCTACTTTTATAATATTTTATTTTAATTGCTTATTTTGCTGCAATTTCTTCGGGATGATTGCGACTTGTGGCACCAAGGATAGTAGATTTTAATATATTATTATGAAAAGTGATCCACAAAAAATTTGGACTACCATTAATTTATTATATTTAAAAGCACAAATATGTGGGTTTTTTTTTTTTTTTTTTGAATCACTAGAGAGTTAGCATTCTCATGGGAGGGAAGATTCAGGTTAAGTGTAGTTTGAACATCAACAGCTTCAAACGAGACTACATGCTAGTAAACTAGCAACATGTTTTGCTTTACTTAATTTTCATTTAAAAGTAATTGTTCAGCTAAAAGTTTTCTTTTTCTTTTTTATATCATTTTAATTAAGGAGTTTTCTCTAGTATCCTTTTTTTTAATAAGGGTACTAGTACTTTCTTATATGTCATAATTTAATAAGTTTGTTTATAATTTATTTTTTTAATTATAACTAATTTAAAATTTTATCTAACAAATTACATATATTTATTGTATTTCTTACTAATGATATTAGGTCACATTAGTAAGGGTATGGATACGTTATGTGATAAAAAGAGTATCGAATCCCAGATATAATGGATCCAAATTATTTTGATTTGAAATCAACGCATGTTGCAAGGAGGAATCTTCTTTAATTATAATTTTTTTTAAGCTAAAATACTCATGCAGTGGGGCTCACAGTTGGGAGCAAAGATATGTAGCTTCTCTTCAAGTCTGAAGTAAGTTTAAACCTTTTCCCTACTTTGGTGATGAAGTTTTTGAGGTGATTTGGGTGGAAACCATGAGAGTAAGGCCTGAAGGTAACTCATAGTGAAATCCAAGAGAGGTAATATTATGGGATTACCATTAGTGTCATTATTATTGACATTCTTTGTTCGAAAGGTGTTTGAACAAACAATGGGCACTTATAGTTTTGAATTTTGACAATTCAAAATCATTCTAACAATGCAGAATTGATTTCTTTTAGTAAATAATATTGTTTGGATATTTTATTTGTAATGAGATAACTTAATTGTAAGCTTTCAAATTTGATTCTTTTTGAAGTGTTTCACCGTTAGCTTCTCCGTTTATTATAATCAATTAGTTATTATCCCACGCATTGTGATTTATATTGTTTTATTTATAAATATTTTTAAAATATTAAACCGGGTGGACTAATAATAATAATTCAATTGTGGTATAGTATTAAAGATAAAATCCATGTGGGACTTATATAGTATCAAACATAATTAAAAGCTATGAATTTTGAGGAAACAACATGTGTAGTTGAAGAAGCTACTTTTATGTAGGAATGAAGAGTCAAATAAATAAAAGGAAATAAAATTAGAGATAAGCAAGAGAGATTAAGAGGCAATCATAATTGAGGAATAAGAAAACATTTTAGGAACAACTTAAAATAGTAAAAGTATGCTAATGTAACTCACAATGAGAGCTGGGGATAGCTGACGTGGCGGCTTCATCTTGTGTACTTTAAAATTTATATACTACTATAAATATAAATATTTTTTACTCAGCCAAAATATGAATTTATCTTCTTACTTGTATTGAATAAGAGACAACAATTTTGTTCACTAAATATAATCAAAGTCATTTTTAACTCTTTTTGTAGTTCAATATCTAAAATTATTTATTTTATACTATTCAAACCAAATTAATTTTTATAAAATCAATTTTGAGATAAATGTAAATGAAATCTTTCATCATTAATTCTTTTTACACTAATTCTCTTAAAATTAATTTTTTGAAATGCTAATTCAAAAACAATCACTAATTTATTCAATCTTATCTATTAAATTATTCATATAATCAACTCAATTAATTTAATCTTATATATCATCAATTAAGACAAGTCTTTCAAATTAAAAAAAAAAAAAGTTATGATATACGACTATTCTTAAATGACCTAGACATTTCATGGGTAGCAAAAAAAAAAAAATTAATGGCAAAAATAACTTTTTCTCTAATGATGGCATTGACGATGTTGTATATATGGAAAAGAAAATTTTACTGGCGTAAAAGACACATCATTGCATTTTATAAATTAGTATACAAATTTAGGTTGGCTAAAGTCAAGGACTAATGCATACATCATTAAATAACTATTCTTTTTTTTTAATCAAATAGAAAAAGAAAAATGATCTGTTATCAATCCACTTCAAGGCAGCACTTGTCATCAATCCAGAAATTGAAGTCTCAACTGTAGAAGTCAGTGAGTGGGCATGGAATCCTGCGGTCATCCATTTTATATTGGATGCAGGGGAGATTCAGGGTCAAGATAGGAGGAAAACAAAAATGGAGTGGGAGCATTGGTTGCAGATGTCAGGTGCAATGTTGTGAGTTGTGACTGTAAGAAAGTTACAATATTATGCCCAGGGATACATGAATCACATCTTAAAGATTAAAACAGGTGATGTGAAACTTTAACATTATCTATCTATACTATACTTTATATAAAGGAAATTATCCATACTATACTATATATAAAGGAAATTATCCTTTTGGTGTCCACTTTTTTATATGTCTAAAATGCCCTTACATTTATTTAAAAACAGTTTTGAGTAAAACAGGTAACTCTTAATAAATGTTGTTCATAATTTCCAACTACTACTTCGGTTTATGTCTGCAAACGCATGAACACATGAACACAATTACATTAGCCTAATTCATCAAAGACCCAGCAAAAGTAATCTCAAATACAGTATGTCTCTTGTGTGGCCTCCAAATATTGTGATCACTAAAATCGATAGCATTTCCCAAATTCTGGCCAGTGTTAGTTTTTTATTTCAGGCATAGGATTAAGATTAGTAGGACACTTGTAGGCCTTGATTTATGCAGACTGAGTCCTAATTCTCCGGATTTGACTTGAGTCTTTTCCTTATCTTCTTTTGGTAGTGGCTTTCAAAGATATAGACAAGTATGGCTTTTGAAAAAAAATGGCAATCATGAATTTGACTTGTAACTACCGTATTCAACGTGCTATGAATTTATCTTTCTTACTTGTATTGAATAAGAGACAACAATTTTGTTCACTAAATATAATCAAAGTCATTTTTAACTCTTTTAGTAGTTCAATATCTAAAATTATTTATTTTATACTATTCAAACCAAATTAATTTTTATAAAATCAATTTTGAGATAAATATTGTTAAATGTAAATGAAATCTTTCATCATTAATTCTTTTACACTAATTCTCTTAAAATTGATTTTTTGAAATTCTAATTCAAAAACAATCACTAATTTATTCGATCTTATCTATTAAATTATTCATATAATCAACTCAATTAATTTAATCTTATATATCATCAATTCAGACAAGTCTTTCAAAGACCTTGATTGATGCAGACAGAGTCCTAATTCTCCTGATTTGACTCTCTTCCTTACCTTCTTTTGGCAGTGACTTTCAAAGATATAGACAAGTATGGCTTTTCGAAAAAAATGGCAATCAAGAATTTGACTTGTAACTACCGTATTGAACGTGCAGCTAAAGTCAAGACCTACTCCAACAAGAATTTTGATGGGAGCATGGGATGGACCAAATCAAATCCAAAGTAGTATTAGTATGCTGGAGACACAGGACACCATCCAAGACAGACTGAAATCCATAGTTCAGCTATAATGGAATTCACCAGAGTCATGAGATCTCTGAGTCACACTAATAATTTGTTGATTGCTTCGCTCCTATTTTCCAGCTTTTATTTGGGTTTAAGCTCTGTCAAGGATACCATTACGTCAACCAGATCCATCAGAGACCCTGAGACAATAAGCTCAAACAACAGTGACTTCAAGTTAGGATTCTTCAGCCCTGCAAATTCAACAAATCGCTATGTAGGAATCTGGTATCTCTCTAAATCCAACATTGTTTGGGTGGCTAATAGAGATCAACCGCTTAAGGATTCTTCTGGGGTTTTCAAAATTAATATGGACGGCAATCTTGTAGTGTGGAAGGGACAAAATGTAGTCATCTGGTCAACAAATGTGTCAAGAAATGCTACCAATTCAACTGCCCAACTTGATGATTCTGGAAATCTAGTCCTGCGAGATGACACCACTGGAGCGACAATATGGGAGAGCTTCCAACATCCTTGTGATGCTTTTATCATGGATAAGATGAAACTTAGTGCCAACAGGATTACAGATAAGAAAACATTGATTACATCATGGAAAAGCCCTTCTAATCCTTCTATTGGGTACTTCACTGCTAGTCTTGAACCATTGGATGCTCCAGAAATATTTTTTTGGGTTAATGGAACACGCCCACATTGGAGATCTGGTCCATGGAATGGAAGCGTCTACATCGGGTTCCCCCAGATGATAACTAAGCATCTATATGGATGGATTTTAGGACATGATGATGATGGAACTGTTTATGCAACTTATAGTTATGAAGATCCATTTGACTTTGGAATCAACTACTTGACTCCACATGGAACACTTAAATCGGTAAGATTTCATAACAAAAAGGAAGTTTGGACGATTGAGCTTGTCAACAATGAATGTGACATTTATGGCACATGTGGGCCATTTGGAACCTGTAATTCGCAGACCCCACCAATATGCAGCTGTTTGGATGGGTTTGTGCCCAAGAATTCAGAGGAATGGAATGGGAAAAATTGGACAAGTGGGTGTGTGAGAAAGGCACCACTGCAAGTAATTTAATATAAATATAAGTATTTTTAATAATATTCAATTAAATAGAACAAATATAGATATATTATCAAATGGTTGATATTTTTTGTTTTTTGAACAAATATAGATTACATTAATTTTAAAATACATTAATAGAGTATAAATCAAACTTAGTTTAATATATAAAATTTCACGAACATGATATAGATCATTGTGCAAACTTTCGACATAAAAGTAAATTTTTATGAAATATTAATCATATAAAAAAATTATTAATTGGTGTAAGATTAATTTTGATTTAAACATTTATCAATGCATGATAACCCATATATACATGAATTGGAGATGGAAAGCATAGAGTTATTTTTGTTTTTACATTTTGACAAGTGTGAATTTATTTGAACCAAAGAAGTTTTTCTTTTTTTCTTTAACATATTATAAATGAATTCAGGAAGGCCGCTTCAAAAAGACATTATAGAAGTGCAAAATAAAATCAAATTAGATGACCTACCGCTATTTGATTTTGAAAAGATTGCAAGTGCTACAAATAACTTTCACTTAGCTAATATGCTAGGGAAAGGAGGTTTTGGTCCAGTATACAAGGTAATTTTGTTTAACTGATATACATCATATATCATATTATGTTGAATAAATCATTATTCAATTTTTTTTCATTTTTCTTTTAGGGACAATTGGAAGATGGCCAAGAAATTGCTGTAAAAAGACTCTCCAAAGCATCTGGACAAGGGTTGGAAGAATTCATGAATGAAATAGTGGTGATTTCTAAACTTCAACATCGCAATCTTGTAAGACTTCTTGGTTGTTGTATTGAACGAGACGAACAGATGCTAGTCTATGAGTTCATGCCAAATAAAAGTTTGGACTCGTTTCTCTTTGGTTAGTTTTTGCCTCTTTGAAATTAACTTCAAAACTCTTAGCTTACTTAGGTTGAGTAGAAAAGAAATATGAATAATTTCTTTTGATGCCAATTTAGCTTATTGAGATGAACTAATTTGCTCATTGAAAAAAGTATGTTTGTTATCTCTTCAAGGCTATTAAAGCTTGCATTCTTATCCTCGCTTTCAATTTTTTTTTTATAGATCCATTTCAAAGGAAAGTCTTAAATTGGAGAAAACGGTTTAACATAATTGAAGGAATAGCTCGAGGTATACTTTATCTTCACAGGGATTCAAGACTAAGAATTATACATAGAGATCTTAAAGCAAGCAACATCTTACTAGATAAAGAGATGAATCCAAAAATATCAGACTTTGGTTTAGCTAGAATTTTTAGTGCTGGCGAAGAAGATGAGGCCAATACAAGAAGGATTGTTGGAACATAGTAAGTATCACTTCCTCTTTGTACATGATTATCATGGCATATTTAATGATGGTTTGATAGTTACTTGTGTTATATTCTAAAAATGTAGTGGTTATATGCCTCCTGAATATGCAATGGAAGGGCTTTTCTCAGAGAAATCGGATGTCTATAGCTTTGGAGTTTTGTTACTAGAGATTGTTTGTGGAAAAAGAAACACTAGCTTTTACAACAATGCACAATCTCTTAGCCTTGTAGGATTTGTAAGTACACATGCCTCATGGCCCTCTTGATTACAAAAGGGTCTCATTACCTAAGTAATACTACAATTTAACTTATGAGTTTTGTTATTTTTCTGTTAGGCATGGAAACTTTGGAATGAAGGCAACATTACATCTTTAATAGATCCAGAGATATGGGATTCAAGCGTCGAGAATAGTATCTTGAGGTGCATACACATAGGACTTCTATGTGTGCAAGAACTTACAAGAGAAAGACCAACTATATCCACTGTAATTTTAATGTTGATTAGTGAGATTACACATCTTCCTCCTCCAAGGCAAGTTGCATTTGTCCCTAAGCAAAATTTGTTGAGTTTAGAATCCTATCAGAAACATCAATGTAACTCCAACAATAATGTAACTCTTAGTGAAATTCAAGGCAGGTAATAATAAGAGATCATCATCAATGTCATTGTTGACGACATTCTTTGTATTAAAGGTTTTGAAGAAATTATTACGAACATTTCTAATAATACAAAGTCAATTCTAATAATGCAGAATTGATTCATTTAGTAAATGATTTTATTTAGGTAATTTTATTGCTTCGAAATAAATTAATTGTAAGCTTGTAGAATTTATGCCCTATTTGAAGTTTCCTACCTTTAGCTTCTCCATTCACTAGATTAATTATACTCGCAGAAAATATGAATTTATCATATTACTTTTATTTAGTAAGACACAATTTTTTGATGATATATAATTATGGTAACTTTCTATACTCTTTTTGGTGATTTAATATCTAAAAATGATTTTTATACTATCTAAACCAAATTACTTTTTGTAAAATTAACTTTAAGATACATTACTAATCATAGATCAAGTCTTTCACAATGAATTCTTCAATTATTAATTCTTTTAACACAATTTTTTGCGTATGGTCTTTTAACTCAAATTTTCTTAAAATTTAATTTTTTTAAAACTCTAATCCAAACAACATCTAAATCAATTGACTTTATCTATTAAATTATAATAATATATATATATATATATATATATATATATATATATTGGGGGTGCGGAAGGGGGAAGAAGAAAGAAAAGAAAAAGAAAAGGAATAGAAGGAAGAAGTAGGCAGCAGACGGACTGCTCACATATATATTAAATATATGAAAAATAAATAAAAGGAAAACAAAACCGGAGCGGCGATAGTCCGCACAGGACCGGCGAAGAGGGAGAACAGAAGAGATTAAAATACAAATGTATTGATTGAAAGAAAGAAAGCTTACAGAGATTCTCTCTCTAGATTCTCACTTTCTATTTTATCTGAAAGGTATTGAAGGGTGCCTCACAATTGAGACGAGGACTCCTTATATAACCTCAGAATTTACTGTTTCTACAGTACAGGTTGCATAAGTATACAGTACAGGTTACAACCGGAACTATTTAAACAGTGATTACTACAGTATCTGCTACAGGAAAACTGCTACAGAATCTGCTGATGAGTGATGATGATCACCGTGATGTCAGCAATCTTCACTTAGGTCAAGTCCGAAGTCTAGGTCTTCATTTTGGTAGAAAGCTTCTGTAGAATCTTCGAAAGATGAACTAGAAGAGGGATTCTTTTGTCTTGAAGTTCCTTCTTCTGTTTGTTTGAGAAAGCTAAGGATATCTTGCAATTTTTCTGCAAAATCTTCCTTGCTAGTTGAAGCTGCTAAAGCTGCAGTGGCTTGTGTCCTCTGGTTGAAAAATCTGCAAGTCTCGGGATCTGCCGCTTTGAGCATTTTTGGGTTCTTTTTGAACCATTGTTTGATGTTTTCAGGATGAGCTCGGGAACCGTCAAAATCCGCCCACCATTTGATGAAGGCTTGTCTTCTGAGTATTGGCAGTAACAGGCCTCCTGAAGATTGAGATGATCTGGTTCCGAAGTTATACTTCCATTAGAATACCCAGGCCAAAGATAGATTAGAGAAAAAATGTAGATCTACAAGGAATGGATCATCCAGTAAATCTACCTTTTTGCAAAGATTGTTAATCCTTCTAAAACTTGAAGAGGAAGGATTTCAATGTTTGGTCCAAAGAATTCCCACCATTTGGAAAACCAATGAGGAAATTTGTATTAGACATTTTGTTTGAAATAAATTAACCACGAAGAAACCCAAGCCTTGGCCATCATGGTTCAGAATGTTAAGAATTAACAAACCAAGATCTTGCCTTCCGGAGAAATAGTCCCTAGTAGACAACTTCCCAGAAGCTTGACCTTATCAACCAGCAAAGAGATAGTTGTTCAACCAATCCCTATCTCCTCAAAATCACCAAAACCCCAATCACATTACATTGCCAAAAACAAATTTGTTGATGTAATCCAAACAGAACTTGACTTTTGGAATACTAATCCAAACACAATCCCTAGGAAAATCTTCCCTAAAGATTTCCATTTTCAACCAAAAGCTCTAAACAAAACCCAGCAGTTTTATGAATTTATCCTTGTGGATTCGGACTCCGTCTCAATCAAACATTACATTGATCCAAAAGATAAAGATCAAAAGACTCATTCAACCATCCAAATTCTTAAGATAATTAAACCTAAAGAATTCGAACAGGACTTGAATAAAATCAAAAAATTTTCCCAGATTCATGACCCAGTCGGTTATAATTATTGGGACTATATCGATGCCTGGACTTATATGTTCTGGTATCAGAATAAAATTAATCATCGTTCGTGGTTAATTGATTTCAAACAAAATGTCCAATACAAATTTTCTCATTGGTTTTCCAAATGGTGAGAATTCTTTGGACCAAACATTGAAATCCTTCCTCCCAGATTCATGCATTTAAATATGTAAGTAGTCTCTTCTGTTCTCCCTCTTGGCCGATCCTGTGCAGACTACCACCGCTCCAATTTTGTTTTCCTTTTATTTATTTTTCATGTATTTAATATATATGTGAGCAGTCCGTCTGCTGCCTACTTCTTCCTTTTGTTCCTTTTCTTTTTTTTTTCTTTCTTCTCCCCACTTCCGCACCCCCAATTGGTATATATATATATATATATAAACAGGCAAAAACACTTTTTAGTTTTTAATGATGAAGAAAACTTTTTTAACGCCGACATTGCTAGCATCCATGGAATTGTAGTTTTATGTAAAGACAATTTTTTTTTTTTGGTGACAGTATTATTGGCAAAGAAAACACTGCAAGGTGCAGTTGTTATCAAGCTAAAATCTGAAATGTCAATTCTAAAAGTCGAAGTGAATGGAACATGGAATTCAGATCGAGGTCACCCATTATGAAGAAAAACAAATCATATGTCATCCAAAATGCAAACCATGAGTACTTTTTAAGTCAGGAGAAGCATAGAATAGTAAAAATATGCTAATGTAGCTGAATTTATGATATTACTTTCATTTTATAGGAGACAAATTTTTTTTTCGATATATAATCAAAGTCATTTTTTAACTCGTTTTGAGACGAACTAATTTCCTTATTGAAAAAAAGTATGTTTGTTATCTCTTCAAGGTTATTAAAGCTTGCATTCTTGTGCTCACTTTCAAATTTTTTTTATAGATCCATTCTGAAGGAAAGTATTAAATTGGATAAAGCTCTTCAACATAATTGAAGAAATAGCTGGAGGTATACTTTATCTTTATAGGGATTCAAGACTAAGAATTATACACAGAGATCTTAAAATAAGTAACATCTTACTAGATAAAGAGATGAATCCAAAAATATCAGGCTTTGGTTTACCTAGAATCTTTAGAGGTGGCGAAGAAGATGAGGCCAATACGAGAAGGGTTGTTGAAATATAGTAAGTATCACTTCCTCTCTGTACATGATTACCATGGCATATTTAACGATAGTTTGGTAGTTACTTGTGTTATATTCTAAAAATGTAGTGGTTATATGCCTCCTGAATATGCAATGGAAGGACTTTTCTTAGAGAAATCAGATGTCTACAGCTTATGAGTTTTGTTACTAGAGATTGTTTGTGGAAAAAGAAACACTAACTTTTACGATAATGAGCAATCTCTTATCCTTGTAGGATTTGTAAGCACACATGCCTCATGGCCCTTTTGATTACAAAAGGGTTTCATTACCTCCAAGTAATAATACAAGTTGACTTACAAGTTTTGTTGTTTTTTTCTACTAGGCATGGAAACTTTGGAAGGAAAGCAATATTTCATCTTTAATAGATCTAGAAATATGGGATTCGTGCTTCGAGAATAGTATCTTGAGATGCATACACATAAGACTTCTATGTGTGCAAGTACTTACAAGAGAAAGACCAACAATATCCACTATAATTTATTGCTTATTAATAAAATTACACATCTTCTTCCTCCAAGGCAAGTTGTATTCGTCCAGAAGCAAAATTTGTTGAGTTTAGAGTCCTCTCAGAAAAGTAAATGTAACTCCAACAGTAATGCAACTCTTAGTGAAATTTAAGATAGATAATAAGATTAGATCATCATTAATGTCATTGTCGACATTTTATGTACTCAAGCTGTCTGAAGAAACAATTAAGAAATATTTGGTTCAGATTTCTAACAATTCAAAATCAATTCTAACAATGCAGAATTGATTTATGCAGTAAATGATTTTGTTTGGTCAATTTTATTTTGCATTGAGAAAAATTAATTGTATGCTTGTAGAATTTATGCTTTTTGAGGTTTCCTACCTTTAGCTTCTCCATTCATTAGAACTAATTCTACTCACCTAAAATATCAATTTACTATATCACTTTAATTTAGTAAGACACAATTTTTTTATGATATATAATTAAAGTTACTTGTATACTCTTTTTGGTAATTTAAAATGTAAAAATGATTTTTGTACTATCTAAACCAAATTACACTAGTAGAAATTAGCAAATCATCAGTGGCAATTCTCGTCAATATAAAAAAAAAAAAATCTCTCAGCAAATGAAGCTGTCGATGGAATTTCGATGAGAAAAATTCCATTGGCAAAGCTTGCATTGGTAAATTTATGCGAATGATAATATTTTAAAAAACTGTTGACAATATTTTATAAAACCATCGGAAAAATGCGTACGAAAAAAGATAAATATTGAAAATGAAACATTTTGCCAATGGAATTTGTATACTATACCAACAACTATATTTGACGGGGAATAACCTAGAACTTTAACCATCAGCAATGTAGTCGGTGAGTGACAAAATTTATTATTTTTTAAAATCCTATACCAATATCTAGCTATTCATATTTCTATCAGTAAATTAATTATTTAATTTTTTAAAAATTTCTATTCCTGAAATTTTAATTATCAAATTTTAATTAAAAGAAACCATAAGCAACAAAATTAAGGAAATAATCATTAAAATCTTATTAGTAAAATGTAAATATTTATTGTTAAATTAAATCAAATGTATTAAATACAATAAAATCTAAAAAGATTTAATATCTAACAACTGCATCGAAAGTCAATATAAATTTTTCTATGATCCTGAAAATGAATAAAAAGTCAATCTAAATCATTCCTTAAGCAATCATCATCATCCAAACCTGAGATCCTCAGACGATGGAACAGTTGGCTCTATATGTGGCTGTGGTTGTGGTTGGAGCTGCAGTTGATGAGGAGGAGGAGACGGCGGAGTGATTTGAAGTTGGGAGGTAAGATGCATGGCAATCATAGCTACACGATGGTTTTGTTCCTGCACCTCAAACCTCTAGTGGAACTTGGAGGCCACAGCAACGTGTCTCTCCAGCTCTTACTAAAATTGAGGCGTCGGCAAGATGTTGTTCATTGCCGTGACAAGGAAGAAGTGGACTGATATGATGATGAAGTGCCCTTGTCCAATAAAAGTGGCACCTGCAAACCCATCCCATTATGCTTCTTTACTTTGGCGCCCCTGCCAACTCGATCTACAGTCGCATCTCATCGATAAGGTCCTGGGATGACAAAGTGTCCTCGCTCTCCTGACACTGCCTCTCCACCTTGACCTTCTTCTACTGAACTTTGCCTGCAAACCAAACAAATATGAATATAATTAATGTTACGCAATATAATTACATATAGTATAAAAAATTAGATATATTTGAGTTGCGGTCAAATTCTAATACTTATATATTTGGCCTCAGACCATGCATGCACAAACTATTGCATGCCCTTTTTTGTGTGGGTGAACAAATATACCCCAATATCAGAAGGCACGCATCTCTCTTGCTATTTCGCCTGAAAATAATTTTGAAAATAATATATTACATTTATTTATTAAAGTAGATGATATATTAATTGAATTGATTTTCACTTATAATCTTCCTCTTATGCTTGAATGTGTTGATCGAGCTGCCAGTGTGAAAGAAACCTCCAATGGAGATGCCCGATTCTCCTTCGCCTTCGCCTTCTTCACCTTCCATCCCTCGTCGCTCTAGTGGGCCTTCATTTGCCAAAGAAAAAAATCATAAAAATAAGTTATAATTTCATGAAGAATTAATAAAATTATTATAAATAAATATTAAGTTATATTAATTGATTGTTGATTTGATTACCTTTAACTTAGCTAGCCAATGTTTTTTGCATGACCTCAGGTGCCTGTCAATTTGAATAGCAAGCCTCATCAAACTTGCTCTTCAGCGCCGCAGTGAGGAATCAAATTGGCCCTTGATAAGGATAGAACTTGCAACAAGAGTAGTAATAACAAAACCCAATATATTGCTATGAAAAGACTTTCCAAAGCTTCTGGACAAGGGTTGGAAGAATTCATGAATGAAGTTGTGATGATTTCTAAACTTCAACATCAAACGATATGCTGCATTTTCTCTTTATAAGACTTCTTGATTGCTGTATTGAACGAAACAAACAAATTTTGGTCTATGAGTTCATGCCAAATAAAAGTTTGAATACATTTCTCTTTGGTTAGTTCATGCTTCTTTGTATATTAACTTCAAAACTCTCAGCTTACTTAGGATGAGTAGAATGAAATATGAATAATTTCTATTGATGCCAACTTATCTTATTGAGACATACTAATTTTGTGATTGAAATAAGTATGTATGTTCTTTGTTCAAGGTAAATTAAAGCATTCAATGTTATCCACGCTTTCATATTTTTTTTAAAAAAAATTTATGTAGATCCACTCCAAAGGAAAGTTTTAGAATGGAAAAAGGGCTTTGACATAATTAAAAGAATATCTTGAGGCATACTTTATCTTCACAGAGATTCTAAACTATGAATTATACATAGAGATCTTAAGGTAAGCAACATCTTGTTGGATAGAGAGATAAATCCAAAAATATCAGATTTTGATTTAGCTATAATTTTTGGAAATGGTGAAGAAGATGGTTGTTGGAATATAGTAAGTGTGTCTTCCTCTTTATACATTCCTAGCATATTTAGTGATGATTTGATAGTAACTTGTGTTAAGTGCTAAAAATGCAATGGTTATAATGGCTTTTCTTAGAGAAATCATATTTCTACAGCTTTGGAGTTTTGTTATTAGAGATTGTTAGAGGAAGAAGAAACACTAGCTTTTACAACAATGAGCAATCTCTTAGCCTTGTAGGATTTTAAGTCCACTTATCTCACTGCGCTCTTGATTACAAAAGGGTCTCACTACCTCCAAGTAATAACACAAGTTAACTTAAAAGTTTGTTGTTTTTTTATTAGGCATGGAAACTTTGAAATGAAGACTAAATTATATCCTTAATAGATCCAAAAATATAGGATCCATGCTTTGAGAATAGTATCATGAGGTGCATATACATAGGACTTTTATGTGTGCAAGAACTTACAAGAGAAAGAGCAACTATATCAACAGTAGTTTTGATGCTTATAAGTGATATTACACATCTTCCTCTTTCTAGACAAGTTGCATTCGTCCAAAAGCAAAATTCCCCGGTGTCCTCTCAAAAATGTTAATGTAACTCTAACAACAATGTAACTCTTAGTGAAATCCAATGAAGGTAATAATACTGGATCATCATTAGTGTCATTAATGGTTGACATTCTCTATACTGAAGAAAAACACTTTAAGGCAGCAGTTATCAATGCAACATGGAATTTAGTGGTTTCCATCGTGAAGAAAAAACGTAATCTATGTCACCCTAAATCCACATTACTCTACAACCATGAATTCTCATTTTAAGTCATGGGATTCAATGTTCATGCCTTTTTGTTATCTATTTTTCTCATATTTTCCAACTTTTACTCTGATTTTGGATTGCTTTAGTCTTTAGACATCATGTTACAGCATCTTAATTCATTGAAAAACTCTGCAACAACAGGTTCAAGTGACAATGTTTTCAAATTAGGATTCTTCAACCCTAGAAATTCAGCATATCTCTATGTGAGAATTTGGTATATCTCTCAATCCAGTGTTATACGAGCAGTTAACAGTAACCAACTACTAAAATGGATTCTATCAGGATTGTCTCAATTTCTGAGGATGGTAATCTTGTGGTATTAAATGGGAAGATAGTGGTTGTTTAGTCAACAAGTATCTAATGCAAATATAGCTTTCAATTAAATTGCTCGGCTTTAGCATTTTGGAAACCTTGTTTTACTAGATCACATTTACAAGAAAGATGGAATAGGAGAGTTTCCAATATGCTTCTAGTATATTTTTTGGAAAAAGATAAAAATTAGTACCAATAGAATCACAAAGGAGAAAGTAGACTATAGCTTACATCATGGAAAAGCCCCCACACTAATGCGTCCCTTGGATTCTAAATTTTCTGCGAGGGTTAATTTGTTTTTGTACGGGATGTAGAATGCCAAGGATTGCTAATATCTTCAGGGTTGTCTATGTAGTTCGGATTAGTTCAATCTTGAGAGTATAAATCATCTGAACTAAATTAATTAATTGTTATATGCTAAGAATTGATCATTCTAATTGTAATTTGATAATCGAACCAAATCAAATTAGTCTTAATCGGTTTAGTTCAATTGGTTTTCTTCAACTTAAGCTTGTGATGTCTAATGTTTTGTTTTGAAAACATGGAGAAAAGAGATTCAGAGCTGAAAGGACAAGATGCTTTGATTCTGTAAGTTATAACCTATACTTAAATTATTTCGCTTAGTTTCAGTTATATTTTCAGTAAGTAGTTCTTTCATGTTATGTTTGGATGGTAGGTAAAGAGGGGAAAGGAGAGGAAAAGAAAAGGGAAGAGAAGGGAAAAGTAGCCGAAACTATTATTTGGATGATTTTTAGTTAGGGTGAGGTGGGGGAAAGGAGATGGAACAAATTGGGGGATAAGGAGGGTGAAATGTTTATTTTTAAATAAATAAAAAGAGTAACTCCCATTTCCCCTTATTTTTCCTCCTTTACTTAAGCATCCAAATAAGGAGAAATAAAGTCCCATCTCCGTCCATCGCTTTGATCTCCTTCCCTTGCCTTTCCATCACTTCTCCCTCACTCAAACATCTAAAAATTTGAGAAGGAACACTAGTTGTTCACAAATGGATAAAGACAAACAATGCTTAATTAAGAAGCTAAAAGGTAAACATTTTGCTATCTATACATTAAAATAAGAGTGGATGATCTAGCAGACGTCGTAACATACTGGTAACTGTGATTGTGAAGATAGCTAATCAATATATCCTTTTTGTTAATATTAACGTAAAGCTTTAAGGAAATCTGAGCCCCTTCTATTCGGACCAACACCCATTAGTTGCCTGACAATTACATTTTAAAAAAATCTTAATCATATATTCTACATATATTATTAATGATTAACCTTTTTTCTGCATATATTAGAAGGGAGTTTTGCTATATCCTCATAAAACTTCCTTCTAATAATCCTCCTAATACTTGATAAAGTAAGTATTAAATAAAAAAATAAAGCATTTAATACCTTGAAAACATGAAAAAGCATTCAATAATTACTTCATTTAGTAATTATAAAGATTATTAAGAGAATGAGTTAGGAATATATAGAATTATTAATTAGAAGGTATAACATTTATTTAAATATAATGATTTTGAGAAAATAAGAATGATAGTGGGAAAGGAATGTATTGATATTTAAAATCAACTCATTTTTTTAATTTTTATCTTTTTGCTTGCTACATTTCATTTATTTTACTATTAAATATTAAAAATATAATTCTACTCAATAATATACATTATTATCTTTTTTACTGGACGTGGTGTTTTGTAATAAAAGTAATTTAAAGGAGAGAAAAGAGACATCGATCAAATATTGAGAAGAGAAAGAGATGTGAATAAAAATGTTGAGATTGGAAGAAATCAGAAAGAAATGTTTAGAGAAAAGACATGTGATATAGCTCTCTTTCAAGGAAGACACGTTACATATATATTCACATTCAAAGAATATGATCTAGATTTAATATATAGGGGTGGATAATGATACATACAACATAATTAGCAAAGATTTGGCAGCAACAAATGACAACAAATATGAGGGGCAATCAAACCCGTGGACAACCAGAGCTAGCATGATTATTAAATAAATATATGAACCATTTTGGAACTTCACAACCTCCAAACTCATACCTTTCCATAACAACACAACCACTTTCATCTCTTCAACTCACAAATCTACATATGCTAGGTCATTTAGTGTTGGTGTGTTTAATGGGCAGCATGGAGGAAGGAGCTTGGGTGTTTCAATGGAAGAAAAATGAGACAACCATGGCTTATTACAGCCTAAAATGCCAAAAGAGAGGCTACAATTTTGAAAGAGAAGGAACCATTACCTGAGAATGGAACTCCAGTGGCTGTTCAAAGTCCCTTCTTGCTCTTAGGTTTCTCTTCCTTGCTATTTGGCCTACCCCCTTTTCTTCTCGACTTGTTTAGTTGCTCTCTGTTTTTTCGTAACCCTTTTTCTCTCAGCTCCTCCTTTTCATATGTCCTCCCCTTTCTTTTTTTTTTTGAAAAATATTATGTAATCAGAATTTTTTTGTTAAAATTTTTGACTGAATGATTTAACATGTTTGTTGTCTTTTAGATAAGTGAGTAGTCCTTATCACTTAATTCCATCTAATAGCTTCCTTTAAGTCTTGCTGAACTCTGTAAAAAATTCTAACTATTTTTTTTTTAACTATGTAACATTACATTTTATTTGCCTCAGCAATTTGTAGCCTTAATTAACTATTCAATTCAAAATTCTATGCACGTAATCAATTATGATTAATTAAATATTAATTTTGTTTAAAATTAAATTTTAAGTTAATTATTCAATCAACTAACACTGGTTTTGTACAGAATCAATTTTTAAATTAATTTTCTAATCAATCATAATTAATCTATCCTTATATATTAAATTTGATTCTCCTTCTTTAAAAGTGAGCCATGTCACATGTCTTTCTTGAAAGTGAGTTATGTCACGTATCTTTTCTTTAAACATCTTTCTGTCTCTCAGTCTCAACATTTTTAGTTATATCTCTTTTTCTCCTTTTCTTTAAATTATTTTTATTATATAACATCACATTTAAAAACACATGATAATGTATATATTATTGAGTAGTATTACACTTTTAATATTTAATAATAAAGTAAATGAAATATGATATAAATAAAAAGATAAAAATAAAAAAAAATGAGTCATTTTAAATGTTAGTACATTAGTTTCCCACTCCCATTTTCATTTTCTCGTAATCATTCCATTTAACCAAACATTAACTTATAATATATATCAGATAAAAATTGAATCATTAACAATATATGTAAAATACTTGTGCATTATGATTAAAAAAATTTTAGTATGCTCGTGCAAGGGAAGGGTTACTCACTATTTTGTTTTTTGTTTTTATCAAGAAGGATCAATCTTCAATAATCATCTTCCAAATCATATTAATCAATACTTATATTTTTCTTTTTTTTAATAAATTTTAGGAGAAGGGGCTTGGGCTTAATGAAGTGTGCTTGTTTAATTAGGCCAATTTACAAGAAATAGGATTGGGTTCATGAGATTGTTTTTATAAAATTCATTTAATTCTTAGGACGAAATATGGTGTTCAACAATCGCAAGAAGTAAGCACATTCAAATTATTACATTTCCATCCAACACTTCTTGATTGCTGCATTAAACGAAGCAAACAAATGTTGGTCTATGAGTTCATGCCAAATAAAAGTTTGAATGCATTTCTTTTTGGTTAGTTCATGCTTCTGTGTATATTAACTTCAAAACTCTCAGCTTACTTAGGATGAGTAGAATGAAATATGAATAATTTCTATTGATGCCAACTTATCTTATTGAGGCATGCTAATTTGGTGATTGAAATAAGTATGTATGTTCTTTGTTCAAGGTTAATTAAAGCATTCAATGTTATCCACACTTTCATATTTTTTTTAAAAAAACATTTATGTAGATCCACCCGAAAAAGAAAGTTTTAGAATGGAAAAAGGGCTTTGACATAATTAAAGGAATAGCTTGAAGCATACTTTATCTTCACAGAGATTTTAGACTACGAATTATACATAGAGATCTTTAGGCAAGCAACATCTTGTTGGATGGAGAGATAAATCTAAAAATATCAGACTTGGATTTAACTAGAATTTTTAGAGATGGTGAAGAAGATGATTGTTGGAGCATAGTAAGTATGTCTTCCTGTTTAGACATGATTATCCTAGCATATTTAGTGATGATTTGATAGTAACTTCTGTTAAGTGCTAAAAATGCAGTGGTTGTATGCCTTTTGAATATGCAATGGAAGGACTTTTCTTAGAGAAATCATATTTAATCAAGATCTAATTCAAACCATTTATGTATGATTTAATTGTTAAGATTTTCTACTCTCACATCTCATGACAAGAAAATACTCTCACTTTATATATATTTATAAATATATTAACTACATTAGTCCCCTTAAGGTTAGCATTTATGATAGACCCGACACCCTTCTTATTTAAAAAATTACACTCGTATTCCTTATTTTATGTATTATTTTTACACTTGATGCCATTTTTTATTTGATAAATTATACGTATTATTTTTACACTTGATGCCATTTTTTATTTTGATAAATTATACCTATTTCCCCTGTTTTATGTATAAAAGCTTGCACCATTTCCTATCCTAGATAACAAAATAAGAAGGTATATCTAATTCTCAAACATGAAGAGTGTCGGGTACAATAAGCACTAAACTTATGGAAGGTCAACCTAATTATATATATATATATATATATAGGAAGCATAGAGTTTTTTTTAAAAAAAATGCTAATTTATTCTAATAAAAGAATCTATTTTTTTTGCTTAATATATATATGAGAAATGCATTCAAGTAGTCAACAATAGAAAATGATTATTGGAGACAAAAAAACAAATTAAAGTGGATGAGCAGCAACTATTTGAATATGAAAAATCGCAATTGCAACAAACAACTTTCACTAAGCTAATATGCTAGGAAAGGGAGGTTTTGGTCCAGTATATAAGGTAATTTTGTTTAAGTGATGTAATCATCTATCATATAATATTGAATAAATGATTATTCAATTTTTTTTTTCTTCTACGGACAATTGGAAGATGGTCAAGAAATTGTTGTGAAAAGACTCTCCAAAGCATCTAGAGAAGGTCTGGAAGAATTCATGAATGAAGTAGTAGTGATTTCAAAACTTCAATATCGCAATCTTGTAAGACATCTTGGTTGTTGTATCGAATGGGACAAACAAATGCTGATCTATGAGTTTCAAGCCAAATAAAAGTTTGGATGCATTTCTCTTTGGTTAGTTCATCCTTTTTTCATATTTTAACTTCCAAACTCTACTTTGAACAATTTCTTTGAATGCATCTTTGAATTTTAGTGGTTGAAACAAGTATGTAAATTCTCTCGTCATGGTTAATTAATAGAGCATCCAATGTTCACTTTCATGTTTGTTGCTTTTTTTAATACATAGATCCAGTTCAAAGGAAAGTTATAGATTGAAGAAAGTGCTTTAAACCTAATTAAAGGAATAGCTCGAGGTATACTTTATCTTCATAGAGATTCAAGACTAAGAATTATATATAGAGATCTTAACGCAAATAATATCTTCCTGGATCAAGAAATGAATCCAAAAATATCTGATTTTGGTTTAGCTAAAATTTTTTAAAGGTGGTGAAGAAGATGAGGCCAATACGAGAAGGGTTGTTGGAACATAGTAAGTATTTCTTCCTTATTATACATGATTATCTTAGCATATTGAGTGATGATTTGATGATTACTTGTGTTATGTGTGCTAAAAATGCAGCAGTTATATGGCCCCCTGAATATGCAATGAAAAGGCTTTTTTTAGAGAAATCAAATGTTTATAGTTTTGGAGTTTTGTTACTAGAGATTGTTAGTGGACGAAGAAACACTAGTTTCTATGACAATGAGGAATCTCTTAACCTTGTAGGATTTGTGAGTCTATATGCATCATGGCCTTGTTAATTACAAAGAATTTCATCACCTCCTAATGTATGTTTAGTATGGGAGTAATAATGTGAGGTAAATTTTCATAGATGAGTTATACAAAGCTCATATATGAAAATATATCCCCCATTTTTACTTCCATACCAAATGTACCCTTAGTAATAATAAAATTAACTTACAAGTTTTATTGTCTTTTTCTAGGTGTGGAAACCATGGAGTGAAGACAACATTATATCTTTAATAGATCTAGAGATAATCCATGCTTCGAGAATAATATCTCTAGATGCATACACAAAGGACTTTTATGTGTGCAAGAACTTACAAGTGATAGACCAACTATATCCACTGTAGTTTTGATGCTCTTAAGTGAGATTGCACATCTTCCTCCTCTAAGAAAAGTTGCATTTGTTTATAAGCAAAATTTGCCGAGTTCAGAGCCCTCTCAGAAAAGCCAAAACCCAAACAACAATGTAACTCTTAGTGAAATACAAAGCAGGTAATAATATGAGCTCACAATCAGTGTCATTTTTGACATTCTCTGTGTTGAAGGTGTTTGAACAAACAATGGGTGTGTTTAGTTTTGATTTGTGGCAATTCAAAATCAATCTAATGGTGCAGAATTGACTCTTCTAGTAAATGACATTGTTTGGATATTTTTATTGCATGGAGATAACTTAATTGTAAGCTTTTAAATTTGATTCTTTTTTAGGAGTCTCACTGTTAGCCTCTCTGTTCAATAAAATCAACTAGTTATAATCTCGCACATTGTGATTTATATTGTTTTATGTATAAATATTTTGAAAAAATAAAATTGTGTGGACTGATAATTTATTTGTGGTATAGTATCAAAAATAAAATCCATGTTGAATTTATATATAGTATCAAACATAATTAAATGCCATGGATTTTGAAGAAATCAACATCGTAGTTAAAAGAAGCCACTCTTACATAGGATAAGTGAGGGTTCAAATAACTAGAAGAAAAAAAGAAGAGGTAATTAAAAGAGATTAAGAGGCAATCATGATTTCGGAGATGAGAGGACATTTAAAGAAAACTTAAAATAATTATTATATGCTAATGTAGCTGAAAATGAGAGTTGAGAGTAGTTGATGTGGCCGCTCCATATTGTATACTTATATTATAAATATATTTCTATTCACATAAACTATGAATTTATCTTTTTACTTTTATTTAAATAATAGACAACATGTCCCAAAAAAAAAAAGAGACAACAATTTTTTTTACTATATATAATCGAAGTCACCTTTTTAACTCTTTCAATAATTTGATATCTAAAAACACGTTTTATGTTAGATGCAGGGGAGATTCAGGGTCAAGAAAGGAGAAAAACAAAATGGGAGTGGGAGCATTGGTTGCAGATGTCAGCTGCAATCTTGTTGAGTGTGAGAAAGCTGCAGTATGTAGTGATTTTTTTTTTTTTTTTTGGTTTTGGTGAGAAAGTTAGTGACATTTTTGAGTGAGAGAAGGAAATGAGCAGAGGGGAAAGGGATAGTTGCAGCTTTAAAAGAAAATAGCCAGCAACATGGTAGGTTTTTGGCATCAGTTAGAGTCATATATCTAGAACATGGTAAAATTTTATTTACAGAAATTGGGGAGGAAAAAAAAATGAAAAACGAAACTCTAGATTTTTTGCCAACTGAATTTCACTGTGGATAAATAGATATGGATTAATTTGATAGTTAAAATAATAATGCTAGGGAAATTAGAAAAATAATTAATTCAGATTTCAGATCGTGAAAACTGACTAAACCATTATTGGGATAACACCCCCATCACGTAAGAGACAGTATGCCTCAAAGAAAACAGAGAGTACATGAAATGACATGCTATATTCCATAGTTCAGTCAACTAAGCAATCATCGAATCTTAGTAAATGTTATGTTCATAATTTCCAGCTGCGTCTTCGGTTGATCTCTGCAAATGAACACAGAAACAGTAAGCTCAAATGTCATAGTTTTAAATTACGGTTGAGGTTGCGGATGTAGTTACGTTGCGATTACAGAAATTGCAGACAACTGCAAAAAAATGCAGATGATGTGCAATTGTGAAAATTTCCGCAACAGCAATATTGTAACCACAATTGAAATTACGGACCGCAATTTAAAACCTTTGAGTATGTCTGTTGGCCTCCAAATATTGTGATCACTAAAATCAATAACATTTCCCAAATGCTGGCCAGTGTTAGTTTTTGATTTCAAGCGCAGGATTAAGATTAGAAGAATACTTCTAATAATCGATTACCTACAGTTCTAATAATTCGTTATAATAATACCGATTGCACTTGTAATAGGCCTTGGTTAATGCAGCCAAAGGTAACTGAGTCCTAATTCTCTCCTGAATTGACTTCAGTCTTTCCCTTCATTTTCTTGTAGTGACTTCCAAAGCTATAGACAGAATAGCTTTTGAAAAAAATGGCACCCATGAATTTGGACATGTAATTAGCGTACTGAACGCGCGGCTAAAGTGAAGACCAACTCCAACATAGATTATGATGGGAACATGGCACGGACCAAATCAAAATCCAAAGTAGCACTAGTATGCCTCAAGGCACACTAAAATCCACAGTTCAACTACAAAGGAATTAACCAGCAGAGTCATGGTATCTCTGATTCACACTAACAATTTGTTGATTTCTTTGCTCAGATTTTCCAGCTTTGATTCAGGTTTAAGCTCTTTTAAGGATACCATTACATCAGCCAGATCCATCAAAGACCCTGAAACAATAAGCTCAAACAACAGTGACTTCAAGCTAGGATTCTTCAATCCATAAAATTCAGCAAATCGATATGTAGGAATCTGGTAACTTTCTGAATCCAACATTGTATGGGTCGCTAATAGAGATCAACCACTTAAGGATTCTTCTGGGGTTGTCAAAATTCATAAGAACGGCAATCTTGTAGTATTGAATGGAAAAAAAATATAATCATCTGGTCAACAAATTTGTCAAACAAATGCTACCAATTCAACTGCCCAACTTGAAATGATTCTGGAAATCTAGTCTTGCGAGATGACACCACTGGAGCGACAATATGGGAAAGTTCCAACATCCTTGTAATGCTTTTTATCATGAATAAGATGAAACTTGGTGCCAATAGGATTACAGGTAAGAAAACAGTTATTACATCATGGAAAAGCCCTTCTGATCCTTCTATTGGATACTTCACTGCTGGTCTTGAACGCCTGGATGCTCCAGAAATATTTTTATGGGTCAATGGAACTCATCCATATTGGGGGACTGGTCCATGGAATGGAATGGTCTTCATCGGGTTCCCACAGATTGTAACTGTGTATCTATATGGATGGGACTTAGGACATGATAATGATGGAACTGTTTATCTAACTTTTAGTTATGGAGATCCATCTTACTTTGGAATCTCCTACTTGACTCCACATGGAACAATTAAATCAGTAAAATTTCATAACAAAAAGGAAGTTTGGAAGAGCGAAGTAGTCCCAAATGAATGCAATATTTATGGCACATGGGGGCCATTTGGAACCTGTAATCCACAAAGCTCACAATATGTAGCTGTTTGATTGGGTTTGAGCCAAGGAATTCAGATGAATGGAATGGGAAAAATTGGACCAGTGGGTGTGTGAGAAAGGCACCACTCCAGTGTGATGGGTTGAAGTTGAAGAATGCAAGCGAAGTCCAACCAGATGTGCTTTTCGTATTTCATGGAATGAAAGTGCCAGATTTTGTAGAGAGGTCAGATGGTGATCCAGACAAATGCAGAACAGATTGCTTGGCAAATTGCACTTGTTTGGCATATGCATATGATCCTGGTATTGGCTGCATGTATTGGAGTCAGGACTTAATTGACTTGCAGAATTTTCCAAGTGGAGGGGTTGATCTCTACATTCGTTTGTCCCCATTCAGAACTTGGTCTGTTTTCTTTCATTCATTCTTTCTGTGGTTAAATTCTCTGTACAAGGTTCAAAGTCAATTGTTTTCAATTTGTTTTTAAGTTTCCTGGACAGAGATCAAAGTTGTTTTGGCTTTTTATTCTAAAATGCTGAATAATATACAGGTAAAAGAAGGGCAAATTAGCAAGAGATTAATCAGTGCCATTGCTGGGGTAATAGGAATAATTATCTTAGCGACGTGTTTATATCTTTGGTGGTGGAAATGGACTGCTAAACATACAGGTAAAGAGCATTCACATTTTTTTTATGCAAATTTAGTAGGGTAGTCCAGAAAAAGAGGGGGAAGGGAGAGGGCATTGTTATATCTTCATTCTAAATTCTACATAAAACTAGAGATTCAAACATTTTTATGGAGTTTTAGGGTCATGTTCTAGTTCGAGCAAATAATCTGATATAGTTTAATAATTTAGAGAAAAATATTAAGAAAATATTTGTTTTAGATCCTTAGCTATAAGTATTTTTTGGCACCAATTCATTTAAATATTACCTTGACATTTTTGAATGAAAATCTGTGTAACCACTAATCTTGCCAATATACTGCGACAATGTAAGATGGACTAAGAACATGCTTTAAGTACATGTTTCCCTTTACTGGGGCCGTGAAAGATTACATGTGCTTTACTCTGGAGTCATTAAGTTGGTATCATTCTTCACATAATCACATTTGAGCCATTCAACGTGTTCAACCTAATTTCTTCTCTTGAAAATCATATTTAATTGTGCATTTTAAATAAACAAATACTCCTAATAATTTAATACAATATTATTGCTGTTAATAATATTCAATTAAATAGAAACAAATATAGATATATTATCAAATGGTTGATTTTTCTATTTAACAAATATATAATTTATTAATTCTAAAATACATTAATAGAGCATAAATCAATCTTTGTTTAGTATAAAATTTCACAAACATGATATAATCATTGTGCAAACTTTTGACATAAAATTAAATTTTATGAATTATTAATCATATAAAAAATTATTAATTAGTGTAAGTTTAATTTTGATTTAGACAGTATTAATGCATAATAACCCGTATCTAAATTGGAAAAGAGAAAGCATAGAGTTATTTTTGTTTTTATATTATTAAAAGAGTGAATATATTTGGAATAAAGAAGGTTTTTTTTTTCTTTCTTAACATATGATAAATGCATTTAGGAAGTCAGCCTCAAAAAATGATTATTCAGGAGCAAAAGCAACTTAAACTCGATGACCTACTGCTATTTGATTTTAAAAAGTTTGCAACTGCTACAAACAACTTTCGCTTACATAATATGCTAGGGAAAGGAGGTTTCAGTCCATTATACAAGGTAATTTTTTTAAAGTGGTGTGCATCATCTATATATTGTATTAGAATAAGTCATTATTTAAAAATTTTCATTTTCCTCTAGGGACAATTTGGAAGATGGCCAAGAAATTGTTGTGAAAAGACTCTCCGAAGCTTTTAAACAAGTTGGGTTAGAAGAATTTATGAATGAGGTAGTGGTGATTTCTAAACTTCGAAATCGCAATCTTGTAAGACTTCTTAGTTGTTGTATTAAATGAGACAAACAAATGTTGGTCTATGAGTTCATGCCAAATAAAAGTTTGGATGCATTTCTTTTTGGTTAGTTTATTCCTCTTTGAATTTTAACTTCAAAACTTGCAGGTTACTTTAGGATGAGTAGAAAGAAATATGAACAATTTCTTTTGATGCCAATTTAACTTATTGAGACACACTAATTTGGCGATTGAAAAAAGTACGTTTGTTCTCTCTTCAAGGTTTTATTAAAGAATGCATTGTTATCCTTGCTTTCAAGTTTTTTTTTTTTCTTTAGATCCACTACAAAGGAAAGTTCTAAACTAGAGAAAGTGCTTTAACATAATTAAAAGAATAGCTCAAGGTATACTCTATGTTCACAAGGATTCAAGACTAAGAATTATACATAGAGATCTTAAGGCAAGCAACATCTTACCAAATGAAGAAATAAATCCAAAAATATCAGACTTTGGTTCAGCTAGAATTTTTAGAGGTGACGAAGAAGATGAGGCTAATACGAGAAGAGTTGTTGGAACATAGTAAGTATTTACTTTCATCTTTGTATATGATTATCTTGGCATATTTAGTGATAATTTGATAGTTTCTTTTGTTAAGTTCTAAAAAATGTAGTGGTTATATGTCTTCTAAATATGAAATAGAAAGGCTTTTCTCAGAGAAATCAACTGTCTACAGCTTTAGAGCTTTGCTACTAGAGATTGTTAGCAGAAGAAAAAACTCCAGCTTCTGCAACAATGAGCAATCTCTTAGTTTTGTAGGATTTGTAAGTACACATGCCTCATGGCCCTTTTGATTACAAAGGGTTCTCATTACCTCCAAGTAAAAATACAATTTAACTTACAATTTTGGCTATTTTTCTATTAGGCATTGAAACTTTGGACTGAGGGCAACATTATATCATTAATAGATCCAGAGATAAGGGATTCATGCTTTTAGAATAGTATCTTGAGGTGCATACACATAAGACTTCTATGTGTACAAGAACTTATAAGAGAAAGATCAACTATATCCATTGTATTTTTTATTCTCATAAGTGAGATTACACATCTTCCTCCTCCAAGAGATATTACATTTGTACAAAAGCAAAATTTGTGGAGCTTAGAGTCTTCTCAAAAAAGTCAGTGTAATTCCAACAATAAATATAACTCTTAGCGAAATCCAAGGCAGGTAATAATATGATATCATCTATCATTAGTGTCATTGTTGACATTCTCTGTACTTAATATAGTTGAATAAACAATTAAGAGCATGTTTGGTTTAGATTTCTTACAAATGTTTTATGGGTAGGTAACAGAAACCAACTATTAAAATGATTCTTCTAGGATTGTGTCAATTTTTGAAGACATCAATCTTATGGTATTAAATTGGTAGAAAGTATTATGGGGAAATCCAAAATCATTCATCCAGAGAAGCATTTTCGGGGGTTGAAACAGAGCAAAACAGAGTATTAGAATCAGGGAAGAATATTTTGGGTTGAAAGCTGAGAAATAAAGGCTGAAACAGAGATAAGGGATAAAGATGAATAATGGAAATGCTATGGTTAAGGTCAGGTGCCCTTTTTTGTATCATGTAGTTAATGGCTTCAATTACTTCATAGGCCTCCAACTCAAAAATCACCATCCCACGTCAGATATCTACCTCAATAATTTTAATCTATACGTAATATTTTTATTGGGCCATCTAAATGGGTTTCAAAGCCCAGTCAAATTTAAGGGTATCATAGAATTCACCTAAAGCAAATCATCTCCCATTTAGCGATCCTGCAAAGTCACGTACTCTGTTGACTGGAATTAGTTTGTGGCCTAATGCCATAATTAGTTTTGCTTAATATTTTTAAAATTTAAATGTTCATTTAGTTGTCCTGTAAATTCACATATACTCTCTCTCTGTTATTTAGAAATCATGCCATGGCCTAATTGCATGTCTGATTCTACCTGTTAATGTGGTTTCTCATTTAATCAGGTCAAATAAACTTAAAATCACAGAAACATTTTTTTTAAATATTTTTGAAAATACATGATTAAAATCCTTTAACTTACAAATATGGCTTTAATAAACTAAATTTATAAATATTTTTTTATTTAGTTTATTTTTAATTATTTTGTAAATATTCATAATTTATTGTTTTATCTTTATTTTTATTCAATTTTATGTGGTAAATACTTTGAGATTATTAATAATTTGATAATCAATTTTAAATTAACTATTAAAGGATAGACGTATTAAGAAATAGTAAAATTAAATTTTATTCTTTTTTATATTTTGATTGTCTCTCAAACTCAATTTTGTGTTCACATATTGATTTTAATTTTTTTAAAAAGATTTTATTAATTTTTGTTTAATTAAATAAAATTATTTGTGACTTTCATAATATTTTATTTTAATTGCCTATTTTGCCACAACTTTTTCTGGGATGATTGCGACATGTGACGCTGAGGATGGTGGCTTTTAATATGTTCTTCTGAAAAGTTATCATATCCACAAAAAATTTGGACAGCCATTTATTATATTTAAATGCATAAAAATATGATTTTTTTTTTTTTATCATTAAGGAGTTAGCTTTCTCATGGGAGAGAAGATTCAGGTTAGGTGTAGTTTGAACTTCAATAAGTGGCTATATGAACTTCAAATGAGACTACATGCTGCTAAACTAGCCACATGTTTTATTTTTCTTAATTTTCATTTTAAAGTAACTGTTCAGCTAAAAGTTTTCATTTTTTTTCCATCATTTTAATTATAAATTTTTATAAAAGCAAAATAATTATGCTGTGGGGCTCATAGTTGGAAGCAAAGATATGAAGCTTCTCTTGAGGTCTCAAGTAAGGTTAATCATTTTCCCTATTTTAGTGATGAAGTTTTTTGAGGAGATTTAGGTGAAAGCCATGTGAATAAGGGCTAAATAGGCGTGTTCTCTTTCAACTAGAGTGATCATATTTTGTTTAATTTAGTTTTGAGCAGAGACTGACTAGACTGTGATTCCAGATTTGAGAGTTAAAAAAGTAGCTTCTTTAACTATAACGTTGATTTCTTAAAAATTCATGGCTTTTATATATGTTTGATATTATATATAAGTCCCAACATGGATTTTATGTTTGATTACTATACCATAAATAAATTATCAGTCCACACAATTTTAGCTTTTTAAATTTTTTAAAATTCTTCCAACAGTGCAGAATTGATTCACGTATAAAGTAAATGATTTTGTTTGGGCAATTTTATTGCATTGAGATAAATGACTTGTAAGCTTTTAGAATTGATGCACTTTTGAGGTGTCGTACCATTAGCTTCTCACTAGAATCAATCTGGTCACTTAAAATGTGAGTTTACCATATTAATCTTATTTAATAAGACACAATTTTAGTTATGATATATAATTAAAGTCATTTTTATACTCTCTTGCTTTTGTTAATTTAATATATAAAAATGATTTTATTTTATACTAACAACTTGAGAGACACTCAATTAATTCAAATTTTTATTATTTTTGCTTATATAATTATGTTTATATAATTATTTTTATGTTTGAAAGCAATTATAATAATGTAGTTGATATAATAAGAAAATAACTCTCTATATTTAAAAATAGTTATAGTTATAACTGTAAAATTAATTTTGAGATAACATTACTAAACATAAATAATTTCTTTCACAATGAATTCTTTAATCATCGATCCTCTTAAAATTAATTTTTTAACTCTAATCCATAAAACTGCCTAATTAATTGATCTTATCAACCCAATTAATTTAGTCTTTTATATACACTTGCATCTTGATAGATACTATCATGCCTCTCAATATGTATTTTTTTAATTTTTCTTATATAATTATTTCATAAATTAATTAATTATAATTTGAATAATTAAAATTAGTCAAATAAAAATAATTTTATAAAAATATAAAATATATTTGAAATCAGTTATAATAGTATATGTTAAAAAAAAAGAAGACAATTTTTTATATTTGAAAGTAATAGTAACGGTAAAATATAGTTATCAAAAAGTATTTGTGTTTACAATTTTACCTTTTTTTGTATTTGTATTTAAGTTATTCAATTAATTATTAATAATTTTTTGAGTAAGTGAAAATTGAGAACTAAAGAGGGAAATCCCCCTTATAATAGTAGTATATATATAGATAAATACTAACCCATTAATGAACGAGCACCTGCATATTATCAATATTTATAATTATTTTTAAATAGAATTTATGTATTTTTTTAAGTGTCTACATATTAATATTTATATTTAAGTTTTTTAAATAATTTATGAATATTTTTGTAATATTAGATTAATTTATGAGCTAAATATGTTCATATACTTATATATTAATATTCATGTAAAAATTTCAATAGAATTTATACATTATTTTTTTTTTGTAATATCTTAATTTGTGAATTGAATACATGCATATATATTTCACTTTTTACTTTGGTAGAAAATTATTTTTTAAATTTATTTGCATATTTTTTTTATGATGTTGTGCTCTTAGCTAAATGTTTAAATTATAATTTTAATTTATATATTATCTTATTGTGACTATATAGATCATAAATTAAAAATGTAAAAACAACAGATATAATTTAGTTAATATAGTGTGAATGCTATTTATAAAAGTATCACTACTGTTTATTTCATTGTCATCTTTTTTAATAAACATAAATCATTGACTGAATATGAAAAATCTCTACTCATTAATGAAATTTTAAATTTATTTAGAAGAGACTGCATCAGCACTTAACATTATATAACATTCAATGACTTGCTAAAAAGTATCGCATCAGAGCACGTGACATTACGTGAAGGTACGTGACTTATACGAATTTTTGAATAAGATCACATCAACATATAACATAATGTAGAATTACATATGACTTGGAAGAAGCTACATCAACATATAAGAGAACATCGTATTACAAGGTTTATATGAATTTTTTGATATACTAAATTAACACATAAAATGACATGATAAATTTTTTAAAAAGGTCACATCATTATATAATATGACGTGAAATTATATGATTTAAAAAATATTATATCATCAAATATGACATTTTAAGATTTGGAAGAACTAACTTTAATATATTGTGTATATATATGTATGTATTTATGTATTTTGAATATGCCTAGCAAAAATATTTATTAGTTTCTAATGACAGAGAAAACTTTTTTTAATGCCAACATTGGCTTCATAAATGGAATTACGCGCTTTTGGAAAGAATTTTTTTTTTTATTGATAATATTATTGGCATAGAAAACACAGAAAGGCAACACTTGCTATCAAGCCAAAATTCGAAGTCTCAACTATAAGAATATGTGTGGATAGAGGATTTTGGGGAAACAAAACAAAATTTTTTTAATTAAGAATTTTTAAATAAAAAATAAAATGAAAACTTATTATACAACTTTTCAATCTCTCTGTTTTTTATTTTTATAAATATTTTATAATTTTCTTAATTTAAAAATAAAAAATCATATATCTTCCTTCCGTTTTTCTCCATACTCTTAAGGTAAAAATCCAACTCAATGCAGCATGGAATTCAATTTACTAAAATGGATTCATCTAGGATTGACACAAGTTCTGAGGATGGCAATCTTCATATTCATGCCTCTGAGTCTCATATCTACCTGCCTACGACCAAGTGAGGTCAGAAGCAACCACTGGAATTTAATAATTTCTGCATCATCAAATTCAAAGAAGAAAATGCTTTTTTTTTTTTTTTTGCTTAACGTCTGTGTTGACTAAATCTTCTATCGACAAGAGGTGTCATGTTTTAGAATAAAATATTTTCTAACTCCAGCTAAAAAGATAAGAAAACGTTTTGGACATATCATAAATTGTAGTGGAATTAGGTTTTTATTATTCTCTGTACGAAAATTGACTTTCGAACTTTATTTTGTTTTACATATTATTTTTAAATTCTTTAAAAAAAGTTTTACTAATTTTTTTTAATCAAATAAAAACTAGTTGAGTGTAGATTGAACATCAACAGTGGAGCTTCAAATGAGACTACATGCTGCTAAACTAGCAACATGTTTTGTTTTACTTAATTTTCGTTTAAAAATAACTGCTGAGTTAAAAGTTTTCTCTTTTTTTTTTTTACATCATTTTAATTATAAATTTTTATAAACACAAAACAGTCCTACAGTGGGGCTCACAATTGGAAGCATATATACCTTCTATCGAGGTCTCAAGTAAGGTTAATCATTTTCCCTATTTTGGTGATAAAGCTTTTGAGGAGATTTGAGTAAAAACGGTGAGATCTGATTGATTGAGGCTGAAGGTAATTTTCAAAAATCATTTGATATATTATATAAATAATAAATAATATAATATAATTAATATTATTTATTTTTATATAATATTTTAATAAAATATTAAATAATATAATATATAATTAAAATAATTTTATTTAATTATAATTTTATAATATAAAAAATAATATTATTTTTATTTTATATAATTAAAATTAAATAAAATTATTTTAATTAGATAAATTATTACGAAATCCTACTTATAAAAGAAGTCTTTCCAATAAAACAAAAAGTTATGATACGTCCATGCTTAAATGACTTTTCTAAACAAGTCATGTACAGAAAAAATTATATTTTAATGCCAGAAATAACTTTTTCTGAAAGAGGCATTGACGATGTTGTATATGATATCTTGGTCATATGGAAGGAAAATTTTACTTGCGTAAAAAACACTTCATGCATTTTATAAATTAGTATACAAACTAGTCCTCGTGTGAAAATTTTAATAATATTTTATTAAAAATAAATACGAAAGAGAATAACTTCACAAAAATAAAATTACATAGTATTATAAAAAAAATTACTCAAATTTAGTATTAAAAAAAAATTATTCAAGTATAAAAAATTAGATAAAAAAATTAAATGTAAATAGAATATGAAACTACCATATAATATTAAAAGTAATTTCATTAATAATATATAATATATTTATGTTGGCTAAAGTCACATACTCTTTTATACATCATTAAATAAGTATTCATTATTTATTAATCGAATATTTGTTATCAATCCACTTCAAGGCAGCACTTGTCATGAATCCAAAAATTGAAGTCTCTCAATTGTAGAAGTCTGTAAGTATTAAGTGGGCATGGAATCCTGGGGTCATCCGTTATGAAGAAAAACACATTTCATGTAAGATGCAAGGGAGATTCAGGGTCAAGAAAGGAGAAAAACAAAAAGAGAGTGGGCGCTTGGCTGCAGATGTCAAGTTAGATATTATTATTATTATTTTTTATTATTAGAATAAACTTATAATATAATCCTTCAAAAATTATGTCAAAATTACTTTAGTCATCTATAATATGTTGATATCAATTTAGTCTTTAAATCATAGAAGGTGATATTAAAATTATCTTTCTATATATGAATAGAAACTAAATTAATATAATTTCTATGATTGAGTGACTAAATTAATATTAATTTTAAATAATTGAGGGTCTAAATTAATGACATTTTTTATGATTAAAGGACTAAATTGATATCAATTTTTTTAGGACTAAAATGATGTCACATTCTAAAATTTAAAGACAAAATTGATGTTGACATTTTTTAAAAGAACAAAGTGATATCGACACAATATTTTAAAAATTAAATTAAGAGTATAATCTTATTATTATTATTATTATTATTATTATTTGATGAGAAGTGTAGTGAGATTTTTGAGGGAGGAAAGGAAATGAGTAGAGGAGAAAGGGATAGTCGCAGCTTTAAAAGAAATAGCCAGCAACATGGTAAGTTTAGGTGTCAGTTAGAGTCAAATAGCCTCATTTTCATTCCTCTGGAACATGGTAATAATACATTTCCGTAGCTCCATTCTCCATCAATTCAGATACTTCTGTTCAAATGTTAGAGCAACATACTAAGTGGAAAACATTCCTTTTGTTCTCATTGATCCATGAACATTTGAAGGATTTATATTCCACCAGAATTACAAGCCAATTAGAATTAAACAAACATATTGAGAGACAAACAGAAGTATGGGTAGCACTTCCCAAATGCTGGCCAGTGTTAGTTTTTGATTGATTAAGATTAGTAGAGCACTTGTAATAATTGATTACCTGAAGTTCTAATAATTTGTTACAATAATACCGATTGCATGACTTCCAAAGATATAGACAAGTGTGGCTGTTGAAAAAAATGGCAACCATGAATTTGACATGTAACTAGCGTATGGAACCCGCAGCTAGAGTCAAGACCTACTCCGACATGACTTTTGATGGGAACATGGGACGGACCAAATCAAATCCAAAGTAGTACTAGTATGCCTCAAGGCACACTAAAATCCACGGCAAACACAAATCCACAGTTCTGCTATAAAGGAATTCACCTGAGTCATGAGATCTCTGATTCAAACTCATAATTTATTGATTTCTTTGCTCATATTTTCCAGCTTTTATTTGGGTTTAAGCTCTGTCAACGATACCATTACATCAGTCTGATCCATCAGAGACCCAGAGACAATAAGCTCAAATAACAGTGACGTCAAGCTAGGATTCTTCAATCCTGAAAATTCAACAAATCGCTATGTAGGAATCTGGTATCTTTCTGAATCCAACATTGTTTGGGTATCCAATAGAGAGCAACCGCTTAAAGATTCTGCTGGGGTTTTCAAAATTTATGTGGACGGCAATCTTGTAGTATTGAATCAACAAAATATAGTCATCTAGTCAACAAATGTGTCAAGAAATGCCACCAATTCAACTGCCCAACTTGATGATTCTGGAAATTTAATCCTGCGAGATGACACCACTGGAGTGACAACATGGGAAAGTTTCCAACATCCTTGTGATGCTTTTATCATGGATAAGATGAAACTTAGTGCCA
This sequence comes from Castanospermum australe, assembly GCA_019955255.1. NCBI lineage: Eukaryota > Viridiplantae > Streptophyta > Magnoliopsida > Fabales > Fabaceae > Castanospermum > Castanospermum australe. The sequence continues at coordinate 251,892 of NSJW01000387.1, read as the reverse complement.
ACAGGATTACAGCTAAGAAAATAGTGCTTACATCATGGAAAAGCCCTGCTGATCCTTCTATTTGGTACTTCATTGCTAGTCTTGAACGTCCTGATGCTCCAGAAATATTTATCTGGGTTAATGGAACACGTCCGTATTGGAGGACTGGTCCATGGAATGGAAGGATCTTTACTGGCTCCCCCAGATGTTAGCTGAGTATCTATATGGATGGATTTTAAGACATGATGATGATGGAACTGTTTATCTAACTTATAGTTTTGGAGATCCATCTGACTTTGGAATCGAGTACTTGACTCCACAAGGAACAACTAAATTAGTACAATTTCATAACAAAAAGGAAGTTTTGAAGAAAGGGAGAACTCGAAATGAATGTTATAATTATGGCACATGCGGGCCATTTGGAAGCTGTAATCAACAGAGTTCACCAATCTGCAGCTGTTTGATTGGGTTCGAGCCAAGGAATTTAGAGGAATGGAATGGGAAAAATTGGACCAGTGGGTGTGTGAGAAAGGCACCACTGCAATGCGACATGTTGAAGTTGAAGAATGCAAGTGAAGTCCAAAACGATGGGTTTTTGGTATTTCATAATATGAAAGTGCCAGACTTTGTAGAGAGGTCAGATGGTGACCAAGACAAATGCAGAACAGATTGCTTGGCGAATTGCTTTTGTTTGGCATATGCATATGATCCTGGTGTTGGCTGCATATATTGGAGTAGGGACTTAATTGACTTGCTGAATTTTCCAAGTGGAGGGGTTGATCTTTACTTTCGTGTGTATTGGTATGTTTTCTTGCTCTCTTTCTCTCTTTATGTGATTTTCTGTAAAGTCTATTGTTTCAATTTGTTATCGTGTTTCCTAGACAAGGATGAAAGTTGTTTCAAAATGTTGAATAACAAACAGGTAAAAGAAAAGGAATTAACAGGAGATTAATCATTGCCATTGTTGGGGTAATAGGAATAAGTATCTTTGCGACGTGTGTATATCTTTGGTGGCGGAAATGGATTGCTAAACATACAGGTAACAGCATTCACATTTTTTTATGCAAAATAATGCGACAGGCTGAGAGGGAAGGGAGAGTGCATGGTTATTATCTTCATTGTTAATTCTACATGAAATTAGAGATTCAAACAGTTTAGGGGGTTTTTGGGGTCATTTCATCCTGTTCTAGTTCTAGCAAATAATTTGATATAGTTACTAGTTTAGAGAAAAATAATCTGATATACTTTCTTCCATTGAATATCACATTTAGTTGTGTATTTACACAAATACTTCTAATAATTTAATATAATATTGCTGATTTTAATAATATTCAATTAAATAGAAAATCTAGATATATTATCAAATTGATATTTTTATTTATTTAACAAATATATAATAAATTAATTTTAAAATACACCAATAGAGTATAAATCAATCTTGGTTTAATATCAAATATCATAAACATGATATAATCATTGAGCAAACTTTGATATAAAAGTAAATTTATGAAATATTAATCATATAAAAAATTATTAATTCGTGTAAGATTAATTATCATTTAAACATGTATCAAAGCATGATAACCAATATATATGAATAGGAGATGGGAAACCACAGAGTTATATTTTTTTTATTTTTAAAAGTGTTAATTTATTTCGAAAGAAGGTTGATTTTTCTTCTTACCATATGATAAATGCATTCAGGAAGTCAGCCTCAAAAGATGATTTTAGAAGAGCAAAAACAAATTAAACTGGATGACTTACTGCTAGTTGATTTTGAAAAGCTGCAACTACTACAAACAACTTTCACTTAGCTAATATGCCAGGGAAAGGGGGTTTGGTCCAGTATACAAGGTAATTTTTTTGGTGCAGAGTATACAAGGTAATTTTATTTAAGTAATGTGCATCATCTATCATATTATATTTGAATAAATCGTTATTCAATTTTTTTTTTCATTTTCTTCTAGGGACAATTGAAAGATAGCCAAGAAATTGCTGTCAAAAGACTCTCCAAAACTTTCGGACTAGGGTTGGAAGAATTCATGAATGAAGTAGTAGTTATTTCTAAACTTCAACATCGCAATCTTGTAAAACTTCTTAGTTGTTGTATTGAATGAGACGAGTAGATGTTGGTCTATGAGTTCAAGCCAAATAAAAGTTTGGATGCATTTATCTTTGGTTAATTTATGCCTCTTTGAATTTTAACTTTCAAAACTCTTAGCTTACTTGGGATGAGTAGAAAAAGAAATATGAATATTTTCTTTTTGATGCTAATCTAGCTATTGAGACACACTAATTTGGTAATTGAAATAAGTATATGTTTGTTATCTCTTCAAAGTTATTAAAGCATACATCATTATTTTTGCTTTCATTTTTTTTTTCTGTAGTTCCAGTCCAAAGAAAAGTCCTAGATTGGAGGAAGCACTTTAACATTATTGAAGGAATAGCTCGAGGAATATTGTATCTTCACAGGGATTCAAGACTAAGAATTATTCATAAAGATCTGAAGGCAAGTAACATCTTACTAGATGAAGAGATGAATCCCAAAATATCATACTTTAGTTTAGCTTGAATTTTTTGAGGCGGCGAAGAAGACGGAGCTAATATGAGAAGAGTTGTTGGAACATTGTAAGTATCACTTTCTCTTTTTACATGATTATCCTGACATATTTAGCAATGATTTGATAGTCATTTGCATTACGTTTTAAAAATGTAGTGCTTATATGCCTCCTAAATATGCAATGCAAGGTTTTTTCTCAGAGACATCAATGTCTATAGCTTTAGAGTTTTGTTACTAGAGATTGTTAGCGGAAGAAGAAATAATAGGTTTTACAACAATGAGCGATCTCTTAGCCTTGTAGGACTTGTAAGTAAGTACTCATGCCTCATGGGCCCTCTTAATTACAGAAGGGTTTCATTACTTAAGTAATACTACAAGTTAACTTACAAGTTTTGTTATTTTTCTATTAGGCATGGAAACTTTGGAATGAAGGCAACATTACATCTTTAATAGATCCAGAATATGGGATTCAAGTGTCGAGAATAGTATCTTGAAGTGCATACACATTGGACTTCTATGTGTGCAAGAACTTACAAGAGAAAGACTGATTATATCCACTGCAGTTTATTGTTGATTAGTGAGATTACACATCTTCCTCCTCCAAGGCAAGTTGCGTTTGTCCCTAAGCAAAATTTGTCGGGTTTAGAATTCTCTCAAAAACGTCAATGTAACTCCAACAATAATGTAACTCTTAGTGAACTTCAAGAGAGGTAATAATATGAGATCATTATCAGTGTCACAGTTGACGACATTCTCTGTATTAAAGGTGTTTGAAGAAATTATTAAGAACATGTCTAATAATTCAAAGTCAATTCTAACAATGCAGAATTGATTCATTTAGTAAATGATTTTGTTTAGGTAATTTTATTGCTTCAAAATAAATTAATTGTAAGCTTGTAGAATTTATTCCCTTTTTGAAGTTTCCTACCTTTAGCTTCTCCATTCATTAGATTTAATTATACCGGCACAAAATATGAATTTATCATATATTTTATTTAGTAAGACACAATTTTTTCATGATATATAATTAAAGTAACTTTCTATACTCTTTTTGGTAATTTAATATCTAAAAGTGATTTTTATACTATCTAAACCAAATTACTTTTTGTAAAATTAATTTTGAGATACATTCCTAAACATAGATCAAGTCTTTCACAATGAATTATTTAATTATTAATTCTTTTAACACAATTTTTTGCGTATGGTCTTTTAACTCAAATTTTCTTAAAATTTAATTTTTTAAAACTCTAATCCAAACAACATCCAAATCAGTTGACTTTATCTATTAATTATATATATATATATATTATATTATATTATATATGTATATATATATATATATAGGCAAAAGCACTTTTTAGTTTTTAAGGACGAAGAAAACTTTTTTAATGCCAACATTGCTAGCATCCATGGAATTGTCGTTTTATGTAAAGACAATTTTTTTTTTTTTTGGTGACAGCATTGGCAAAGAAAACACTGCAAGGTGCAGTTGTTATGAAGCTAAAATCTGAAATCTCAATTCTAAAAGTCGAAGTCAATGGAACATGGAATTCAGATCGAGGTAACCCATTATGAAGAAAAACAAATTATATGTCATCCTAAATGCAACCATGAGTACTTTTTAAGTCATGAGAAACATAGAATAGTAAAAATATGCTAATGTAGCTGAATTTATGATATTACTTTTATTTTTATAAGAGACAACAATTTTTTTTAATATCTAAAAGTAATTTTATTTATGTTATATCTAAAAGTAATTTAATTTTATACTATTCAAACCAAATCAATTTCTATAAAATCAATTGTGTGATAATATTATTAAAGTAAATCATTCTTTTACACTAATTCTCTTTATTGAAATTAATTTTTTTAAATTCCAATTCAAACAACTAAATCCTTCGATCTTGTCTGTTAAATTATTCATATAATCAACTTAATTAATTTAGATTTGTGTATCATAAATTAATAGAAGCCCATCGAATAAAAAAACAAATTATTATATGAATTTTCTTAAATGACTTTTCTAAACTTGTCATGTACAGAAAAATATATTTTTAAATGAGGGAGATAACCATTTTAAATGTTAGCATTGATGTTGTACATGAAATCGTGGTCGCATGGAAAGAAATTTTACTGGCGTAGAAAACACTGACGCATTTTATAAATTAGTATACAAATTTGTGTAGTCTAAAGTCAAAGACACGTGCATACGTCGTCAAATCAACTTAATTAATTTAGACTTGTATATCATAAATTAACAGAAACCCTACGAATTAAAAAACAAATTATGATATGACTTTTCTAAAATTGTCATGTACAGCAAAATATATTTTCAAATGAGATAAACCATTTTAATGTTGGCATTGATGTTGTACAAGAAATCGTGGTCATATGGAAAGAAAATTCTTCTGGCGTAGAAAACACTTCATGCATTTTACAAATTAGTATACAAATTTGTGTAGATTAAAGTCAAAGACTCATGCATATATCATTAAATAAGTATTCATTATTTATTAATCAAATAGAAACAATGATGTGTTGTCAATCCACTTCAAGGCAGCACTTGTCATCAATCCAAAGATTTAAGTCCTAATTCTCCTGAATTGACTTCTGAATCTTTTCCTATTTTCTTTTGGTAAGTAGTAACTTCCAAAGATATAGACAAGCATGGCTTTTTGAAAGAAATGTGAATCATGAATTTGCCAAGTAATTAGCATACCGAACGCGCAGCTGAAGTCAAGACCAACTCAACATGAATTTTGACGGGAAAATGGGACAGACCAAATAAAATCCACAGTAGTACTAGTATACCTGAAGGAGAGAGATGGCATCATCCAAGGCACACTAAAATCTAGAGTCATGGGATCTCTGAGTCACACTAGCAATTTGTCGATTGCTTTGCTCATATTTTCCAGCTTTTATTTGGGATTTAAGCTCTGTCAACGATACCATTACATCAACCAGATCCATCAGAGACCCCAAGGCAATAAGCTCAAGCAACAGTGACTTCAACCTAGGATTCTTCAGCCCTAAAAATTCATCAAAATCGCTATGTAGGAATCTGGTATCTCTCTGAATCCAACATTGTATGGGTGGCTAATAGAGATCAACCGCCTAAGGATTATTCTGGGGTTTTCAAAATTCATATGGATGGCAATCTTGTAGTATTGAATGAACAAAATCTAGTCATCTGGCCAACAAATGTGTCAAGTAATGCTACCAATACAACTGCCCGACTTGATGATTCTGGAAATCTTGTCTTACTAGATAACACCACTGGAGCACCAATATGGGAAAGTTTCCAATATCCCTGTGATGCTTTTATCTTGGATAAGATGAAATTTTAGGGCCAACAGGATTACAGGTAAGAAAATAGAGTTTACATCATGGAAAAGCCCTTCTGATCCTTCTACTGGGTACTTCACTTGTAGTCTTGAAAACTTGGATGCTCCAAAAGTATTTTTATGGGTCAACGGAACCAACCCACATTGGAGGTCTGGTCCATGGAATGGAAAGGTCTTCATAGGGATACCCCAGATGATAAGTAAGTATCTATATGGATGGAATTTAGGACATGATGATGATGGAAATGTAGTTTTAAATTTCAGTTTTGCAGTCCAATATCTGACTTTGTATTCACCTACTTGACTCCACATGCAACTCTAAGATCAGTAAAATTTCATAACAAAAAGGAAGTTTTGAAGAATGAAGCAGTCCCAAAGGAATGCGATATTTATGGCACATGTGGGCCATTTGGATGTTGTTATTCGCAGTGCTCACCAATTTGCATTTGTTTGGATGGGTTTGAGCCCAAGAATTTAGGATAATGGAATGAGAAAAATTGGACCAGAGGGTGTATGAGAAAGGCACCACCGCAGTGTGACAGGTTAAAGTTGAAGAATGCAAGTGAAGTCCAATTTGACGGGTTCTTGGTATTTCATAATATGAAAGTGCCAGACTTTGAAGAGAGGTCCGATGGTGACCAAGACAAATGCAGAATAGATTGCTTGGGGAATTGTTCTTGTTTGGCATATGCATATGATCCTGGTGTTGGCTGCATGTATTGGAGTAAAGATTTAATTGACTTGCAAAAATTTCCAAGTGAAGGAGTTGATCTCTACATTCGTGTGTCCAATTCAGAACTCGGTATGTGTTTTTTTTTTTCTTTCTTTCTATGGTTCTCTGTCCAAGATATACAGTTTATTGTGTCAACTTGTTAACGAGTTCCCTTCCCTAAACAAGGATTAAAGTTGTTTTAGTTTTTATTCTGAAATGCTAAATAACATACAGGTAAAAAAAGAGGAGACAAGAGATCAATCATTGCGGTTGCTGAGGCAACAGGACTAATTACCTTAGCTGCTTGTGCATATCTTTGGTGGCGGAAATGGACTGCTGAACACACAGGTAAACTAGCCTTACGAAACTTTAGTCTCTTATAAATTATTTTTATTATTTTATATATAAGCCAAAAGCATAAGTTCAGGTTAGGGAAGTATAGGGGTTTTTTTACATTTTTGAAAAGTGTTTAAATTTATTTGGACCAAAGAAAGTGTTTTTTTTATTATTAATATATGATAAATGCATTCAGGAAGTCAAAATCAAAAAATGATTATTGAAGAGCAAAAAACAAATTAATTTGGATGACCTACCACTATTTGATTTTGAAAAGCTTGCAATTGCTACAAACAACTTTCACTTAGCTAATATACTAGGGAAGGGAGGTTTTGGTCCAGTATACAAGGTAATTTTGTTTAAGTAATGTGCATCATCTCTCATATTATATTTGACTAATTCATTATTCAATTTTTTTTTTCATTTTCTTCTAGGGACAATTAAAAGCTGACCAAGAAATTGCTGTGAAAAGACTCTCCAAAGCTTCTGGACAAGAGTTGGAAGAATTCATGAAAGAAGTTGTGGTTATTTCTAAACTTCAACATGGCAATCTTGTAAGACTTCTTGGTTATTGTGTTGAACGAGATGAACAAATGTTGGTCTATGAGTTCATGCCAAATAAAACTTTGTATGAATTTCTTTTTGGTTAGTTTATGCCTCTTTAAATTTTAACTTCAAAACTCTTAGCATACTTAGGATGAGTGGAAAAAGAAATATGAATATTTTCTTTTGATGCTAATCTAGCTTATTGAGACACACTAATTTGGTGATTGAAATAAGCATGTTTGTTATCTCTTCAAAGTTATTAAAGCATGCATTTATATTCGCGCTTTCAGTCTTTTTTACTATAGATCTACTCCAAAGGAAAGTCCTAGATTGGATAAAGAGCTTTAACATTATTGAAGGAATAGCTCGAGGTGTACTATATCTTCACAGGGATTTAAGACTAAAAATTATTCATAGAGATCTTAAGGCAAGCAACATCTTACTAGGTGAAGAGATGAATCCAAAAATATCAAACTTTGGTTTAGCTAGAATTTTTTAAGGTGACCAAGAAGATGAGGCTAATACAAGAAGGGTTGTTGGAACATAGTAAGTATCACTTCCTCTTTGTACATGATTATCCTGATATATTTAGTAATGATTTGATAGTCACTTGTGTTAGATTTTAAAAATGTAGTAGTTATATGTCCCCTGAATATGTCATGCAAGGTCTTTTCTCAGAGAAGTCAAGTGTCTACAACTTTAGACTTTTGTTACTAGAAATTGTTAGTGGAAGAAGAAACACTGGCTTTTACAACGGTGAGCATTCTCTTATTAAATGATTTTGTTTAGGTAATCTGACTCAAATTTTATTAAAATTAATGTTTTAAAGCTCTAATCCAATTAATATCCAAATCAATTGACCTTATATATATATATATATGACATTTTTTTGGTACCCTTCCTTTTTATATGGACACCAATACTATTTTCATGTATCATAATATAATATGTCTATTTATAATTTATTTTTAGTTAAAATAAATAATTAGCCCTTATAATTCTCATAATTTCACTCATTTAGATTTTAATCCCTACCGTTAAGGTATCAGGTCTTTATATTTTTCATTCATTTGGATTTTACTCCTTATATTTTGTATTCATTAAAATATTGGTCTCTATTCTTTATAAATGATTGGTTTCTATAATTTTTAATTATTAAGATTTTAGTGTCTGATAGACTAAAATTCAGATAAGTGAAACAATAGGGACTGATATTCAAAGAACAAAATTATAAAAATTAAAATTCAAATATAATAAAACTATAGAAATTAATTATTTATTTTAACATTTATTTTTTTATAACCGATTTATTATTTTATCCAGCTAGTTATATATATATATACATATATATATATATATATATATATATATATATATATATATATATATATATATATATATATATATATATATATATATATGATAATTATGATTGGACTATTTTTTAGGAATTTGACCTTTTTGTACATGTGTAGTAAAAATACTTTTTAGATTTTAATGACGAAGAAAACTCTTTTAATGCTGACGTTGACTGCATCTATGGAATTGTTGGGTTATGTAAAGACAAATGATTCTTTTTTTTTTGGGGTGATAATATTGGCAAAGAAAAGACTGCAAGGCAGCAGTTGTTCTGAAGCCAGAATCCGAAGACTCAATTCTAAAAGTCCAAATCAATGGAACATCGAATTCAGTGGTTACCCATTACGAAAAAAAAACACATTAATTATATGTCATCCTAATGCAAGTTACTACCATGAGGACTCTTTTTAAGTCATCGGATTCAATGTTCACGCATTTTCTTTACCTGCTTCTCTCATACTTCCCAACTTTGACTCAAGACTTTAACATTATGTTGCAGCCTCCTAATTCAACAAATTGCTATTTGCGAATCTGGTACATCTCTCAATCCAAGATTATATGGGCAGCTAACAGAAACCAACTACTAAAATGATTCTTCCAGCATTGTCTCTATTTCTGAGGATGGCATTCTTGTGTTATTAAAAGGGCAGAAAGTATTCGGTAAAATCCAAAATCATTCATCTAGAAAAGCATTCAATGGCTTAAACAGAGCAAAACAAATAATTAGAATAAGGGGAGAACATTTTGGGTTAATAAAGGTTGAAACTACGGGATAAAGATGAGTAATGGAAAATATGTGGTTAGGGTCAGGTGTTTCCTTTTCTTTTCCTTGTTAAAACTATTGAATCTTTAATAAATTTCAGCATTATTAGATAGTATACTAATTTATCTTTATTATATATATTATTTACTTGTTTGGGTTTTGATTAGAGTTAATCGTTTGAATTAATAAGTGTTGAATAAAGATAAAAATAAATCATCATCATTTAGCGATCCTGCAGAGTCACATACTTGATCAATTATCGTGAAATTCCTTTGTGACTGAATGCCATAATCAGTCTTGCTTAAGATTTCTTGTGAAGTCACATACACTCATTTAATAGTCCTGTGAAGTCACATACACTCACGGCTACTGAGGACTCATTATGTGGTCTAGTATCATGTCCAATCGATCCTTGCTTAGGACTTGTTAGTGTGTTTGGTCATTTAATCAAATCAAAGAAACACATCTCCTTTTATTATTTTTAAAAATGTGTAATTAAAATCTTTTAACTCACATATATTTTTTTAAGAAAATTAAAAGTTTTGATTTTTCAATTGAGGATACATAAGAACTTTAATTCAAACAAAATAAACTTAAAAATTTTTGATTTAGTGCATTTTTAGTTATTTTGTAAATATTCATAATTTAGTTTTTTTAATCTTTTATTTTTATTTAAATTTATGTGATAAATTATATACTTTGAGGTTATTAGTAATTCATACAGTCAACTTTAGGTTAATTGTTTTAAGATAAATATATTACAGTTGTGGTAAAATTAAGTTTTTATTCTTCTCTGTACATAAATTGACTATGGATTTGATTTTGTTACAAATATTGGTTTTAAATTCTTTAAAAAAAAATATTTTTTTAATTATTTTTTCTAGCAAAATAAAAATTAGTTGTGACTTTTTTAATATTTTATTTTAATTGCTTATTTCGCTGCAATTTCTTCCAGGATGATTGCGACTTGTGGCACCAAGGATAGTAGTTTTTAATATATTATTATGAAAAGTGAGCCACAAAAAATTTGGACTACCATTAATTTATTATATTTAAAAGCACAAAGATGTGGTTTTTTGTTTTTGTTTTTTTTGAATCACTAGAGAGTTAGCATTCTTATGGGAGGGAAGATTCTGGTTAAGTGTAGTTTGAACATCAACAGCTTCAAACGAGACTACACGCTAGTAAACTAGCAACATATTTTGTTTTACTTAATTTTCATTTAAAAGTAATTGTTCAGCTAAAAGTTTTCTTTTTCTTTTTTACTTCATTTTAATTAAGAAATTTTCTCTAGTATCATTTTTTTTTAATAAGGGTACTAGTACTTTCTTATATGTCATAATTTAATAGGTTTGTTTATAATTTATTTTTTTTTAATTATAAATAATTTATTTGTTTATCTAACAAATTACATATATTTATTGTATTTCTTACTAATAATATTAGGTCACATCAATAAGGGTACGGATACTTATGTGATAAAAAGTGTATCAAATCCCGGATATAATGTTTAAGAAATCTAAATTACTTTGAATTGAATCAATGCATGTTGACAGAAGGAATCTTCTTTAATTATAAATTTTTTTAAGCTAACAAAATCATGCAGTGGGGCTCACAGTTGGGAGCAAAGATATGCAAAGATATGTAGCTTCTCTTCAGGTTTGAAGTAAGTTTAAACCTTTTCCCCACTTTGGAGATGAAGTTTTTGAGGTGATTTGGGTGGAAACCACGAGAGTAAGGGCTGAAGGTAACTCAAAGTGAAATCCAAGGGAGGTAATATTATGGGATTACCATTAGTGTCATTATTATTGACATTCTTTGTGCGAAAGGTGTTTGTACAAACAATGAGCACTTATAGTTTTGAATTTTGACAATTCAAAATCATTCTAACAAGCAGAATTGATTCTTTTAGTAAATGATATTGTTTGGATATTTTATTTGTAATGAGATAACTTAATTGTAAGCTTTCAAATTTGATTCTTTTTGAAGTGTTTGACCATTAGCTTCTCCGTTTATTATAATCAACTAGTTATTATCCTACGCATTGTGATTTATATTGTTTTATTTATAAATATTTTTAAAATATTAAACCGGGTGGACTAACAATAATAATTCAATTGTGGTATAGTATTAAAGATAAAAATCCATGTGGGACTTATACAGTATCAAACATAATTAAAAGCTATGAATTTTGAGGAAACAACATTGTAGTTAAAGAAGCTACTTTTATGTAGGAAAAGTGAAGAGTCAAATAAATGAAAGGAAATAAAATTAGAGATAAGCAAGAGAGATTAAGAGGCAATCATAATTGAGGAATAAGAAAACATTTTAGGAACAACCTAAAATAGTAAAAGTATGCTAATGTAGCTCAAAATGAGAGCTGGGGATAGCTGACGTGGCGGCTTCATCTTGTGTACTTTAAAATTTATATACTATAAATATAAATATATTTTACCCAGACAAAATATGAATTTATCTTCTTACTTGTATTGAATAAGAGACAACAATTTTGTTCACTAAATATAGTCAAAGTCATTTTTAACTCTTTTAGTAGTTCAATATCTAAAATTATTTATTTTATACTATTCAAACCAAATTAATTTTTATAAAATCAATTTTGAGAAAATATTGTTAAATGTAAATGAAATCTTTCATCATTAATTCTTTTACACTAATTCACTTAAAATTAATTTTTTTAAAATTCTAATTCAAAAAACAATCACTAATTTATTCGATCTTATTTATTAAATTATTCATATAATCAACTCAATTAATTTAATCTTATATATCATCAATTAAGAGAAGTCTTTCAAACAAAAAAAAAAGGAAAAGTTATGATACGACTATTCTTAAATGACCTAGGCATTTCATGTATAGCAAAAAAAAAAAATTTAATGGCGGAAATAACTTTTTCTAAGGATGGCATTGACGATATTGTACATGAAATCCTGGCCATATATGAAAAGAAAATTTTGCTGGCGTAAAAGACACATCATGCATTTTATAAAATTAGTATACAAATTTAGGTTGGCTAAAGTCAAGGACTCATGCATACACCATTAAATAGCTATTCATTATTTTTAATCAAATAGAAAAAGAAAATGATCTGTTATCAATCCACTTCAAGGCAGCACTTGTCATCAATCCAAAAATTGAAGTCTCAACTGTAGAAGTCTGTGAGTGGGCATGGAATCCTGTGGTCATCCATTATGAAGAAAAACACATTTTATGCTGGATGCGGGGGAGATTCAGGGTCAAGATTGGAGAAAAACAAAAATGGAGTGGGAGCATTGGTTGCAGATGTCAGGTGCAATGCTGTGAGTTGTGACTGCGGGAAAGTTGCAATATTATGTTTAACATATATATGAACCATATCTCGAAAATTAAGATAAGTGATGTGAGGCTTTAATATTATCTATCTATACTCTGCTATATATAAAGGAAATTATCCTTTTTTGGTGTCCACTTTTTTATATGTCTAAAATGCCCTTCCATTTATTTAAAAAACAGTTTCGAAAAAAAAAAGGTAACTCTTAAATAAATGTTGTTCATAATTTCCAACTGCTTCTTCGGTTTATGTCTGCAAACGAATGAACGCAATGACATTAGCCTAATTCATCAAAGACCCAGCAAAAGTAAGCTAAAATAACAGTATGTCTCTTGTGTGGCCTCCAAATATTGTGATCACTAAAATCCATAGCATTTCCCAAATTCTGCCCAGTGTTAGTTTTTCATTTCAGGCATAGGATTAAGATTAGAAGAACACTTGTAGGCCTTGATTTATGCGAACTGAGTCCTAATTCTTCTGAATTGACTGAGTCTTTTCCTTATCTTCTTTTGGTAATAACTTTCAAAGATATAGACATGTGTGGCTTTTAAAAAAAATGGAAATCATGAATTGGACTTGTAACTGAACGTGCAGCTAAAGTCAAGACCTACTCCAACATGAATTTTGATGGAACAAGGGATGGACCCAATCAAATCCAAAGTAGTATTAGTATGCTGGAGACACAGGACATCATCCAAGACAGACTGAAATCCATAGTTCAGCTATAATGGAATTCACCCGAGTCATGAGATCTCTGAGTCACACTAATAATTTGTTGATTGCTTCGCTCATATTTTCCAGCTTTTATTTGGGTTTAAGCTCTGTCAATGATACCATTGCGTCAACCAGATCCATCAGAGACCCTGAGACAATAAGCTCAAACAACAGTGACTTCCAGTTAGGATTCTTCAGCCCTGCAAATTCAACAAATCGCTATGTAGGAATCTGGTATCTCTCTAAATCCAACATTGTTTGGGTGGCTAATAGAGATCAACCGCTTAAGGATTCTTCTGGGGTTTTCAAAATTCATATGGACGGCAATCTTGAGTGTTGAAGGGACAAAATCTAGTCATCTGGTCAAAAATGTGTCAAGAAATGCTACTAATTTAACTGCCCAACTTGATGATTCTGGAAATCTAGTCCTGCGAGATGACACCACTGGAGCGACAATATGGGAAAGTTTCCAACATCCTTGTGATGCTTTTATCGTGGATAAGATGAAACTTAGTGCCAACAGGATTACAGGTAAGAAAACATTGATTACATCATGGCAAAGCCCTTCTAATCCTTCTATTGGGTACTTCACTGCTAGTCTTGAACGATTGGATGCTCCAGAAATATTTTTTTGGGTTAATGGAACACGCCCATATTGGAGGTCTGGTCCATGGAATGGAAGCATCTTCATCGGGTTCTCCCAGCTTTATATTGAGTATCTATATGGATGGATTTTAGGACATGATGATGATGGAAACTGTTTATGCAACTTATAGTAATGAAGATCCATTTGACTTTGGAATCTCCTACTTGACTCCACATGGAACATTTAAATCGGTAAGATTTCATAACAAAAAGGAAATTTTTCGACGAATGAGTTTGTCGTCAATGAATGTGATATTTATGGCACATGTGGGCCATTTGGAAGCTGTAATTCACAGAGCTCACCAATATGCAGCTGTTTGGATGGGTTTTGAGCCCAAGAATTCAGAGGAATGGAATGGGAAAAATTGGACTAGTGGGTGTGTGAGAAAGGCACCACTGCAGTGCGACAGGTTGAAGTTGAAGAATGCTAGTGAAGTCCAATCAGATGTGTTTCTGGTATTTCACGATATGAAAGTGCCAGACTTTGTAGAGAGGTCAGATGGTAACCAAGACAAATGTGAAACAGATTGTTTAGCGAATTGCTCTTGTTTGGCATATGCATATGATCTTGGTGCTGGTTGCATGTATTGGAGTTGGGACTTAAATTGACTTGCACAAATTTTCCAAGTGGAGGAGGAGTTGATCTCTACGTTCGTGTGTCGCATTTAGAACAGGGTATGTTTTTCTTTCTTTCTCTCTTTCTATGATTCTCTCTGTACAAGGTTTACATGCAGTTCTATATATTGTTCCGAATTGTTATCAAGTTTCGTAGACAGGATCAAGGTTGTTTTGGCTTTTGTTTGAAAATGATACAGGAAAAAGAAGAGGAATGAACAAGAGATTAATCATTGCCATTGTTGGGGCAATAGGAATAGTTACCTTAGCGACCTGTGTTTATCTTTGTTGGCGGAAATGGATTGTCAAACATACAGGTAAGAGCATTCCCAGTTTTTCAAGTAAATTTAATAGGTTAGTCCAGAAAAAGAGAAAGAAGGAGGAGGGCATTATTATACCTTCATTTTAAATTTTATATAAAATTTGAGATTCAAATATTTCAAGGTGTTTTTAGGGTCATTTCATCATGTTCTAGCTCTAGCAAATAATCTGATATAGTTTACTAGTTTAGAGAACAATGTTAGGAAAAGATTTGTTTTAGATCCTTAGTTGTACGTATTCTGTATGATTACATGTTGAAAACTACGTCATCATGTTTAGTATCATTTTTCATACAATCGTGTTTGGGCCATTCAACGTGTCCAAATTCTTCCATTGAAAATTCACATTTACTTGTGTTATATTTTATACAAATACTCCAAGTAATTTAATATAAATATAAGTATTTTAATAATATTCAATTAAATAGAACAAAATATAGATATATTATCAAATGGTTGATATTTCTAGTTATTGAACAAATATAGAATACATTAATTTTAAAATACATTAATAGAGTATAAATCAAACTTGGTTTAATATAAAATTTCACGAACATGATATAGTCATTGTGTAAACTTTCAACATAAAAGTAAATTATATGAAATATTAATCATATAAAAAAATTATTAATTGGTGTAAGATTAATTTTGATTTAAACATGTATCAATGCATGATAGCCCATATATATGAATTGGAGATGGAAAGCATAGAGTTATTTTTGTTTTTACATTTTGACAAGTGTGAATTTATTTAAACCAAATAAGTTTTTCTTTTTTTCTTAACATATTATAAATGAATTCAGGAAGGCCGTTTCAAAAAGTCGTTATAGAAGTGCAAAACAGAATCAAACTAGATGACCTACCACTATTTGATTTTGAAAAGGTTGCAAGTGCTACAAACAACTTTCACTTAGCTAATATGCTAGGTAAAGGAGGTTTTGGTCCAGTATACAAGGTAATTTTGTTTAACTGATATACATCATATATCATATTATGTTGAATAAATCATTATTCAATTTTTTTTCATTTTTCTTTTAGGGACAATTAGAAGATGGCCAAGAAATTGCTGTGAAAAGACTCTCCAAAGCTTCTGGGCAAGGGTTGGAAGAATTCATGAATGAAGTTAGTGGTGATTTCTAAACTGCAACATCGCAATCTTGTGAGACTTCTTGGTTGTTGTCTTGAACAAGACGAAACAGATGCTGGTCTATGAGTTTTCATGCCAAATAAAAGTTTGGATGCATTTTATCTTTGGTTAGTTTATGCCTCTTGAATTTTAACTTCAAAACTCTTAGCTTACTTAGGATGAGTAGAAAAAAATATGAATATTTTCTTTTGATGCCAATCTAGCTATTGAGACACACTAATTTGGTTATTGAAATAAGTATATGTTTGTTATCTCTTCAAAGTTATTAAAGCATACATCATTATTCTCACTTTCATTTTTTTTTTCTATAGAGCCAATCCAAAGGAAACTCCTAGATTGGAGAAAGCACTTTAACATTATTGAAGGAATAGCTCGAGGATTACTCTATCTTCACAGGGATTCAAGACTAAGAATTATTCATAGAGATATTAAGGCAAGTAACATCTTACTAGATAAAGAGATGAATCCAAAAATATCAGACTTCGGTTTAGCTAGAATTTTTAAAGGAGGCGAAGAAGATGAGGCCAATACGAGAAGGGTTATTGGAACATAGTAAGTGTCACTTCCACTTTGTACATGATTTATCATGGGATATTTAATGATGGTTTGATAGTTACTTTGTGCCATATTCTAAAAATGTAGTGGGTACATGCCCCCTAAATATGCAATGGAAGGGCTTTTCTCAGAGAAATCAGATGTCTACAGCTTTGGAGTTTTGTTACTAGAGATTGTTTGCGGAAAAAGAAACACTAGCTTTTACGACAATGAGCAATCTCTTAGCCTTGTAGGATTTGTAAGTACACATGCTCATGGCCCTCTTGATTCCAAAAGGGTCTCATTACCTTAGTAATACTACAAGTTAACTTACGAGTTTTGTTATTTTTCTATTAGGCATGGAAACTTTGGAACGAAGGCAACATTACATCTTTAATAGATCCAGAGACATGGATTCAAGCGTCGAGAATAGTATCTTGAGGTGCATACACATAGGACTTCTATGGGTGCAAGAACTTACAAGAGAAAGACCAACTATATCCACTGTAGTTTAATGTTGATTAGTGAGATTACACATCTTCCTCCTCCGAGGCAAGTTGCGTTTTGTCCCTAAGCAAAATTTTCCTAGTTTAGAATCCTCTCAGAAACGTCATGTAATCCAACAATGTAACTCTTAGTGAAATTCAAGGGAGGTAATAATATGAGATCATCATCAGTGTCACTGTTGATGACATTCTCTATATTAAAGGTGTTTGAAGAAATTATTAAAGAACATGTCTAATAAAACACAGTCAATTCTAACAATGCAGAATTGATTCATTTAGTAAATGATTTTGTTTAGGTATTTTTATTGCTTGGAAATAAATTAATTGTAAGCTTGTAGAATTTATGCCCTTTTTGAAGTTTCCTTCCTTTAGCTCCTCCATTCATTAGATTTAATTATACCGGCACAAAATATGAATTTATCATATTACTTTTATTTAGTAAGACACAATTTTTCATGATATATAATTAAAGTAACTTTCTATACTCTTTTTGGTTAATTTAATATCTAAAAATGATTTTTATACTATCTAAACCAAATTACTTGTTGTAAAAATTAATTTTTGAGATACATTACTAAACATAGATTCAAGTCTTTCAACAATGAATTCTTCAATTATTAATTCTTTTAACACAATTTTTTTGCGTATGGTCTTTTAACTCAAATTTTCATAAAATTTAATTTTTTAAAAACTCTAATCCAAACAACATCCAAATCAATTGACTTTATTTATTAAATTACATATATATATATATATATATATATATATATAACACTTTAGTTTTTTTAATGACGAAGAAAACTTTTTTAATGCCGACCTTGCTAGCATCCATGGAATTGTAGTTTTATGTAAAAACAATTTTTTTTTTGGGTGACAGTATTATTGGCAAAGAAAACACTGCAAGGTGCAGTTGCTATCAAGCTAAAGTCTGAAATCTCAATTCTAAAAGTCGAAGTCAATGGAACAAGGAATTCAGATTGAGGTCACCCATTATGAAGAAAAACAAATTATATGTCATCCTAAATGCAACCATGAGAACTTTTTAAGTCAGGAGAAACATAGAATAGTAAAAATATGCTAATGTAGCTGAATTTATGATATTACTTTCATTTTATAAGAGACAACAATTTTTTTTAATATATAATCAAAGTCATTTTTTAACTCGTTTTAGTAATTTAATATCTAAAAGTGATTTTATTTATGCATATCAAAGTCATTTTTTAACTCGTTTTGAGACGCACTAATTTGCTCATTGAAAAAAGTATGTTTGTTATCTCTTCAAGGTTATTAAAGCATGCATTCTTATCCTTGCTTTCAACTTTTGTTTTATAGATCCATTCCAAAGGAAAGTCTTAAATTGGAGAAAACACTTCAACATAATCGAAGGAATAACTCGAGGTATACTTTATCTTCACAGAGATTTAAGACTAAGAATTATACATAGAAATCTTAAAGCAAGTAACATCTTACTAGGTAAAGAGATGAATCCAAAAATATCAGACTTTGGTTTAGTTAGAATTTTTAGAGATGGTAAAGAAAATGAGGCCAATACGAGGAGGGTTGTTGGAAAATAGTATTCACTTCCTCTTTGTACACAATTATCATGGCATATTTAATTATGGTTTGATAGTTACTTGTGTTATATTCTAAAAATGTAGTGGTTATATGCCTCCTGAATATGCAATGGAAGGGCTTTTCTCAGAAAAATCATATGTCTATAGCTTTGGAGTTTTGTTACTAGAGATTGTTTGCGGAAAAAGAAACACTAACTTTTACGACAAAGAGCAAAATCTTAGCCTTGTAGGATTTGTAAGCACACATGCCTCATGACCCTTTTGTAATCAAAAGGGTTTCGTTACCTCCAAGTAATAATACAAGTTAACTTACAAGTTTTGTTGGTTTTCTACTAGGCATGGAAACTTTGGAACGAAGGCAACATTTCATCTTTAATAGATCCAAAGGTATGGGATTCATGCTTCAAGAATAGTATCTTGAAATGCATACACATAGAACTTCTACGTGTGCAAGAACTTACAAGAGAAAGACCAACAATATCCACTACAATTTTAATGCTTATTAGTGAGATTACACATCTTCCTCCTCCAAGGCAAGTTGCATTTGTCCAGAAGCAAAATTTTGTTGAGTTTAGAGTCCTCTCAAAAAAGTAAATGTAACTTCAACAATAATGTAACTCTTAGTGAATAGCCTAGAACTTTAACCGTCAGCAATGTAGTCGGTGAGTGACAAAATTTATTATTTTTTTAAATCCTATACCGATATCTAGCCATTGATATTTCTATCAGTAAATTAATTATTTAATTTTTTTAAAATTTCTATTCCTAAAATTTTAATTATCAAATTTTAATTAAAAGAAACCTTAAGCAACAAAATTAAGGAAATAATTATTAAAATCTTATTAGTAAAATGTAAATATTTATTGTTAAATTAAATCAAATGTATTAAATACAATAAAATCTAAAAAGATTTAATATCTAAAATAGAAATTCAATATAAATTTTTCTCTGATCCTGAAAATGTATGAAAAGTCAATCTAAATCATTCCTTAACCAATCATCATTGTCCAAACCTAAGATCCTCAGACGATGGAACAGTTGGCTCTAGATGTGGCTGTGGTTGTGGCTGGACCTGCAGTTGATGAGGAGGAGGAGACGGCGGTGTGATTTGAAGTTGGGAGCTAAGATGCGTGGCAATCAAAGCAACACGATGGTTTTGTTTCCTGCACCTCAAACCTCTAGTGGAACTTGGAGGCCAAAGCAACGTGTCTCTCCAGCTCTTACTAAAATTGTGGCGTCGGCAAGATGTTGTTCATTGCCGTGACAAGGAAGAAGTGGACTAATATGATGATGAAGTGCCCTTGTCCAATAAAAGTGGCACCTGCAAACCCATCCCATTATGCTTCTTTACTTTGGCCCCCCTACCGACTCGATCTATAGTCGCATCTCATCGATAAGGATATATTAATTGAATTGAAAGTAATACATTACATTTATTTATTAAAGTAGATGACATATTAATTGAATTGATTTTCACTTATCACCTTCCTCTTATGCTCGAATGTATTGATCGAGCTGCCGGTGTGAAGGGAACCTCCAATGGAGATGCCCGATTCATCTTTGCCTTCGCTGCCTTCACCTTCCATCCCTCGTCGCTCTAGTGGGCCTTCATTTGCAAATGAAAAAAATAATAAAAATAAGTTATAATTTAATGAAGAATTAATAAAATTATTATAAATAAATATTAAGTTATATTAATTGATTGTTGATTTGATTACCTTTAACTCAGCTAGCCAATGTTTTTGCATGACCTCAGGTGCCTGTCAGTTTGAATAGCAAGCCTCATCGCTCTTCAGCACCGCTGTGAGGAATCAAATTGGGCCTTGATAAGGATAGAACTTGCAACAAGAGTACTAACAAAACCAATATATTGCTATGGAAAGACTTTCCAAAGCTTCTGGACAAGGGTCGGAAGAATTCATGAATGAAATTGTGGTGATTTCTAAACTTCAACATCGAACGAGACGCTGCATTTCTCTTTATAAGACTTCTTGATTGCTGTATTGAACGAAAGAAACAAATGTTGGTCTATGAGTTCATGCCAAATAAAAGTTTGAATGCATTTCTCTTTGGTTAGTTCATGCTTCTTTTTATATTAACTTCAAAACTCTCAGCTTACTTAGGATGAGTAGAATGAAATATATGAATAATTTATATTGATGCCAACTTATCTTATTGAGACATACTAATTTGGTGAATTGAAATAAGTATGTATGTTCTTTGTTCAAGGTTAATTAAAGCATTCAATATTATCCACGCTTTCATATTTTTTTTTAAAAAAATTTTGTACATCCACTCCAAAGGAAAGTTTTAGAATGGAGAAAGGGCTTTGACATAATTAAAGGAATAGCTTGAAGCATACTTTATCTTCACAGAAATTCTAGACTATAAATTATACATAAAGATCTTTATGCAAGTAACATCTTGTTGGAAGGAGAGATAAATCTAAAAATATCTGACTTTGATTTAACTAGAATTTTTAGAGATGGTGAAGAAGATGGTTGTTGGAACATAGTAAGTATGTCTTCCTCTTTATACATGATTATCCTAGCATATTTAGTGATGATTTTATAATAACTTCTGTTAAGTGCTAAAACTGCAGTGGTTATATGCCTTCTGAATATGCAATGGAAGGGTTTTTCTTACAGAAATTATATTTAATCAAGATCTAATCTAAACTATTTATGTATAATTTAATTATTAAAATTTACTACTCTCACATCTCATGACAACAAAATACTCTCACTTTATATATATTTATAAATATATTAACTACATTAGTCCCCTTAAGGTCAGCATTTATTATAGACCCGATACCTTTTTATTTGAAAAATTACACTAGTATTCTTTACTTTATATCCTATTTTTACACCTGACACCATTCTTTATTTAATAAATTATATCTATCTCCCCTGTTTTATGTATAGATGCTGCACCATTTCCTATCCTAGATAACAAAATAAGAGGGTATATATAATTCTCAAACATGAAGAGTGTCGGGTATAATGAGCACTAAACTTATGGAAGGTCAACCTAATTATATATATATATATATATATTATATATATATATATATATATATATATATATATATATATATTTATATTTATAGGAAGCATACAGTTTTCTTTTATTTTTTTTGAAAAATGCTAATTTATTCTAAGCAAAGAATTTATTTATTTTTGCTTAATATATATATGAGAAATGCATTCAAGTAGTCAACATCAGAAAATGATTATTGGAGACAAAAAAAACAAATTAAAGTGGATGAGCTACAACAATTTGAATATGAAAAGCTTGCAACTGCAAACAAACAACTTTTTCTCAGCTAATATGCTAGGAAAGGGAGGTTTTGGTCCAGTATACAAGTTAATTTTGTTTAAGTAATGTAATCATCTATCATATTATATTGAATAAATAATTATTCAAAATTTTCTTTTTCTTCTGGGGACAACTGGAAGATGGTCAAGAAATTGTTGTGAAAAGACTCTCCAAAGCAACTAGACAAGGGCTGAAAGAATTCATGAATGAAGTAGTAGTGATTTCAAAACTTCAATATCGCAATCTTGTAAGACATCTTGGTTGTTGTATCGAACGGGACGAATAAATGCTGATCTATGAGTTCATCTCAAATAAAAGTTTGGATGCATTTCTCTTTAGTTAGTTCATCCTTTTTTCGTATTTCAACTTCCAAACTCTCTACTTTGACCAATTTCTTTGAATGCATCTTTGAATTTTGGTGGTTGAAACAAGTATGTAAATTCTCTAGTCAAGGTTAATTAATAGAGCATCCAATGTTATCCTCACTTTCATGTATGTTGCTTTTTTTAATACATAGATCCAGTTCAAAGGAAAGTTATAGATTGAAGAAAGTGCTTTAACATAATTAAAGGAATAGCTTGAGGTATACTTTATCTTCATAGAGATTCAAGACTAAGAATTATATATAGAGATTTTAAGGCAAGTAATATCTTGCTAGATCGAGAAATGAATCCAAAAAATCTG
Organism: Castanospermum australe; assembly: GCA_019955255.1. Lineage (NCBI taxonomy): Eukaryota > Viridiplantae > Streptophyta > Magnoliopsida > Fabales > Fabaceae > Castanospermum > Castanospermum australe. Next base: position 228,905 of record NSJW01000387.1, on the reverse strand, counting down.
ATTTTGGTTTAGCTAAAATTTTTAGAGGTGGTGAAGAAGATGAGGCCAATACGAGAAGGGTTGTTGGAACATAGTAAGTATTCCTTCCTTATTATACATGATTATCTTAGCATATTGAGTGATGATTTGATGATTACTTGTGTTATGTGTGCTAAAAATGCAGTGGTTATATGGGCCTTAAATATGCAATGAAAGGGCTTTTTTAAGAGAAATCAAATGTTTATAGTTTTGGAGTTTTGTTACTAGAGATTGTTAGTGGACGAAGAAACACTAGTTTTCTATGACAATGAGGAATCTCTTAACCTTGTAGGATTTGGGAGTCTATATTCATCATGGCCTTGTTAATTACAAAGAATTTCATTACTTCCTAATGTACGTTTAGTATGGGAGTAAAAATGTAAGGTAAATTTTCATAAATGAGTTATACGAAGCTCGTATATGAAAATATATCCCCTATTTTTACTTTCATACCAAACGTACCCCTAGTAATAATAAAAGTTAACTTACAAGTTTTATTGTCTTTTTCTAGGTGTGGAAACCATGGAATGAAGACAACATTATATCTTTAATAGATCCAGAGATATGGGATCCATGCTTTGAGAATAGTATCTCTAGATGCATACACAAAGGACTTTTATGTCTGCAAGAACTTACAAGTTATAGACCAACTATATCCACTGTAGTTTTGATGCTCTTAAGTGAGATTGCACATCTTCCTCCTCTAATAAAAGTTGCATTCGTCTATAAGCAAAATTTGCCGAGTTCAAAGCCCTCTCAGAAAAGCCAAAACTCAAACAACAATGTAACTCTTAGTAAAATACAAGGTAGGTAATAATATGAGCTCACAATCAGTGTCATTGTTGACATTCTCTGTGTTGAAGGTGTTTGAACAAACAATGGGTGTGTTTAGTTTTAATTTGTGGCAATTCAAAATCAATCTAATGGTGCAGAATTGACTCTTCTAGTAAATGACATTGTTTGGATATTTTTATTGCATTGAGATAACTTAATTGTAAGCTTTTAAATTTGATTCTTTTTTAGGAGTCTCACTGTTAGCCTCTCTGTTCAATAAAATCAACCAGTTATAATCCCGCACATTGTGATTTATATTGTTTTATGTATAAATATTTTGAAAAAATAAAATTATGTGGACTGATAATTTATTTGTGGTATAGTATCAAACATAAAATCCATGTTGGATTTATATATAGTATCAAACATAATTAAAAGCCACGGATTTTGAAGAAATCAACATCGTAGTTAAAGAAGCCACTCTTACATAGGAAAAGTGAGGGTTCAAATAACTAGAAGAAAAAAAAAAAGAGGTAATTAAAAGAGAATAAGAGGCAATATGATTTAGGAGATGAGAGGACATTTAAAGAGAACTTAAAATAATTATTATATGCTAATGTAGCTGAAAATGAGAGTTGAGAGTAGTTGATATGGCCGCTCCATATTGTATACTTATATTATAAATATATTCTATTCACATAAAATATGAATTTATCTTTTTACTTTTATTAAATAATAGACAACATGTCCCAAAAAAAAAAAGAGACAACAATTTTTTTTACTATATATAATCGAAGTCACCTTTTAACTCTTTCAGTAATTTGATACCTAAAAACACGTTTTATGTTAGATGCAGGGGAGATTCAGGGTCAAGAAAGGAGAAAAACAAAATGGGAGTGGGAGCATTGGTTGCAGATGTCAGCTGCAATCTTGTGAGTGTGAGAAAGCTGCAGTATGCAGTAAGATTTTGCTTTTTTTGGGTGAGAAGTGTGGTGATTTTTTTTATTTTATTTTTTTGGTTTCGGTGAGAAGTTAGCGACATTTTTGAGTGAGACAAAGAAATGAGTAGAGGGGAAAGGGATAGTTGCACCTTTAAAAGAAAATAGCCAGCAACATGGTAGGTTTTGGCATCAGTTAGAGTCATATATCTAGAACATGGTAAAAATTATTTACAGAAATTGGGGAGTTAACTAAGCAATCATCGAATCTTAGTAAATGTTATGTTCATAATTTCCAGCTGCGTCTTCGGTTGATCTCTGCAAATGAACACAGAAACAGTAAGCTCAAATGTCATCGTTTTAAATTACGGTTGAGGTTGCTGGTGCATTTACGTTGTAATTATAGAAATTGCAGACAACTGCAGAAAAATGCAGATGATGTGCAGTTGCAAAAACTTCCGTAACAATAATATTATAACCGCAATTGAAATTGTGGACCGCAATTGAAATTGTGGACCGCAATTTAAAATCTTTGAGTATATCTGTTGGCCTCCAAATATTGTGATCACTAAAATCGATAACATTTCCCCAATGCTAGCCAGTGTAGTTTTTGATTTCAGGCACAGGATTAAGATTAGAAGAACACTCTAATAATCGATTACCTACAGTTCTAATAATTCGTTATAATAATACCGATTGCACTTGTAATAGGCCTTGGTTAATGCAGCCAAAGGTAACTGAGTCCTAATTCTCTCCTGAATTGACTTCAGTCTTTCCTTCATTTTCTTGTAGTGACTTCCAAAGCTATAGACAGAATAGCTTTTGAAAAAAATGGCACCCATGAATTTGACATGTAATTAGCGTACTGAACGCGCGGCTAAAGTGAAGACCAACTCCAACATAGATTATGATGGGAACATGGCACGGACCAAATCAAAATCCAAAGTAGCACTAGTATGCCTCAAGGCACACTAAAATCCACAGTTCAACTACAAAGGAATTAACCAGCAGAGTCATGGTATCTCTGATTCACACTAACAATTTGTTGATTTCTTTGCTCAGATTTTCCAGCTTTGATTCAGGTTTAAGCTCTGTCAAGGATACCATTACATCAGCCAGATCCATCAAAGACCCTGAAACAATAAGCTCAAACAACAGTGACTTCAAGCTAGGATTCTTCAATCCAGATAATTCAGCAAATCGATATGTAGGAATGTGGTATCATTCTGAATCCAACATTGTATGGGTAGCTAATAGAGATTGACCACTTATTGATTCTTCTGGGGTTGTCAAAATTCATAAGAACCGCAATCTTGTAGTATTGAATGGAAAAAATATAATCATCTGGTCAACAAATTTGTCAACAAATGCTACCAATTCAACTGCCCAACTTGATGATTCTGGAAATCTAGTCTTGCGAGATGACACCACTGGAGCGACAATATGGGAAAGTTTCCAACATCCTTGTAATGCTTTTATCATGAATAAGATGAAACTTGGTGCCAATAGGATTACAGGTAAGAAAACAGTTACTACATCATGGACAAGCTAGAGATTGGAAGAGCGAAGTAGTCCCAAATGAATGGAATATTTATGGAACAAGTGGGCCATTTGGAACCTGCAATCCACAAAGCTCACCAATATGTGGCTGTTTGATTGGGTTTGAGCCAAGGAATTCAGATGAATGGAATGGGAAAAATTGGACCAGTGGGTGTGTGAGAAAGGCACCACTCCAGTGTGATGGGTTGAAGTTGAAGAATGCAAGCGAAGTTCAACCAGATGTGTTTTTCGTATTTCATGGTCAGCAAATTTGTCAACAAATGCTACCAATTCAAGTGCCCAACTTGATGATTCTGGAATTCTAGTCTTGCGAGATTCTCTACATTCGTTTGTCCCATTCAGAACTTGGTCTCTTCTCTTTCATTCATTCTTTCTGTGGTTAATTCTCTGTACAAGGTTCAAAGTCTGTTGTTTCAATTTTGTTATTAAGTTTCCTGGACAGAGATCAAAGTTGTTTTGGCTTTTATTCTAAAATGCTGAATAACATACAGGTAAAAGAAGAGCAACTAGCAAGAGATTAATCATTGCCATTGCTGGGGTAACAGGAATAATTATCTTAGCGACGTGTGTATATCTTTGGTGGTGGAAAAGGACTGCTAAACATACAAGCAAGAGCATTCACATTTTTTTAATGCAAATTTAGTAGGGTAGGCCAGAAAAAGAGGGGGAAGGGAGAGGGCATTGTTATATCTTCATTCTAAATTCTACATAAAACTAGAGATTCAAACATTTTATAGGGAGTTTTTAGGGTCATGTTCTAGTTCTAGCAAATAATCTGATATAGTTTAATAATATAGAGAAAAATATTAAGAAAATATTTTAGATCCTTGGCTATAAGTATTTTTGGCACCAATTCATTTAAATATTACCTTGACATTTTTTAATGAACCTGTGTAACCACTAATTTTGCAATATACTGAGACAATGTAAGATGGAATTTGCAATATTACTGGGGCCGTGAAAGATTACATGTGCTTTACTCTGGAGTCATCAAGTTTGGTATCATTCTTCACATAATCACATTTGAGCCATTCAACGTGTTCAACCTACTTTCTTCTCTTGAAAATCACATTTAATTGTGCATTTTATACAAATACTCCTAATAATTTAATATAATATTATTGTTGTTAATAATATTCAATTAAATAGAACAAATATAGATATATTATCAAATGGTTGATTTTTTTATTTAACAAATATATAATTTATTAATTCTAAAATACATTAATAGAGTATAAATCTTGTTTAGTATAAAATTTCATAAACATGATATAATCATTGTGCAAACTTTTGATATAAAATTAAATTTTACGAATTATTAATCATATAAAAAATTATTAATTGGTGTAAGTTTAATTTTGATTTAGACAATATTAATGCATGATAACCCGTATATTAATTGGAGATGAGAAAGCATAGAGTTATTTTTGTTTTTATATTATTAAAAGAGTGAATATATTTGGAACAAAGAAGGTTTTTTTTCTTTCTTAACATATGATAAATGCATTCAGGAAGTCAACCTCAAAAAATGATTCTTGAGAAGCAAAAACAACTTTAACTCGATGACCAACCGCTATTGGATTTTGAAAAGCTTGCAACTACTACAAACAAATTTCACTTAAATAATATGCTAGGGAAAGGAGGTTTCGGTCCAGTATACAAGGTAATTTTTTTAAGTGATGTGCATCATCTATATATTGTATTATAATAAGTCATTATTTAAATTTTTAATTTTCTTCTAGGGACAATTGGAAGATGGCCAAGAAATTGCTGTGGAAAGACTCTCCAAAGCTTCTCAACAAGGGTTAGAAGAATTTATGAATGAAGTAGTGGTGATTTCTAAACTTCAACATTGCAATCTTGTGAGACTTCTTGGTTGTTGTATTGAATGAGATAAACAGAAGTTGGTCTATGAGTTCATGCTAAATTAAAGTTTGAATGCAGTTCTCTTTGAATTTTAACTTCAAAACTCTCAGGTTACTTAGGATGAGTAGAAAGGTATATGAACAATTTCTTTTGATGCCAATTTAACTTATTGAGACACACTAATTTGGTGATTGAAAAATGTTTATTTGTTCTCTCTTCAAGGTTATTAAAGAATGCACTGTTATCCTCGCTTTCAAGTTTTTTTTTTCTTTAGATCCACTACAAAGGAAAGTTCTAAACTGGAGAAAGTGCTTTAACATAATTAAAGGAACAACTCGAGGTATACTTTATCTTCACAAGGATTCAAGACTAAGAATTATAGATAGAGATCTTAAGGCAAGCAACATCTTACCAGATGAAGAAATGAATCCAAAAATATCACACTTTTGTTTAGCTAGAATTTTTAGAGGTGACGAAGAAGATGAGGCTAATACGAGAAGAGTTGTTGGAACATAGTAAGTATTCACTTCCTCTTTGTATATGATTATCTTGGCATATTTAGTGATGATTTGATAGTTTCTTACATTATGTTCTAAAAAATGCAGTGGTTATAAGTCTCCTAAATAAAAAATGGAAGGGCTTTTCTCATATAAATCAGATGTCTACATATTCATAGCTTTGTTACTAGAGATTGTTAGCAGAAGAAGAAACTCTAGCTTATGCAACAATGAGCAATCTCTTAGCCTTGTAGGATTTGTAAGTACACATGCCTCATGGCCATTTTGGTTATTTTTCTATTAGGCATTGAAACTGTGGACTGAGGGCAACATTATATCTTTAATAGATGTAGAGATACAGGATTCATGCTTTTAGAATAGTATCTTGAGGTGCATACACATAGGACTTCTATGTGTGCATGAACTTACAAGAGAAAAACCAACTATATCCATCGTAGTTTTGATTCTCATCAGTGAGATTACACATCTTCCTCCTCCAAGAGATATTACATTTGTACAAAAGCAAAATTTGTTGAGTTTAGAGTCCTCTCATAAAAGTCGGTGTAATTCCAACAATAATATAACTCTTAGTAAAATCTAAGGCAGGCAATAATATGAGATCATCTATCATTAGTGTCATTGTTGACATTCTCTGTACTTAATATATTTGAATAAACAATTAAGAACATGTTTGGTTTAGATTTCTTACAATTCAAAATCAATTCTAATAATGTAGAATTAATTCATGTTGTAAATGATTTTGTTTCAGTGATTTTATCACATTGAGACAAACAAATTTTAAGCTTGTAGAATTTATGCTTTTTGAGGTTTCATATCTTTAGCTTCTCCATTCATTAGAATTAATTCTACTCACCTAAAATATGAATTTACCACATTACTTTTATTTAGTGAGGCACAGTTTTTTTTTATGATATATAATTAAACTAACTTTTAACTCTTTTTGTTTATATCTAAGCATGATATTTTGTAGAGTTTAATTTTGATCCACTATCAATATAAAATATTTTATATTATCATTTAATTATAGATAGTCAAATTATTAAAAACTAATTTATTAAAATAATAATTATTTAAAAAAATAAATATTTAACAATACGTGATTAGATGGTAGTATAAAAAAATTTATACTGATAATAGATTAAAATCATTTTTTATACTATATAAGCCAAATTACTTTTTATAAAATCAAATTTAAGATGACATTACTAGACATAAATCAATTATTTCGCAATGAATTTTAATTATTAATTCTTTAACCAAAATGCACATTCCTCTCCAACCATGATGAGTTCTCATTTAAGTCAAGGGATTCAATGTTCATGCATTTTCTTTTACCCGTTTCTCCCATACTTTCGAACATGGACTCAGACATTGGACATCATGTTACAGCATCTTTATTCGACAAATTGCTACCTGGGAATTTGGTATGTCTCTCAATCAAATGTTTTATGGGTAGGTAACAGAAACCAACTATTAAAATGATTCTTCTAGGATTGTGTCAATTTTTGAAGACATCAATCTTATGGTATTAAATTGGTAGAAAGTATTATGGGGAAATCCAAAATCATTCTTCCAGAGAAGCATTTTCGGGGGTTAAACAGAGCAAAACAGAGTATTAGAATGAGGGGAGAATATTTTGGGTTGAAAGCTGAGAAATAAAGGCCGAAACAGAGATAAGGGATAAAGATCAACAATGGAAATGCTGTGGTTAAGGTCAGGTGCCTTTTTTTGTATCATGTAGCTAATGTTTCCTTTTATTTTTCTCACTAAAATATTGAATCTTTAATAAATTTCATCATTATTAAGATGAGATTGAATTTTTTTAAAGTGAAGAGTTTATTTTAAAAAATAAAATAAATAGTATTAACTATTAATAAAAAAATTAAAGAAATAGATCTTAACAACATCACAATTTGTTATATATATGCATATAGTTTATTATAATTTTAACAATTAATTTTTTTATCAATAGTTAATACTCTTCACTTTATCTTTTAAAGTGAATCTTTTATTTAAAAAGAATTAAATTCAATTAGATGGTATACTAATTTATCTTTATTATGTATATATTATTTACTTTTTTGAATTTTGATTAGAGTTAGTCATTTGAATTAATAAGCGTTGGAATAAAGATTGAAGTAAAGATGCATTATGCGGTGTCTTTGGATTTAGCTGGATTTTGAAACCCATCCAGCTGCCCAATCAGAAGAGGACATCTAGTTTAATTTTGCTGATGTGGAAATCCGACGTGGAGAGCTGATCTATAATATGCGTCACAGATTTCCCAAAATAAGCCTCTAATGTTTCATCGCCAACCCAGACACACTCAACTCTGACACACCTACTGTGTCAGGTCTCTCTCAACTCCGGCGTAATTGTCCGCTCCGGTCGTCGGTCTCTCTCTCAACTCTGGCAAAATTTTGCGATTTGGTCGACCGTCTTTTCCTCAACTCCGGCGAAAGAATTTCTGGTCCTCCAGGACCACTGTCTGTAGTTTCTGGTCAGATGGGTGCTGCCAATCAGCCTCTTCGGCCTCTGCGGTAATTTCTGTGAACTAAGATTTGGTTTGTATGAATAATTCTGTTTATTAAATTCTCTTCCTGTGTACGTGTTGTAGTTGACACCGGAGATGGGGAAGGCATTGCTTCAGTAGGTCATGAGCCTCACACCAGAGCAGATAAATCTCTTGCGCCCAGAACAGAGAAATGAAGTGTTGCAGGTAGGATGGGTGCTTCAGCAGGTCATGAGCCTAACACCGGAGCGGAATCCATGCGTAACAAATTAGACCATCTTTTTCTTTTCTTCGAGAATTTGGCTCCAATTACTTCATGGGCCTCCAACTTAAACGGGAAAATAAAAGTGCTTGCTCTGCATACATCAATCAAATTGCATTTAGTTATCACTTGAAAGTTGTCAATAAGGCGCCGTCGCTTCCCAAAAGCTGACTCTTAGGATTAGGGATATCTTCTAGTTTAAATATGGCTATCAAGTCTTTCTCTTGTTTGATCTGGAGTAAGATTTTTAATATTTTCTCTCACATCAGATGGAAATACATTTTTTTTGAGCTTAGACTTCCAAGTGTTATCGGTGATTTTTAATTCTTACACAGGACATGGGGTTATCAGAACAGACAGTTACATCAAAACTCTGATATCATGTCAAGAGGTACTTATTACTTTTTTTCAAAACTGACTTTTAAGATTAAGAGCATCCTCAAGTTTAAATACGATCTCTATATCTTTCTTCTATCTGATATATACTTAGACTTCCAATAAAATTATCGGCATACTACTGTTGGCATACTTAATTAGCGCTTCAAACACCAGAAAATAAAATTTTAAAAAAAAAAAACCCGAAAGCTGGTAATGCAGAACCTCTGTACCTTTTAGCCCTGGGTTTCAGAGTGAGCCGCCGCAAAGGAGGGTTAGATGGGTGTTGTGTACTTGTATTCAAAAATCACCATCCAACGTCAGATATCTACATCAATAATTTTAATCTATACGAAACATTTTTATTGGGCCATCTAAATGGGTTTCAAAGCCCAATCAAATTCAAGGCTATCATAGAACTCACCTAAAGTAAATCATCTCCCATTTCGTGAGCCTCCAAAGTCACGTACCCTGTTGACTGGAATTAGTTTGTGGCCTAATGCCATAATTAGCTTTCCTTAATATTTTTAAAATTTAAATGTTCATTTAGTTGTCCTGTAAATTCACGTGTACTCTCTCTATGTTATTTAGAAATCATGCCATGGCCTAATTGCATGTCTGATTCTACCTGTTAATGTGTTTCCTCATTTAATCAGGTTAAATAAATTTAAAATCAAAGAAATTTTTTTTTAATATTTTTCCAAATGCATGATTAAATCCTTTAACTTACAAATATGACTTTAATAAACCAAACTTATAAATATTTTAATTTAGTTCATTTTAATTATGTGTAAATATTCGTAATTTATTTTTTAATCTTTTATTTTTATTCAATTTTATGTGGTAAATACTTTGATATTATTAATAATTTGACATTCAACTTTACATTAACTGTTAAAGGATAGATGTATTAGGAAATAGTAAAATTAATTTTTTATTCTTTTTTATACTTAGATTGACTCTCAAACTCAATTTTGTGTTTACATATTGATTTTAATTCTTCAAAAAAGATTTTATTAATTTTTTTAATTAAATAAAAATTATTTGTGACTTCCATAATTGAAAAGTTATCATATCCACAAAAAATTTGGACTGGCATTTATTATATTTAAATGCACAAAAATATGATTTTTTTTTTTTATCATTAAGGAGTTAGCTTTCTCATGGGAGAGAAGATTCAGGTTAGGTGTAGTTTGAACTTCAATAAGTGGCTATATGAACTTCAAATGAGACTACATGCTGCTAAACTAGCCACATGTTTTATTTTTCTTAATTTTCATTTTAAAGTAACTGTTCAGCTAAAAGTTTTCATTTTTTTTTCCATCATTTTAATTATAAATTTTTATAAAAAGCAAAATAATCATGCTGTGGGGCTCATAGTTGGAAGCAAAGATATGTAGCTTCTCTTTATGTCTCAAGTAAGGTTAATCCTTTTCCCTGTTTTAGTGATGAAGCTTTTTGAGGAGATTTAGGTGGAAACCATGTGAATAAGAGCTAAATGGGCTGAGTTATCTTTCAGCTAGAGTGATTATATTCAGTTTTAGTTTTGAGCAGAGACTGACTTGACTGTGGTTCCAGATTTGGGAGTTAAAGAGTGGCTTCTTCAACTATAACGTTGATTTCTTAAAAATTCATGGCTTTTATTTATGTTTGATATTATATATAAGTCCCAACATGGATTTTATGTTTGATTACTATACCATAAATAAATTACCAGTCCACACCATTTTAGCTTTTTAAATTTTTTAAAATTCTCCCAACATTGCAGAATTGATTCATGTATAAAGTAAATGATTTTGTTTGGGTAATTTTATTGCATTGAGATAAATGACTTGTAAGCTTTTAGAATTGATGCTCTTTTGATGTGTCGTACTATTAGCTTCTCATTAGAATCAATTCTAGTCACTTAAAATATGAGTTTACCATATTAGTCTTATTCAATAAGACACAATTTTAGTTATGATATATAATTAAAGTCATTTTTATACTTCTTTTGTTTTTGGTAATTTAATATCTAAAAATAATTTTATTTTATACTAGCATCTTGAGAGACACTCAATTAATTCAAATGTTTATTATTTTTGCTTATATAATTATGTTTATATAATTATTTTTATGTTTGAAAGCAATTATAATAGTGTAGTTGATATAATAAAAAATAACTCTCTATATTTAAAAATAGTTATAGTTATAACTGTAAAATTAATTTTGAGATAACATTACTAAACATAAATAATTTCTTTCACAATGAATTCTTTAATCACCGATCCTCTTAAAATTAATTTTTTAACTCTAATCCATAAAACTGCCTAATTAATTGATCTTATCAACCCAATTAATTTAGTCTTTTACATATGCTAGCATCTTGATAGATACTGTCATGCTTCTCAATATGTATTTTTTTAATTTTGTTTATATAATTATTTCATAAATTAATTAATTATAATTTGAATAATTAAAATTAGTCAAATAAAAATAATTTTATAAAAAAATAAAATATATTTAAAATTAGTTATAATAGTATATGTTAAAAAAAAAGAAGATAATTCTTTATATTTGAAAGTAATTGTAACTATAAAATATAATTATCAAAAAGTATTTGTGTTTATAATTTTATCTTTTTTTTTATTTGTATTCAAGTTATTCAATTAATTATTAATAATTTTTTTGAGTAAGTGAAAATTGAGAACCAAAGAGGAAAATTCCCCTTATAATAGTAGTATATATACATAAATACTAACCCATTAATGAGCGAGCACCTGCATATCAATATTTATAATTATTTTTAAATAGAATTTATGTATATTTTTAAGTTCCTATATATTAATATTTATATTTAATTTCTTTTGATATAATTTATGAATATTTTTATAATATTAGATTAATTTATGAGCTAAATATGTTCAGATACTTATATTTTAATATTCATATTAAAATTTCAGTAGAATTTATACATTATTTTTTTTTTGTAATATCTTAATTTATGAATTGAATACGTGCATATATATTTCACTTTTTACTTTGGTAGAATATTATTTTTAAAATTTATTTGAATATTTTTTTATGATTTTGTGCTCTTAACTAAATGTTTAATTATAATTTTTGATTTATATATTATCTTACCATGACTATATAGATCATAAATTAAAAAAATAAAAACAACAAATATAATTTAGTTAATATAGTGGGAATGTTATTTATAAAAGTATCACTATTGTTTGTTTCATTGTCATCTTTTCTAATAAACATAAATCATTGACTGAATATGAAAAATCTCTACTCATAAATGAAATTTTAAATTTGTTTGGAGGATACTGCATCAGCACTTAACATTATATAACGTTCAATGACTTACAAAAAAGTATCGCATCAAAGCATGTAACATTATGTGAAGTTATGTGACTTGTAAGAATTTTTAAATGAGATTACATCAATGTATAAGATAACATCATATTACAAGGCTTATATGAATCTTTTGATATACCAAATTAACACATAAAATTACATGACAACTTTTTTAAAAAAGTCACATCATTATATAATATGACGTGATATTACATGATCTGAAAAATATTATATCATCAAATATAATGATATGATATTTTAAGATTTGGAAGAACTAACTTTAATATATTGTGTATATATATGTATGTATTTATGTATTTTGAATATGCCTAGCAAAAATATTTATTAGTTTCTAATGACAGAGAAAACTTTTTTTAATGCCAACATTGGCTTCATAAATGGAATTACACGCTTTTGGAAAGAATTTTTTTTTATTGATAATATTATTGGCATAGAAAACACAGAAAGGCAGCACTTGCTATCAAGCCAAAATTCGAAGTCTCAACTATAAGAATATGTGTGCACAGAGGATTTTGGGGAAACAAAAAAGGAAGAAATTTTTTTTATTTTGATTAAAAAATTTTTAATTAAGAATTTTTAAATAAAAAATAAAATGAAAACTTATTATGCAACTTTTCAATCTCTCTATTTTTTATTTTTATAAATATTTTATAATTTTCTTAATTTAAAAATAAAAAATCATATCTTCCTTCCGTCTTTCTCGAGACTCTTAAGGTAAAAATCCAACTCAATGCAACATGGAATTCAATTTACTAAAATGGATTCATCTAGGATTGACACAAGTTCTGAGGATGGCAATCTTCATATTCATGCCCCTGAGTCTCATATCTACCTGCCTACGACCAAGTGAGGTCAGAAGCAACCACTGGAATTTAATAATTTCTGCATCATCAAATTCAAAGAAGAAAATGCATTTTTTTTTTTTTGCTCAACGTCTGTGTTGACTAAATCTTCTATCGACAAGAGGTGTCTATGTTTTAGAATAAAATATTTTCTAACTCCAGCTAAAAAGATAAGAAAACGTTTTGGACATATCATAAATTGTAGTGGAATTAGGTTTTTATTATTTTCTGTACGAAAATTGACTTTCGAACTTTATTTTGTTTTTACATATAATTTTTAAATTCTTTAAAAAAAGTTTTATTAATTTTTTCTAATCAAATAAAAATTAATTGAGACTTCTATAATATTTTATTTTAATTGCCTATTTCCGCGTAACTTCTTCTGAGATGATTGCCACTTATGACTTGCCCTATAATTCATCCACAACAAATTTGGACTGCCATTTATTGTATTTAAAAGCACACAAATGTGATTTTTTTTAATCACTAGAGTTAGCAATCTAATGGAAGGGAAGATTCAGGTTAAGTGTAGATTGAACATCAACGAGTGGAGCTTCAAATGAGACTACATGCTGCTAAACTAGCAACATGTTTTGTTTTACTTAATTTTCGTTTAAAACTAACTGTTGAGTTAAAAGTTTTCTCTTTTTTTTTTTACATCATTTTAATTATAAATTTTTATAAACACAAAATAGTCCTGCAGTGGGGCTCACAATTAGAACTAAAGATATATACCTTCTCTTGAGGTCTCAAGTAATGTTGATCCTTTTCTCTACTTTGGTGATGAAGCTATTGAGATTTGGGTGAAAACCGTGAGATCGGATTTAGGCTGAAGGTAATTTTTAGATATCATTTGATATATTGTATAAATAATGAATAATATAATATAATTAATATTATTTATTTTTATATAATATTTAAATAAAATATTAAATAATATAATATTTTATTAAAATAATTTTAATTAATATTAATTTTATAATAAATATAAAAATAATATTATTTTATTTTATATAATTAAAATTAAATAAAATTGTTTTTTCTTAGATAAATTGTTACCTAACCCTGCTTATAAAAGAAGTCTTTCGAATAAAACAAAAAGTTATGATACGAGTATGCTTAAATGACTTTTCTAGACAAGTCATGTACAGAAAAAAATTATTTTTTAATGCAGGAAATAACTTTTTCTAATGACGGCATTGACGATGTTGTACATGATATCTTGGTCATATGGAAGGAAAATTTTACTTGCGTAAAAAGCACTTCATGCATTTTATAAATTAGTATACAAACTAGTCTATGCTTGTGTGAAAATTTTAATAATATTTTATTAAAGATAAATACTAAAGAGAATAACTTCACAAAAATAAAATCACATAGTATTATAATAAAAATTACTCAAATTTAGTGTTAAAAAAATTATTCAAGTATAAACAATTAGATAAACAAATTAAATGTAAATAGAATATGAAACTACCATATAGTATTAAAAGTAATTTCATTAATAATATATAATATATTTTATGTTGGCTAAAGTCACATACTCTTGTATACATCATTAAATAACTATTCATTATATATTAATCGAATATTTGTTATCAATCCACTTCAAGGCAGCACTTGTCATCAATCCAAAAATTGAAGTCTCTCAATTGTAGAAGTATGCAAGTATTAAGTGGGCATAGAATCCTGGGGTCATCCATTATGAAGAAAAACACATTTCATGTAAGATGAAAGGGAGATTCAGGGTCAATAAAGGAGAAAAACAAAAAGGGAGTTTAGTCTTATTATTATTATTATTATTATTATGTGATGAGAAGTGTAGTGAGATTTTTGAGGGAGGAAAGGAAATGAGTAGAGGAGAAAGGGATAGTTGCAGCTTTAAAAGAAATGGCCAGCAACATGGTAAGTTTAGGTCTCGGTTAGAGTCAAATAGCCTCATTTTCATTCCTCTGGAACATGGTAATAATACATTTCCGTAGCTCCATACTCCCTCAATTCAGATACTTCTGTTCAAATGTTAGAGCAACATACTAAGTGGAAAACATTCCTTTTGTTCTCATTGATCCATGGACATTTGAAGGATTTATATTCCACCAGAATTGCAAGCCAATTAGAATTAAACAAACATATTGAGAGACAAACAGAAGTATGGGTAGCATTTCCCAAATTCTGGCCAGTGTTAGTTTTCGATTGATTAAGATTAGTAGAGCACTTGTAATAATTGATTACCTGAAGTTCTAATAATTTGTTACAATAATACCGATTGCACCTGTAGTAGGCCATGATTTATGCAGACTGAGTCCTAATTCTCCTGAATTGACTTCTTGGTCTTTTCCTTGCTTTTTTTCTGGTACTTATTGACTTCCAGAGATATAGACAAGTGTGGCTGTTGAAAAAAATGGCAACCATGAATTTGACATGTAACTAGCGTATTGAACCCGCAGCTAGAGTCAAGACCTACTCCGATTCAACTGTGTCTGTAACAAATGTGTCAAGAAATGCTACCAATTCAACTGCCCAACTTGATGATTCTGGAAATCTAATCCTGCGAGATGACACCACTGGAGTGACAATATGGGAAAGTTTCCAACATCCTTGTGATGCTTTTATCATGGATAAGATGAAACTTAGTGCCAACAGGATTACAGCTAAGAAAATAGTGCTTACATAATGGAAAAGCCCTTCTGATCCTTCTATTGGGTACTTCATTGCTTGTCTTGAACGTCCTGATGCTCCAGAAATATTTATCTGGGTTAATGGAACACGTCCATATTGGAGGACTGGTCGACGGAATGGAAGGATCTTTACTGATTCCCCCAGACGTTAGCTGAGTATCTATATGGATGGATTTTAAGACATGATGATGATGGAACTGTTTCATCTAACTTATAGTTTTGGAGATCCATCTGACTTTGGAATCGAGTACTTGACTCCACAAGGAACAATTACATTAGTACAATTTCATAACAAAAAGGAAGTTTTGAAGAAAGAGAGAATTCGAAATGAATGTTATAATTATGGCACATGCGGGCCATTTGGAAGCTGTAATCAACAGAGCTCACCAATCTGCAGCTGTTCGATTGGGTATGAGGCAAGGAATTTAGAGGAATGGAATGGGAAAAATTGGACCAGTGGGTGTGTGAGAAAGGCACCACTGCAGTGCGACATGTTGAAGTTGAAGAATCCAAGTGAAGTCCAACACGATGGGTTTTTGGTATTTCATAATATGAAAGTGCCAGACTTTGTAGAGAGGTCAGATGGTGATCAAGACAAATGCGGAACAGATTGCTTGGTGAATTGCTCTTGTTTGGCATATGCATATGATCCTGGTGTTGGCTGCATGTATTGGAGTAGGGACTTAATTGACTTGCTGAATTTTCCAAGTGGAGGGGTTGATCTTTACATTCGTGTGTCTCATTCAGAAATTGGTATGTTTTCTTGCTCTCTTTCTCTCTTTATGTGATTTTCTGTGAAGTCTATTGTTTCAATTTGTTATCGTGTTTTCCTAGACAAGGATGAAAGTTGTTTTAAAATATTGAATAGCATACAGGAAAGAGCATTCACATTTTTTTATGCAAAATAATGCGACAGGTTGAGAGGGAAGGGAGAGTGCATGGTTATATCTTCATTGTTAATTCTACATGAAATTAGAGATTCAAACAGTTTAGGGGCTTTTTGGGGTCATTTCATCATGTTCTAGTTCTAGCAAATAATTTGATGTAATTTACTAGTTTAGAGAAAAATAATCTGATATACTTTCTTCCATTGAATATCACATTTAGTTGTGTATTTACAAAAATACTTCTAATAATTTAATATAATATTATTGATTTTGACAATATTCAATTAAATAGAAAAATCTAGATATATTATCAAATTGATATTTTTATTTATTTAACAAATATATAATAAATTAATTTTAAAATACACCAATAGAGTATAAATCAATCTTGGTTTAATATCAAATTTCATAAACTTGATATAATCATTTAGCAAACTTTTGATATAAAAGTAAATTTTATGAAATATTAATCATATAAAAAAATTATTAATTTGTGTAAGATTAATTATCATTTAAACATGTATCAAGGCATGATAACCAATATATATGAATAGGAGATGGGAAACCATAGAGTTATTTTTGTTTTTTAATTTTTAGAAGTTTTAATTTATTTGGAAAGAAGGTAGATTTGTCTTCTTACCACATGATAAATGCATTCAGGAATTCAGCCTCAAAAGATGATTTTAGAAGAGCAAAAACAAATTAAACTGGATGACTTACTGCTAGTTGATTTTGAAAAGCTTGCAACTACTACAAACAACTTTCACTTAGCTAATATGCCAGGGAAGGGAGGTTTGGTCCAGTATACAAGGTAATTTTTTTGGTGCAGAGTAGACAAGGTAATTTTGTTTAAGTAATGTGCATTATCTATCATATTATATTTGAATAAATCATTATTCATTTTTTTTTTCATTTTCTTCTAGGGACAATTGAAAGATGGCCAAGAAATTGTTGTCAAAAGACTCTCCAAAGCTTTTGGATAAGGGTTGGAAGAATTCATGAATGAAGTAGTGGTTATTTTTAAACTTCAACATCGCAATCTTGTAAAACTTCGTGGTTGTTGTATTGAATGACACAAACAGATGTTGGTCTATGAGTTCAAGCCAAATAAAAGTTTTGGATGCATTTATCTTTGGTTAATTTATGCCTCTTTGAATTTTAACTTTCAAAACTCTTAGCTTACTTAGGATGAGTAGAAAAAGAAAATATGAATATTTTCTTTTGATGCCAATCTAGCTATTGAGACACACTAATTTGGTAATTGAAATAAGTATATGTCTGTTATCTTGTCAAAGTTATTAAAGCATACATCATTATTCTTGCTTTGATTTTTTTTTTTTTTTGTGTAGATCCAATTCGAAGAAAAGTCCTAGATTGGAGGAACTACTTTAACATTATTGAAGGAATAGCACGAGGAATACTGTATCTTCACAGGGATTCAAGACTAAGAATTATTCATAAAGATCTGAAAGCAAATAACATCTTACTAGATGAAGAGATGAATTCAAAAATATCAGACTTTGGTTTAGCTACAATTTTTAGAGGCGGCGAAGAAGATGAGGTTAATACGAGAAGAGTTGTTGGAACATAGTAAATATCACTTTCTCTTTGTACATGATTATCCTGACATATTTGGCAATGATTTGATAGTCATTTGTGCTATGTTTTTAAAATGTAGTGTTTATATGCTCCCTGAATAAGCAATACAAGGTCTTTTCTCAGAGAAGTCAAATGTCTATACCTTTAGAGTTTTGTTACTAGAGATTGTTAGCGGAAGAAGAAATAATAGGTTTTACAACAATGAACTATCTCTTAGCCTTGTAGGATTTGTAAGTAAGTACACATGCCTCATGGCCCTCTTGATTACAAAAGGGTCTCATTTACTTAAGTAATACTACAAGTTAACTTACGAGTTTTGTTATTTTTCTATTAGGCATGGAAACTTTGGAATGAAGGCAACATTACATCTTTAATAGATCCAGAATATAGGATTCAAGCGTCGAGAATAGTATTTTGAAGTGCATACACATTGGACTTCTATGTGTTCAAGAACTTATAAGAGAAAGATTAATTATATCCACTGTAGTTTTAATGTTGATTAGTGAAATTACACATTTTCCTCCTCCAAGGCAAGTTGTGTTTGTCCCTAAGCAAAATTTGTCGAGTTTAGAATTCTCTCAAAAGCATCAATGTAACTCCAACAATAATGTAATTCTTAGTGAAATTCAAGAGAGGTAACACTATGAGATCATCATCAGTGTCACTGTTGACGACATTCTCTGTATTAAAGGTGTTTGAAGAAATTATTAAGAACATGTCTAATAATTCAAAGTCAATTCTAACAATGCAGAATTGATTCATTTAGTAAATGATTTTGTTTAGGTAATTTTATTGCTTCGAAATAAATTAATTGTAAGCTTTTAGAATTTATGCCCTTTATGAAGTTTCCTACCTTTAGCTTCTCCATTTATTAGATTTAATTATACTCGCACAAAATATGAATTTATCATATTATTTTTATTTAGTAAGACACAATTTTTTTCATGATATATAATTAAAGTAACTTTCTATACTCTTTTTGGTAAATTAATATCTAAAAATGATTTTTATACTATCTAAACCAAATTTCTTTTTGTAAAATTAATTTTGAGATACATTACTAAACATAGATCAAGTCTTTTACAATGAATTATTTATTTATTAATTCTTTTAACACAATTTTCTTAAAATTTAATTTTTTAAAAACTCTAATCCAAAACAACATCCAAATCAATTGACTTTATTTATTAAATTATATATATATATATATATAGGCAAAAACACTTTTTAGTTTTTAATGACGAAGAAAACTTTTTTAATGCCGACATTGCTAGCATCCATGGAATTGTAGTTTTATGTAAAGACAATTTTTTTTTTTTGTGACAGTATTGGCAAAGAAAACACTGCAAGGTGCAGTTGTTATGAAGCTAAAATCTGAAATCTCAATTCTAAAAGTCGAAGTCAACGGAACATGGAATTCAGATCGAGGTAACCCATTATGAAGAAAAACAAATTATATGTCATTCTAAAATGCAACCATGAGCACTCTTTAAGTCAGGAGAAACATAGAATAGTAAAAATATGCTAATGTAGCTGAATTTATGATATTACTTTTATTTTATAAGAGACAACAAGTTTTTTTTCAAATATATAATCAAAGTCATTTTTTAACTCGTTTTAGTAATTTAATATCTAAAATTAATTTTATTTATGCATATCTAAAAGTAATTTAATTTTATACTATTCAAACCAAATCAATTTCTATAAAATCAATTTGCGATAATATTATTAAAGTAAATCATTCTTTTACACTAATTCTCTTATTAAAATTAATTTTTAAATTCCAATTCAAACAACGACTAAATCCTTCGATCTTTTCTGTTAAATTATTCATATAATCAACTTAATTAATTTAGATTTGTGTATCATAAATTAACAGAAGCCCTTCGAATAAAAAACAAATTATGATATGAATTTTCTTAAATGACTTTTCTAAACTTGTCATGTACAGCAAAATATATTTTTAAATGAGGGGAGATAAACCATTTTAATGTTGGCATTGATGTTGTACATGAAATCGTGGTCACATGGAAAGAAAATTTTACTGGCGTAGAAAACACTTCACGCATTTTATAAATTAGTATACAAATTTGTGTAGTCTAAAGTCAAAGACACGTGCATACGTCGTTAAATCAACTTAATTAATTTAGACTTGTATATCATAAATTAACAGAAACCCTTCGAATAAAAAAACAAATTATGATATGACTTTTCTAAAATTGTCATGTAAAGCAAAATATATTTCAAATGAGATAACCATTTTAATGTTGGCATTGATGTTGTACAAGAAATCGTGGTCATATGGAAAGAAAAATTCTTCTGGCGTAGAAAACACTTCATGCATTTTACAAATTAGTATACAAATTTGTGTAGATTAAAGTCAAAGACTCATGCATATATCATTAAATAAGTATTCATTATTTATTAATCAAATAGAAACAATGATGTGTTGTCAATCCACTTTCAAGGCAGCACTTGTCATCAATCCAAAGATTTAAGTCCTAATTCTCCTGAATTGACTTCTGAGTCTTTTCCTTATTTTCTTTTGGTAAGTAGTAACTTCCAAAGATATAGACAAGCATGGCTTTTTGAAAAAATGTTAATCATGAATTTGCCAAGTAATTAGCATACCGAACACGCAGCTAAAGTCAAGGCCAACTCAACATGAATTTTGACGGGAAAATGGGACAGACCAAAGACCAAATCAAATCCACAGTAGTACTAGTATGCCTGAAGGAGAGAGATGGCATCATCCAAGGCACACTAAAATCTAGAGTCATGGGATCTCTGAGTCACACTAACAATTTGTCGATTGCTTTGCTCATATTTTCCAGCTTTTATTTGTTTATTTGGTTTAAGTTTAAGCTCTGTCAACGATACCATTACATCAACCAGATCCATCAGAGACCCCAAGGCAATAAGCTCAAGCAACAGTGACTTCAACCTAGAATTCTTCAGCCCTAAAAATTCATCAAATCGCTATGTAGGAATCTGGTATCTCTCTAAATCCAACATTGTTTGGGTGGCTAATAGAGATCAACCGCTTAAGGATTCTTCTGGGTTTTTCAAAATTCATATGGACGGCAATCTTGTGTTGAAGGGACAAAATGTAGTCATCTGGTCAACAAATGTGTCAAGGAATGCTACCAATTCAACTGCCCAACTTGATGATTCTGGAAATCTAGTCCTGCGAGATGACACCACGGGAGCGACAATATGGGAAAGTTTCCAACATCCCTGTGATGCTTTTATCTTGGATAAGATGAAATTTTAGTGCCAACAGGATCACAGGTAAGAAAATAGAGTTTACATCATGGAAAAGCCCTTCTGATCCTTCTACTGGGTTCTTCACCTGTAGTCTTGAAAACTTGGATGCTCCAAAAGTATTTTTATGGGTCAACGGAACCAGCCCACATTGGAGGTCTGGTCGATGGAATGGAAAGGTCTTCATCGGGATACCCCAGATGATATGTAAGTATCTATATGGATGAAATTTAGGACATGATGATGATGGAAATGTAGATTTAAATTTTAGTTTTGCAGATCCAATATCTGACTTTGTAATCACCTACTTGACTCCACATGGAACCCTAAGATCAGTAAAATTTCATAACAAAAAGGAAGTTTTGAAGAATGAAGCAGTCCCAAAGGAATGCGATATTTATGGCACATGTGGGCCATTTGGATGTTGTAATTCGCAGTGCTCACCAATTTGCAGTTGTTTGGATGGGTTTGAGCCCAAGAATTTAGGATAATGGAATGAGAAAAATTGGACCAGAGGGTGTATGAGAAAGGCACCACCACAGTGTGACAGGTTAAAGTTGAAGAATGCAAGTGAAGTCCAATTTGACGGGTTCTTGGCATTTCATAATATGAAAGTGTCAGACTTTGTAGAGAGGTCCGGTGGTGACCAAGACAAATTGCGGAATAGATTGCTTGGGAAATTGTTCTTGTTTGGCATATGCATATGATCCTGGTGTTGGCTGCATGTATTGGAGTAAAGATTTAATTGACTTGCAAAAATTTCCATGTGAAGGAGATGATCTCTACATTCGTGTGTCCCATTCAGAACTCGGTATGTTTTTTTTTTTCTTTCTGTGGTTCTCTGTCCAAGGTATACAGGTTATTGTGTCAACTTGTGAACGAGTTCCCTTCCCTAAACAAGGACTAAAGTTGTTTTAGTTTTTATTCTGAAATGCTAAATAACATACAGGTAAAAGAAGAGGAGACAAGAGATCAATCATTGCGGTTGCCGGGGCAATAGGACCAATTACCTTAGCCGCTTGTGCATATCTTTGGTGGTGGAAATGGACTGCTGAACACACAGGTCAACTAGCCTTACGAAACTTTAGCCTCTTACAAATTATTTTTATTTTTTTATATATAAGCAAAAAGCATAAGTTCAGGTTAGGGAAGTATAGGGGTTTTTTCACATTTTTGAAAAGTGTTAATTTATTTGGACCAAATAAAGTGTTTTTTTTTTATTATTAATGTATATGATAAATGCATTCAGGAAGTCAAAATCAAAAAATGATTGTTGAAGAGCAAAAACAAATCAATTTGGATGACCTACCACTATTTGATTTTGGAAAGCTTGCAATTGCTACAAACAACTTTCACTTAGCTAATATACTAGGGAAGGGAGGTTTTGGTCCAGTATACAAGGTAATTTTTGTTTAAGTAAAGTGCGTCATCTCTCATATTATATTTGACTAAATCATTATTAAATTTTTTTTTTTCATTTTCTTCTAGGGACAATTAAAAGCTGGCCAAGAAATTGCTGTGAAAAGATTCTCCAAAGCTTCTGGACAAGAGTTGGAAGAATTCATGAAAGAAGTTATGGTTATTTCTAAACTTCAACATGGCAATCTTGTAAGACTTCTTGGTTATTGTGTTGAATGAGATGAACAAATGTTGGTCTATGAGTTCATGCCAAATAAAAGTTTGTATGAATTTCTTTTTGGTTAGTTTATGCCTCTTTAAATTTTAACTTCAAAACTCTTAACATACTGAGGATGAGTGGAAAAAGAAATATGAATATTTTCTTTTGATGCTAATCTAGCTTATTGAGACACACACTAATTTGGTGATTGAAATAAGTATGTTTGTTATCTCTTCAAAGTTATTAAAGCATGCATTTATATCTTCGCTTTCATATTTTTTTTTCTATAGATCCACTCCAAAGGAAAGTCCTAGATTGGAGAGAGACCTTTAACATTATTGAAGGAATAGCTCGAGGTGTACTATATCTTCACAGGAATTTAAGACTACAAATTAATTCATAGAGATCTTAAGGCAAGCAACATATTACCAGATGAAGAGATGAATCCAAAAATATCAAACTTTGGTTTAGCTAGAATTTTTTAACGTGACCAAGAAGACGAGGCTAATACAAGAAGGGTTGTTGGAACATAGTAAGTATCACTTCCTCTTTGTACATGATTATCCTGATATATTTAGCAATGATTTGCAGTCACTTGTGTTAGGTTTTAAAAATGTAGTGGTCATATGTCCCCTGAATATGCAATGCAAGGTCTTTTCTCTGATAAGTCAGGTGTCTAAAACTTTAGAGTTTTGTTACTAGAAATTGTTAGTGGAAGAAGAAACACTGGCTTTTACAACAATGAGCATTCTCTTAGCCTTGTAGGATTTGTAAGTACACATGCCTTATGGCCCTCTTGATGACAAAAGGATCACATTACCTAAGTAATAATACAAGTTAACTTACAGGTTTTGTTGTTTTTCTATTAGGCATGGAAACTTTGGAGTGAAGGCAACGTTACATCTTTTGTAAATCCAGAGATATGGGATTCATGCATCGAGAATAGTATCTTGAGGTGCATACACATAGGACTTCTATATGTTCAAGAACTTACAAGAGAAAGACCAACTATATCCACTATAGTTTTAATGCTAATAAGTGAGATTACACATCTTCCTCCTCCAAGGCAAGTTGCGATTGTCTCGAAGCAAAATTTGCTGAGTTCGAAGTCCTCTCAGAAACGTCAATGTAATTCCAACAATAATGTAACTCTTAGTGAAATTCAAGGGAGGTGATTCATATGAGATAATGATCAATGTCATTGTTGACATTCTTTGTACTAAAGGTGTTCAAAGAAACAATTAAGAACATGTTTGGTTTAGATTTCTAACAATACAAAATCAATTCCAACAATGCAGAATTGATTCATTTAGTAAATGATTTTGTTTAGGTAATCTAACTCAAATTTTTATTGAAATTAATGTTTTAAACCTCTAATCCAATTAATATCCAAATCAATTGACCTTATATATATATATATATATATATATATGACATTTTTTTGGTATCCTTCCTTTTTATATGCATACCAATACTATTTTTATGTGTCATAATATAATATGTCTATTTATAATTTATTTTTAGTTAAAATAAATAATTAATTCTTATAGTTCTCATAATTTCACTCATTTAGATTTTGATCCCTACCGTTAAGGTATCGGTCTTTATATTTTTTATTCATTTGGGTTGTACTCCTTATAATTTCTATTTATTAAAATATTAGTCTCTATTTTTTTATAAAGGATTGGTTCCTATAGTTTTTAATTATTAAGATATTAGTATCTGATAGACTAAAATTTAAATGAGTGAAACGATAGGGACTGATATTCAAAGAAAAAAATTATAAAAATTAAAATTAAAATATAATAAAACTATAAAGATTAATTGTTTATTTTAACCTTTATTTTTTTATAACTGATTTATTATTTTATATCCAGCTAGTTATATATATATATATATATATATATATATATATATATATATATATATATATAATATATGATTGGACTATTTTTAGGAATTTGACCTTTTTGTACATGTGTAGCAAAAATACTTTTTATATTTTAATGACGAAGAAAACTCTTTTAATGCTGACGTTGACTGCATCTATGAATTGTTGGTTTATGTAAAGACAAATGATTTTTTTTTTCTTTGGGGTGATAATATTGGCAAAGAAAACACGGCAAGGCCGCAGTTGTTATGAAGCCAGAATCCGAAGACTCAATTCTAAAAGTCCAAGTTAATGGAACATCGAATTAAGTGGTTACCCATTACGAAAAAAAAAAAACACATTAATTGTATGTCATCCTAAATGCAAGTTACTGCCATGAGGACTCTTTTTAAGTCATTGGATTCAATGTTAATGCATTTTCTTTGCCTGCTTCTCTCGTACTTTTCAACTATTTGGACATCACTCTTAATTCAACAAATTGTTATATCAAAATGCATTTTCTTTACCTGCTTCTCTCATACTTCCCAACTTTGACTCAAGACTTTAACATTATGTTGCAGCCTCTTAATTCAACAAATTGCTATTTGCGAATCTGGTACATCTCTCAATCCAATATTATATGGGTAGCTAATAGAAACCAACTACTAAAATGATTCTTCTAGCATTGTCTCTATTTCTGAGGATGGCATTCTTGTGTTATTAAAAGGGCAGAAAGTATTCGGAAAAATCCAAAATCAGTCATCTAGAAAAGCATTCAATGGCTTAAACAGAGCAAAACAAATAATTAGAATAAGGGGAGAACACTTTGGGTTAATAAAGGTTGAAACTACGGGATAAAGATGAATAATGGAAAATATGTGGTTAGGGTCAGGTGTTTCCTTTTCTTTTCCTTATTAAAACTATTCAATCTTTAATAAATTTCAGCATTATTAGATAGTATACTAATTTATCTTTATTATATATATTATTTACTTGTTTGGGTTTTGATTAGAGTTAATCGTTTGAATTAATAAGTGTTGAATAAAGATAAAAATAAATCATCATCATTTAGCGATCCTGCAGAGTCACATACTTTATCAATTATCGTGAAATTCCTTTGTGACTAAATGCCACAATCAGTCTTGCTTAAGATTTCTAAAACGTTCATTTAATAGTCCTGTGAAGTCACATACACTCTCGGCTACTGAGGACTCATTATGTGGTCTAGTATCATGTCCAATCAATCCTTGCTTAGGACTTGTTAGTGTGTTTGCTCATTTAATCAAAACAAAGAAACACATTTCCTTTTACTATTTTTAAAAATGCATAATTAAAATCTTTTAACTCACAAATATTTTTCAAAAAAATTAAAAGTTTTGATTTCTCAATTGAGGATACATAAGAACTTTAATTCAAACAAACTAAACTTATAAATATTTTGATTTAGTGCATTTTTTAGTTATTTTGTAAATATTCATAATTTAGTTTTTTTAATCTTTTATTTTTATTCAAATTTCTGTGATAAATTATATACTTTGAGATTATTAGTAATTCATACAGTTAACTTTAGGTTAACTGTTTTAAGATAGATGTATTATGAATGTGGTAAAATTAAGTTTTTATTATTCTCTATATATAAATTAACTCTAAAATTTGATTTTGTTTCAAATATTGGTTTTAAATTCTTTAAAAAATATTTTGTTAATAATTTTTTCTAACAAAATAAAAATTAGTTGCGACTTTTATAATATTTTATTTTAATTGCTTATTTCGCTGCAACTTCTTCCGGGATGATTGCGACTTGTGGCACCAAGGATAGTAGATTTTAATATATATTATTATGAAAAGTGATCCACAAAAAATTTGGACTACCATTAATTTTATTATATTTAAAAGCACAAATATGTGGGTTTTTTTTTTTTTTTTGATCATCACTAGAGAGTTAGCATTCTCATGGGAGGGAAGATTCAGGTTAAGTGTAGTTTGAACATCAACAGCTTCAAACGAGACTACATGCTAGTAAATAGCAACATGTTTTGCTTTACTTAATTTTCATTTAAAAGTAATTGTTCAGCTAAAAGTTTTCTTTTTCTTTTTTTACATCATTTTTAATTAAGGAGTTTTCTCTAGTATCCTTTTTTTTAATAAGGGTACTAGTACTTTCTTATATGTCATAATTTAATAAGTTTGTTTATAATTTTTTTTTTAATTATAACTAATTTAAAATTTCTAACAAATTACATATATTTATTGTATTTCTTACTAATGATATTAGGTCACATTAGTAAGGATATGGATACTTATGTGATAAAAAGAGTATCGAATCCCAGATATAATGGATTCAAATTATTTTGACTTAAATCAACGCATGTTGCAAGAGGGAATCTTCTTTAATTATAAATTTTTTTAAGCTAAAATACTCATGCAGTGGGGCTCACAGTTGGGAGCAAAGATATGTAGCTTCTCTTCAGGTCTGAAGTTTAAACCTTTTCCCTACTTTGGTGATGAAGTTTTTTAGGTGATTTGGGTGGAAACCATGAAAGTAAGACTGAAGGTAACTCATAGTGAAATCCAAGGGAGGTAATATTATGGGATTACCATTAGTGTCATTTTTATTGACATTCTTTGTGCGAAAGGTGTTTGAACAAACAATGGGCACTTATAGTTTTGAATTTTGACAATTCAAAATCATTCTAACAATGCAGAATTGATTCTTTTAGTAAATAATATTGTTTGGATATTTTATTTGTAATGAGATAACTTAATTGTAAGCTTTCAATTTTGATTCTTTTTGAAGTGTTTTTCACCATTAGCTTCTCCGTTTTATTATAATCAACTAGTTATTATCCCACGCATTGTGATTTATATTGTTTTATTTATAAATATTTTTAAAAATATTAAGCCGGGTGGACGAATAATAATAATTCAATTGTGGTATAGTATTAAAGATAAAATCCATGTGGGACTTATATAGTATCAAACATAATTAAAAGCTATGAATTTTGAGGAAAAAACATTGTAGTTGAAGAAGCTACTTTTATGTAGGACAAGTGAAGAGTCAAATAAATAAAAGGAAATAAAATTAGAGATAAGCAAGAGAGATTAAGAGGCAATCACAATTGAGGAATAAGAAAACATTTTAGGAACAACTTAAAATAGTAAAAAGTATGCTAATGTAGCTCAAGATGAGAGCTGGGGATAGCTAACGTGGCGGCTTCATCATGTGTACTTTAAAATGTATATACTATAAATATAAATATATTTTACTCAGCCAAAATATGAATTTATCTTCTTACTTGTATTGAATAAGAGACAACAATTTTGTTCACTAAATATAATCAAAGTCATTTTTAACTCTTTTAGTAGTTCAATATCTAAAATTATTTATTTTATACTATTCAAACCAAATTAATTTTTATAAAATCAATTTTGAGATAAATCTTTCATCATTAATTCTTTTACACTAATTCTCTTAAAATTAATTTTTTTGAAATTCTAATTCAAAAAAAATCACTAATTTATTCATCTTATCTATTAAATTATTCATATAATCAACTCAATTAATTTAATCTTATATATCATCAAATTAAGAGAAGTCTTTCAAATAAAAAAAAGAGGAAAAGTTATGATACGACTATTCTTAAATGACCTAGACATTTCATGTATAGAAAAAAAAAAATTAATGGCGGAAATAACTTTTTCTAATGATGGCATTGACGATGCTGTACATGAAATCCTGGCCATATATGGAAAGAAAATTTTACTGGCGTAAAAGACACATCATGCATTTTATAAATTAGTATACAAATTTAGGTTGGCTAAACTCAAGGACTCATGCATAAATCATTAAATAACTATTCTTTATTTTTAATCAAATAGAAAAAGAAAATGATCTGTTATCAATCCACTTCAAGGCAGCACTCGTCATCAATCCAGAAATTGAAGTCTCAACTGTAGAAGTCTGTGCGTGGGCACGGAATCCTGTGGTCATCCATTATGAAGAGAAACACATTTTATATTGGATGCAGGGGAGATTCAAGATGGGAGGAAAACAAAAGTGGAGTGGGAGCATTGGTTGCAGGTGCAATGTTGTGAATTGTGACTGTGAGAAAGTTACAATATTATGCCCAACGAATACATGAATCACGTCTCAAAAATTAAAACAGGTGATGTTAGACTTTAACATTATCTATCTATACTATAATATATATAAAGGAAATTATCCTTTTGGTGTCCACTTTTTTATAGGTCTAAAATGCCCTTACATTTATTTAAAAACAGTTTTGAGAAAAAAAAGTTAACTCTTAATAAATGTTGTTCATAATTTCCAACTGCTACTTTGGTTTATGTCTGCAAACGAAAGAACACAATGACATTAGCCTAATTCATCAACGACCCAGCAGAAGTAATGTCAAATACAGTATGTCTCTTGTGTGGCCTCCAAATACTGTGATCACTAAAATCGATAGCATTTCCCAAATTCTGGCCAGTGTTAGTTTTTTATTTCAGGCATAGTATTAAGATTAGTAGGACACTTGTAGGCCTTGATTTATGCAGACTGAGTCCTAATTCTCCTGATTTGACTTGAGTCTTTTCCTTATCTTCTTTTGGTAGTGACTTTCAAAGATATAGACAAGTATGGCTTTTGAAAAAAAATGGCAATCATGAATTTGACTTGTAACTACCGTATTGAATGTGTAGCTAAAGTCAAGACCTACTCCAACATGAATTTTGATAGGAACATGGGATGGACCAAATCAAATCCAAAGTAGTATTAGTATGCTGGAGACACAGGACATCATCCAAGACAGACTGAAATCCATAGTTCAGCTATAATGGAATTCACCAGAGTCATGAGATCTCTGAGTCACCCTAATAATTTGTTGGTTGCTTCGCTCCTATTTTCCAGCTTTTATTTGGGTTTAAGCTCTGTAAGGATACCATTACGTCAACCAGATCCATCAGAGACCCTGAGACAATAAGCTCAAACAATAGTGACTTCAAGTTAGGATTCTTCAGCCCTGCAAATTCAACAAATCGCTATGTAGGAATCTGGTATCTCTCTAAATCCAACATTGTTTGGGTGGCTAATAGAGATCAACCGCTGAAGGATTCTTCTGGATTTTTCAAAATTGACATGGATGGCAATCTTGTAGTGTTGAAGGGGCAAAATGTAGTCATCTGGTCAACAAATGTGTCAAGAAACGCTACCAATTCAACTGCCCAACTTGATGATTCTGGAAATCTAGTCCTGAGAGATGACACCACGGGAGCGACAATATGGGAAAGTTTCGAACATCCTTGTGATGCTTTTATCATGGATAAGATGAAACTTAGTGCAAAGGATACAGGTAAGAAAGCATTCATTAATCATGGAAAAGCCCTTCTAATCCTTCCATTGGTACTTCACTGCTAGTCTTGAACGATTGGATGCTCCAGAAATATTTTTTTTTGGGTTAATGGAAACACGCCCACATTGGAGATCTGGTCCATGGAATGGAAGCGTCTTCATCGGGTTCCCCAGATGTTAACTAAGCATCTATATGGATGGATTTTAGGACATGATGATGATGGAACTGTTTATGCAAGTTATAGTTATGAAGATCCATTTGACTTTGGAATCTCCTACTTGACTCCACATGGAACACTTAAATCGGTAAGATTTCATAACAAAAAGGAAGTTTTGATGAATGACTTTGTCAACAAAGAATGTGACATTTTATGGCACATGTGGGCCATTTGGAACCTGTAATTCGCAGAGCTCACCAATATGCAGCTGTTTGGATGGGTTTGAGCCCAAGAATTCAGAGGAATGGAATGGGAAAAATTGGACTAGTGGGTGTGTGAGAAAGGCACCACTGCAGTGCGACAGGTTGAAGTTGAAGAATGCTAGCGAAGTCCAATCAGAATTGTGTTTTTGGTATTTCACGATATGAAAGTGCCAGACTTTGTAGAGAGGTCAGATGGTGACCAAGACAAATGCGAAATAGATTGTTTGGCGAATTGCTCTTGTTTGGCATATGCATATGATCTTGGTGTTGGTTGCATGTATTGGAGTAGGACTTAATTGACTTGCACAAATTTCCAAGTGGAGGAGTTTGATCTCTACATTCGTGTGTCACATTTAGAACAAGGTATGTTTTCTTCTCTCTCTTTCTATGATTCTCTCTGTACAAGGTTTACACGCAGTTCTATATATTGTTCCGAATTGTTATCAAGTTCCGTAGACAGGATCAAGGTTGTTTTGGCTTTTGTTTGAAAATCATACAGGAAAAAGAAGAGGAATTAACAAGAGATTAATCATTGCCATTGTCGGGGCAATAGGAATAGTTACCTTAAGCGACCTGTGCTTATCTTTGGTGGCGGAAATGGATTGTTAAACATACAGGTAAGAGCATTCACAGTATTCAAGGCAAATTTTAATAGGTTAGTCCAGAAAAAGAGAAAGAGGGAGGAGGGCATTGTTTATATCTTCATTCTAAATTTTATATAAAATTTGAGATTCAAACATTTCAAGGTGTTTTTAGGGTCATTTCATCATGTTCTAGTTCTAGCAATAATCTGATATAGTTTACTAGTTTAGAGAACAATATTAAGAAAAGATTTGTTTTAGACCCTTATTTGTAAATTCTGTATGATGTCATGTTGAAAACTACGTCATCATGTTTGGTATCATTTTTCATACAATCGTGTTTGGGCCATTCAACGTGTCCAAATTCTTCCAAAAAAATTCACATTTACTTGTGTTATATTTTATACTAATACTCCAAGTAATTTAATATAATATAAGTATTTTAATAATATTCAATTAAATAGAACAAATATAGATATATTATCAAATGGTTGATATTTTTAGTTATTGAACAAATATAGATTACATTTAATTTTAAAATACATTAATAGAGTATAAATCAAACTTGGTTTAATATAAAATTTCACAAACATGATATAGTCATTGTGCAAACTTTCAACATAAAAGTAAATTTTTTATGAAATATTAATCATATAAAAAATTATTAATTGGTGTAAGATTAATTTTGATTTAAACATGTATCAATGCATGATAACCCATATACATGAATTGGAGATGGAAAAGCATAGCGTTTTTTTTGTTTTTTTACATTTTGACAAGTGTGAATTTTATTTGAACCAAAGAAGTTTCTCTTTTTTTCTTAACATATTATAAATGAATTCAGGAAGACTGCTTCAAAAAGTCGTTATAGAAGTGCAAAACAGAATCAAACTAGATGACCTACCGCTATTTGATTTTTGAAATGGTTGCAACTGCTACAAACAACTTTCACTTAGCTAATATGCTAGGAAAGGAGGTTTTGGTCCAGTATATACAAGGTAATTTTGTTTAACTAATATACATCATATATCATATTATGTTGGAATAAATCATTATTCAATTTTTTTTCATTTTTCTTTTAGGGACAATTGGAAGATGGCCAAGAAATTGCTGTGAAAAGACTCTCCAAAGCATCTGGGCAAGGGCTGGAAGAATTTATGAATGAAGTAGTAGTGATTTCTAAACTTCAACATCGCAATCTTGTAAGACTTCTTGGTTGCTGTATTGAACGAGACGAACAGATGCTGGTCTATGAGTTCATGCCAAATAAAAGTTTGGACGCATTTCTCTTTGGTTAGTTTATGCCTCTATGAAATTAACTTCAAAACTCTTAGCTTACTTAGGTTAAGTAGAAAAGAAATATGAATAATTTCTTTTGATGCCAATTTAGCTAATTGAGACACACTAATTTGCTCATTGAAAAAAGTATGTTTGTTATCTCTTCAAGGTTATAAAGCTTGCATTCTTATCTCTGCTTTCAATTGTTTTTTTTATAGATCCTTTCCAAAGGAAAGTCTTAAATTGGAAAGCGCTTCAACATAATTGAAGGAATAGCTCGAGGTATACTTTATCTTCACAGGGATTCAAGCTAAGAATTATACATAGAGATCTTAAGCAAGCAACATCTTATTAGATAAAGAGATGAATCCAAAAATATCAGACTTTGGTTTGGCTAGAATTTTTAGTGGTGGCGAAGAAGATGAGGCCAATACGAGAAGGGTTGTTGGAACATAGTAAGTATCACTTCTCTTTGCACATGATTATATGGCATATTTAATGATGGTTTGATAGTTACTTGTGTTATATTCTAAAAATGTGTGGTTATATTGCCCCGAATATGCAATGAAAGGGCTTTTCTCAGAGAAATAAGATGTCTATAGCTTTGGAGTTTTGTTACTAGAGATTGTTTGTGGAAAAAGAAAACACTAGCTTTTACGACAATGAGCAATCTCTTAGCCTGGTAGGATTTGTAAGTACACATGCCTCATGGCCCTCTTGATTACCAAAGGTCTCATTACTAAGTAATACTACAATTTAACTTACGAGTTTTGTTATTTTTCTATTAGGCATGGAAACTTTGGAATGAAGGCAACATAAATCTTTAATAGATCCAGAGATATGGGATTCAAGCATTGAGAATAGTATCTTAAGGTGCACACACATAGGACTTCTATGTGTGCAAGAACTTACAAGAGAAAGACCAACTATATCCACTGTAGTTTTAATGTTGATTAGTGAGATTACACATCTTCCTCCTCCAAGGCAAGTTGCGTTTGTCCCTAAGCAAAATTTGTTGAGTTTAGAATCCTATCAGAAACGTCAATGTAACTCCAACAATAATGTAACTCTTAGTGAAATTCAAGACAGGTAATAATAAGAGATCATCATCAGTGTCATTGTTGACGACATTCTCTGTATTAAAGGTGTTTGAAGAAATTATTAAGAACATGTCTAATAATTCAAAGTCAATTCTAACAATGCGGAATTGATTCATTTAGTAAATGATTTGTTTAGGTAATTTTATTGCTTCGAAATAAATTAAATGTAACCTTGTAGAATTTATGCCCTTTTTGAAGTTTCCTACTTTAGCTTCTCCATCAATTAGATTTAATTATACTCGCACAAAATATGAATTTATCATATTACTTTTATTTAGTAAGACACAATTTTTTCATGACATATAATTAAGGTAACTTTCTATACTCTTTTTGCTAATTTAATATCTAAAAATGATTTTTATACTATCTAAACCAAATTACTTTTTGTAAAATTAATTTTAAGATACATTACTAAACATAGATCAAGTCTTTCACAATGAATTCTTCAATTATTAATTCTTTTAACACAATTTTTTTGCGTACGGTCTTTTAACTCAAATTTTCTCAAAATTTAATTTTTTTAAAAACTCTAATCCAAACAACATCCAAATCAATTGACTTTATCTATTAAATTATAATATATATATATATATATATATATATACAGGTAAAAACACTTTTTTAGTTTTTAATGACGAAGAAAACTTTTTTAATGCCGACATTGCTAGCATCCATGGAATTGTAGTTTTATGCAAAGACAATATTTTTTTTTGGGGTGACAGTATTATTGGCAAGAGAAACACTGCAAGGTGAAGTTGTTTCAGGCTAAAATCTGAAATTCTCAATTCTAGAAGTCGAAGTCAATGGAACATGGAATTCAGATCGAGGTCACCCATTATGAAGAAAAAACAAATCATATGTCATCCTAAATGCAACCGTGCGTACTTTTTAAGTCAGGAGAAACATAGAATAGTAAAAATATGCTGATGTAGCTGAATTTATGATATTACTTTCATTTTATAGGAGACAAAAAAAATTTTCCAATATATAATCAAAGTCATTTTTTAACTTGATTTAGTAATCTAATATCTAAAATTAATTTTATTTATGCATATCAAAGTCATTTTTTAACTGGTTTTGAGACACTAATTTGCTTACTGAAAAAAGTATGTTTGTTATCTCTTCAAGGTTATTAAAGCTTGCATTCTTATCCTCGCTTTTATTTTTTTTTATATAGATCCATTCCAAAGAAAAGTCTTAAATTGGATAAAGTACTTTAACATAATTGAGGAATAGCTCGAGGCATACTTTATCTTCACAGTGATTTAAGACTAAGAATTGTACATAAAGATCTTAACGCAAGTAACATCTTACTAGATAAAGAGATGAATCCAAAAATATCATACTTTGATTTAGCTAGAATTTTTAGAGGTGGCGAAGAAGATGAGGCCAATACGAGAAGGGCTATTGGAACATAGTAAGTATCACTTCCTCTTTGTACATGATTACCATGGCATATTTCATGATGGTTTGATAGTTACTTGTGTTATATTCTAAAAATGTAGTGGTTATATGCCCCTAAATATGCAATAGAAGGGTTTTTCTCAAAGAAATTAGATATCTACAGCTTTCGAGTTTTTTTACTAGAAATTGTTTGCGGAAAAAGAAACACTAACTTTTTTCGACAATGAGCAATATCTTATCCTTGTAGGATTTGTAAGCGCACATGCCTCGTGGCCCTTTTGATTACAAAAGGGTTCATTACCTCCAAGTAATAATACAAGTTAACTTACAAGTTTTGTTGTTTTTCTACTAGGCATGGAAACTTCGGAACGAAGGCGATATTTCATCTTTAATAGATGCAGATATATGGGATTCATGCTTCGAGAATAGTATCTTGAGATGCATACACATAGGACTTCTATGTGTGCAAGAACTTACAAGAGAAAGACCAACAATATCCAATGTAATTTTAATGCTTATTAGTGAAATTACACATCTTCCTCCTCCAAGGCAAGTTGTATTTGTCCAGAAGCAAAATTTATTGAATTTAGATAACTCCAACAATAATGTAACTCTTGTTGAAATTCAAGGTCAATAATAATATTAGATCATCATCAATGTCATTGTCGACATTATCTGTACTCAAGGTGTTTGAAGAAACAATTAAGAACATATTTGGTTTAGATTTCTAACAATTCAAAATCAATTCTACGATTTAATGTAGTAAATGATTTTGTTTGGTCAATTTTATTGCATAGAGATAAATTAATTGTAAGCTTGTAGAATTTATGCTTTTTGAAGGTTTCCCTACCTTTAGCTTCTCCATTCATTAGAACTAATTCTACTCACCTAAAATATCAATTTACTATGTCACTTTTTATTTAGAAAGACACAATTTTTTTATGACATATAAAGTAACTTGTATACTCTTTTTTAGTAATTTTAAAATGTAAAAATGATTTTTATACTATCTAAACCAAAATTACACTAGTAGAAATTAGCAAATCATTAACGGCAATTTTTCGTCAATTATAAAAAAAATCTGTCAGCAAATGAAGCTGTCGATGGGAATTTCGACGAGAAAAATTCCATTGGCAAAGCATGCATCGGTAAATTTACGTGAATGATAATATTTTATAAAACTGTCGGCAATATCTTATAAAACCGTCGGCAAACGGCGTACGAAAAAAGATAAATGTTGAAAATGAAACATTTTGCCGATGGAATTTATATAGTATACCAACAACTTTATTCGACAGGGAATAGCCTAGAACTTTAACCGTTGGCTATGTAGTCGGTGAGTGACAAAATTTATTATTTTTTTAAAATACTATACGATATCTAGCCATCGATATTTCTATCAGTAAATTAATTATTTAATTTTTTTAAAATTTCTATTCCTGAAATTTTAATTATCAAATTTTAATTAAAAGAAGCCTTAAAGCAACAAAATTAAGGAAATAATCATTAAAATCTTATTAGTAAAATGTAAATATTTATCGTTAAATTAAATCAAATGTATTAAATACAATAAAATCTAAAAAGATTTAATATCTAACAACTGCATAGAAAGTCAATATAAATTTTTCTATGATCCTGAAAATGTATAAAAAGTCAATCTAAATCATTCCTTAACCAATCATCATCATCCAAACCTGAGATCCTCAGACGATGGAACAGTTGGCTCTATATGTGGCTGTGGTTGTGGCTGGAGCTGCAGTTGATGAGGAGGAGGACACGGCGGTGTGATTTGAAGTTGGGAGCTAAGATGCATGACAATCATAGCAACATGATGGCCTTTGTTTCCTGCACCTCAAACCTCTAGTGGAACTTGGAGGCCACAGCAACGTGTCTCTCCAGCTCTTACTAAAATTGTGGCGTCGACAAGATGTTGTTCATTGCCGTGACAAGGAAGAAGTGGACTGATATGATGATGAAGTGCCCTTGTCAAATAAAAGTGGCACCTGCAGACCCATCCCATTATGCTTCTTTACTTTGCCCCCCTACCGACTCGATCTACCGTCGCATCTCATCGATAAGGTGCTGGGATGACAAAGTGTCCTAGCTCTCCTGACACTGCCTCTCCACCTTGACCTTCTTCTACTGAACTTTGCCTGCAAACCAAAAACAAACATGAATATAATTAATGTTAAGCAATATATATACATATAATATAAAAAATTAGATATATTTGAGTTGCGGTCAAATTCTATACTTATATATTTGGCCTCAGACTATGCGTGCACAAACTATCGCATATACTTTTTTTTGTGGGTGCACAAATATACCTCAATATCAGAAGGCGCGCATCTGTCTTGCTATTTCGTCTGAAAATAATTTTGAAAATAATACATTACATTTATTTATTAAAGTAGATGATATATTAATTGAATTGATTTTCACTTATCACCTTCCTCTTATGCTCGAATGTGTTGATCGAGCCGCCGGTGTGAAGGAAACCTCCAATGGAGATGCCCGATTCACCTTTACCTTCGCCGCCTTCACCTTCCATCCCTCGTCGCTCTAGTGGGCCTTCATTTGCAAAAGAAAAAAATAATAAAAATAAGTTATAATTTAATGAAGAATTAATAAAATTATTATAAATAAATAATAAGTGATATTATTTGATTGTTGATTTGATTACCTTTAACTCAGCTAGCCAATGTTTTTTGCATGACCTCAGGTGCCTGTCAGTTTGAATAGCAAGCCTCATCAAACTTGCTCTTCAGCGCCGCTGTGAGGAGTCAAATTGGCCCTTGATAAGGATAGAACTTGCAACAAGAGTAATAACAAAACCCAATATATTGCTATGAAAAGACTTTCCAAAACTTCTGGACAAGGGGCGGGAAGAATTCATGAATAAAGTTGTGGTGATTTCTAAAACTTCAACATCGAATGAGATGCCGCATTCTCTTTTATAAGACTTCTTGATTGCCGTATTGAACGAAACAAACAAATTTTGGTCTATGAGTTCATGCCAAATAAAAGTTTGAATACATTTCTCTTTGGTTAGTTCATGCTTCTTTGTATATTAACTTCAAAACTCTCAGCTTACTTAGGATGAGTAGAATGAAATATGAATAATTTCTATTGATGCCAATTTATCTTATTGAGACATACCAATTTGGTGATTGAAATAAGTATGTATGTTCTTTGTTCAAGGTTAATTAAAGTATTCAATGTTATCCACCCTTTCATATTTTTTTAAAAAAAATTTATGTGGATCCACTCCAAAGGAAAGTTTTAGAATGGAGAAGGGCCTTTGACATAATTAAAGGAATATCTTAAGGCATACTTTATTTTTACAGAGATTCTAGACTACGAATTATACATAGAGATCTTAAGATAAGTAACATCTTGTTGGATGGAGAGATAAATCAAAAAATATCAAACTTTGATTTAGTTATAATTTTTAGAGATGGTGAAGAAAATGCCTGTTAGAATATAGTAAGTATGTCTTCCTCTTTAGACATGATTATCCTAGCATATTTAGTGATGATTTGATAGTAACTTCTATTAAGTGCTAAAAATGCATTGGTTATATGCCTCCTGAATATGCAATGGAAGGGCTATTCTTAGAGAAATCATATTTCTACAGCTTTGGAATTTTGTTATTAGAGATTGTTAGTGGAAGAAGAAACACTAACTTTTACAGCAATGCGCAATCTCTTAGCCTTGTAGGATTTTAAGTCCACTTACCTCATGGTGCTCTTGATTATAAAAGGGTCTCAGTACCTCCAAGTAATAATACAACTTAACTTATAAGTTTTGTTGTTTTTTTTATTAGGCATGAAAACTTTGAAATGAAGACTAAATTATATCCTTAATAGATCCAAAAATATAGGATCCATGCTTTGAGAATAGTATCTTGAGGTGCATACACATAGGACTTTTATGTGTGCAAGAACTTACAAGAGAAAGAGCAACTATATCAACAGTAGTTTTGATGTTTATAAGTGATATTACACATCTTCCTCCTTCTAGACAAGTTGCATTCGTCCAAAAGCAAAATTCCCCGAGTTCAGAGTCCTCTCAAAAATGTCAATGTAACTCTAACAACAATGCAACTCTTAGTGAAATCCAATGAAGATAATAATATTGGATCATCATTAGTGTCATTAATGGTTGACATTCTCTATGCTGAAGAAAAACACTTTAAGTCAGCAGTTATCAATGCAACATGGAATTTAGTGGTTTCCATCGTGAAGAAAAACGTAATCTATGTCACCCTAAATCCACATTACTCTACAACCATGAATTCTCATTTTAAGTCATGGGATTCAATGTTCATGCCTTTTTGTTATCTATTTTTCTCATATTTCCCAACTTTTACTCTGATTTTGGATTGCTTTAGTCTTTAGACATCATGTTACAGCATCTTAATTCATTGAAAACTCTGCAACAACAGGTTCCAAGTGACAATGTTTTCAAATTAGGATTCTTCAACCCTAGAAATTCAGCATATCTCTATGTGAGAATTTGGTATATCTCTCAATCCAGTGTTATACGAGTAGTTAACAGTAACCAACTACTAAAATGGATTCTTTCTGGATTGTCTCAATCTCTGAGGATGGTAATCTTGTGGTATTAAATGGGAAGATAGTGGTTGTTTAGTCAACAAGTATCTAATTCAAATATAGCTTTCAATTAAATTGCTCGGCTTTAGCATTTTGGAAACCTTGTTTTACTAGACTACATTACGAGAAAATGGAATAGGAGAGTTTCCAATATGCTTCTAGTATATTTTTGGAAAAGATAAAAATTAGTACCAATAGAATCACAAAGGAGAAAGTAGACTATAGCTTACATCATGGAAAAGCCCCCACACTAATGCGTCCCTTGGATTCTAAACTTTTCTGCGAGGGTTAATTTGTTTTTGTACGGGATGTAGAATGCCAAGGATTGCTAATATCTTCAGGGTTGTCTATGTAGTTCGGATTAGTTCAATCTTGAGAGTATAAATCATCTGAACTAAATTAATTAATTGTTATATGCTAAGAATTGATCATTCTAATTGTAATTTGATAATCGAACCAAATCAAATTAGTCTTAATCAGGTTTAGTTCAATTGGTTTTCTTCAACTTAAGCTTGTGATGTCTAATGTTTTGCTTTGAAAACATGGAAGAAAAGAGATTCAGAGCTGAAAGGACAAGATGCTTTGATTCTGTAAGTTATAACCTATACTTAAATTATTTCGCTTAGTTTCAGTTATATTTTTCAGTAAGTAGTTCTTTCATGTTATGTTTGGATGGTAGGTAAAAGGGGAAAGGAGAGGAAAAGAAAAGCGAAGAGAAGGGAAAAGTAACCGAAACTATTATATGGATGATTTTTAGTTAGGGTGAGTTGGGGGAAAGGAGATGGAACAAGTTGGGGGATAAGGAGGTGAAATGTTTATTTTTAAATAAATAAAAAGAGTAACTCTCATTTCCCCTTATTTTTCCTCCTTTACATAAACATCCAAATAAGGAGAAATAAACTCCCATCTCCATCCATCGCTTTGATCTCTTTCCCTTGTCTTTCGATCACTTCTCCCTCACTCAAACATCTAAAAATTAGAGAAGGAACACTAGTTGTTCACAAATGGATAAAGACAAACAATGCTTAATTAAGAAGCTAAAAGGTAAACATTTTCTATCTATACATTAAAATAAGAGTGGATGATCTAGCAGAAGTTGTAACATATTGGCAACTGTGATTGTGAAGATAGCTAATCAATATCTCCTTTTTGTTAATATTAACGTAGATCCTTAAGGGAATCTGAACCCCTTCTATTCGGACCAATATCCATTGGTTGCCTTACAATTACATTTTAAAAAATCTTAATCATATATTTTACATATATTATTAATGATTAACCTTTTTTTCTGCATATATTAGAAGGGAGTTTTGCTATATCTTCCTAATAATCCTCTTAATACTTGATAAAGTAAATATTAAATAAAAAAGTAAAGCATTTAATACCTTGAAAACATAAAAAAACATTCAATAATTATTTCATTTAGTAATTAGGAAGATTATTAGAGAATAGGTTAGGAGGATATATAATTATTCATTAGAAGGTATATAATTTGTTTAAATATAATGATTTTGAGAAAATAAGAATGATAGTGGGTAAGGAATGTATTGATATTTAAAATCAACTCATTTTTTTAATTTTTATATTTTTGCTTACTACATTTCATTTATTTCACTATTAAATATTAAAAATATAATTCTACTCAATAATATACATTATTATCTTTTTTACTAGACGTGATGTTTTGTAATAAAAGTAATGTAAAGAAGAGAGAGAAAGAGATATCGATAAAAATATTGAGAAGAGAAAGAGATGTGAATAAAAATGTTGAGATTGGAAGAAATCAGAAAGAGATGTTTAGAGAAAAAACATGTGATATAGCTTTCAAGGAAGACACGTGACATATACATTCACATTCAAAGAATATGATCTAGATTTAATATATAGGGGTGGATAATGATGCATACAGCATAATTAGCAAATATTTGGCAGCAACAAATGACAACAAATATGAGGGGCATTCAAACCCGTGGACAACCAGAGCTAGCATGACTATTAAATAAATATATGAACCATTTTGGAACTTCAAAACCTCCAAACTCATACCTTTCCA
The DNA here is from genome assembly GCA_019955255.1 of Castanospermum australe. NCBI lineage: Eukaryota > Viridiplantae > Streptophyta > Magnoliopsida > Fabales > Fabaceae > Castanospermum > Castanospermum australe. The sequence continues at coordinate 187,155 of NSJW01000387.1, read as the reverse complement.
TAACAACACAACCACTTCATCTCTTCAACTCACAAGCTACTTATGCTAGGTCATTTAGTGTGAGTGTGTTTAATGGACAGCATGGAGGAAGGAGCTTGGGTGTTTCAATGGAAGAAAAATGAGACAACCATGGCTTATTACAGCCTAAAATGCCAAAAGAGAGGGCTACAATTTTGAAAGAGAAGGAACCATTACCTGAGAACGGAACTCCTGTGGCTGTTCAAAGTCCCTTCTTGATCTTAGGTTTCTCTTCCTTGCTATTTGGCCCACCCCCTTTTTCTTCTCGACTTGTTTAGTTGCTCTCTGTTTTTTCGTTACCCTTTTTCTCTCAGCTCCTCCTTTTCATATGTCCTCCTCTTTCCTTTTTTTTTTAAAAAAAAAATACTATGTAGTCAGAATTTTTTTGTTAAAATTTTTTGACAGAATAATTTAGCATGTTTGTTGATTCTTAAATAAGTAAGTAACCCTTATCACTTAATTCTATTTAATAGCCTTCCTTAATTCATGCTAAATTCTATAAAATATTCTAATTATTTTTTCTAACTTTGTAACATTACATTTTATTTGCCTCAGCAATTTGTAGCCTAAATTAACTATTCAATTCAAGATTCTATACACGTAATCAATTATGATTAATTAAATACTAATTGTGTTTAAAATTAAATTTTAAATTAATTATTCAATCAATTAACACTAATTTTGTCCAGAATCAAATTTTAAATTAATTTTCTAATCAATCATAATTAATCTATCCTTATATATTAAATTTGAGTCTTCTTCTTTTTGAAAGTGAGCCATGTCACATGTCTTTCTTGAAAGTGAGTTATGTCATATATCTTTTCTTTAAACATATCTTTCTTTATCTTTCAGTCTCAACATTTTTATTTATATCTCTTTCTCTCCTTTTCTTTACATTTTTATTATATAACATCATTTTTAAAAAAACATGATAATGTATATATTATTGAGTAGTAATACACTTTTAATATTTAATAATAAAGTAAAATGAAATATGATATAAATAAAAAGATAAAAATAAAAAAAATGAGTCATTTTAAATGTTAATACATTAGTTTCCCACTCCCATTTTCATTTTCTCAGAATCATTCCATTTAACCAAACATTAACTTATGATATATATCAGATAAAAATTGAATCATTAATAATATATGTAAAATACTTGTGCATTATGATTAAAAAATTTTAGAATGCTCGTGCAAGGGACGGGTTACTCACTATTTTTTTTTTAAAGTCAAATTCTAAATTGAGTTTTTTTTTTTATCAAGAAGGATCAATCTTCAATAATTATCTTCCAAATCATATTAATCAATACTTATATTTTTTTTTAATAAATTTTAGGAGAAGGGGCTTGGGCTTAATGAAGTGTGCTTGTTTAATTAGGCCAATTTACAAGAAATAGGATTGGGTTCTTGAGATTGTTTTTATAAAATTCATTTAATTCTTAGGACGAAATATGGTGTTCAACAATCGCAAAGAAGTAAGCACATGCAAATTATTACATTTCCATCCAATACTTCAGACTCTTGGAGTGTGATGCTTAATAGTTGCTCACAACGCTCTAAACTAGGACTCCATAGTAGACCCGGAGACTAGAGTCCCATATATAAATAGACCAAGTTGGATGATGACTAACTACAAGGTGATAGTGCTCTCCCCCAATGCCATATGGAACGAGTATGTCTTAGGTCTTCAACACTTAATGAATATATTAATCATATGGTGGTCAATGAGTTGATAACCATTATGTATGACCTCATCAAAGCTTGCTTGGTGTAAGTAAGGAACAATATGCTTTAGGGCATGCCATGGCCCTTTTTGTGGGCTTCCTAACTTGCAAAATATAATGATAGTTTCCATTCCATAAATACTATGAGATGTGCACACTCTGTTTAGTCAGTAAATGATGGATCCTCTGCCTTGACTACCTTTGTCTTGTTTATGAATTAGGCACAATGTATCACTTGCACGTAAAATATCTAATTTTTATCATTTATTCTGAATTATCTCGTTGCATTTAAATTATATAATTGACACTAAGATACTTTAGAAAACAAAAATTTGGTTAAGATACTTTAATTTTTGTCACTAAACAAGATAATTATTTCAACATACAAGATTTTTTAAACTATTTTTGACATACTTGAATTTTATATTTTTACATAAAATATTTAATTTTTATCAGTTATTTTTAATTGTTTTCCTGATTGCATATAATAGTACAATTTATAACAAAAAACTTATTTAAGAGACTTACAATTTTAATGACTAAACAAATAATTATTTCAACATACATAAATTTTTAAGTTTTTTCTTTTACTATTTTAATTTTAAATTTTCACCGACAAAATATTTATTGTTTGTACTAGTTATTCCTAATTATATCCTCAGTTACATTTAGATCATACAATTTATAATTAAAGCATAATACAAAGATTCAATATTAATAAATCTTAAAATACTTTTGAAACAACAAATTGTTACATATTAGAGAGAGAAAGATCAAAGAGATTTTTATGAGAAAATGAAGGTCATAATCATACTTAGGTTATGTTTGGAAGTTTTGAAGGGAATGGAATGGAATAATTCATAATGGAGTGATTTAAAATGAAGTAAAGTAGATTGAAAAGGTGAAAAAAATACTCTATTGTTTAAAAGTTTTAGTGAGGGCTAAAAGGTATTTTACAAATTTAACTTTCACTATTACCATTTTAATTTTTATTGCCCACCTCATGGTTAGAGTTATGGAGTTATGAAGGTTAAAAATGTAAATGATTATCTAAAAAAGAAAAAGAAAGGGAACTACTATATTCCAAAGCCCTCCATATTAGAAGCTATGAAAATTTGAGAGTTTAAATGATATGAGTAGTTTGGGTTCTCTTAACCATTTAACTGCACTGCTTAAAAAACTTTCAAATAATGAGTTGAGTTCCTTTTGCCACTCCACTCTATTCCAAATATAGCCTTAAAGGTGTCAAAAATATGAAGGAGTCAAAATGGCTTAAAATGGAGGTGGGGAGGTTGGGGATACAGGTTTTGGTAGAGAAGACAATGGTAGTGAGTAAGGTGGGGGGAAGAAAGGGGAAAAGGAAGATGAAAAGGTTTATAACTTGTGGATTGCACCAAAATTGTATTTATGGGTGTTCAAGATTCAACCTAACTTGGTGGCACGGCCCGAGCCCAAGCTAATCGAGTTAAATAAGACTCGGTTTTAATGAAAAATTGGGTCAAGTCTAAATTTAAAAAATTATATTTGATACATTTTCAGGTATGGATCGGATCACCCTACGAGTTGATCCAACCGAGCTTGAGGTTTCATACTATTTATTTTTTAAAAAATATAATTTCCTATTTATTCTTGAGATTTATGTAAATATTATCATATTATCACTTAAATATTAAAAAAATTATTTTTTAAATTTTCTACTTCAAAAGACTAAAATTTTATGACTATTAATTTATTAGTTATGCATGTTAAAATCTAAATGTTCAAACTTTAGGCCAACTCAGTCTCAACCCGATCTTATTCAAGCCACACACAATATCGAGTATGATCAAGTCTGCGCAAGTTTATAGTCGAGTCCAGGTCTTAGCTTGATCAAAATATTAGACTGGGAACAGGTCAAGTTAAATCTAACCCAACTTGATCTATGAGCACCCCTAACTATATTATTTGGGTTAATAACCATCTAACAGAAATAAGACTTTAGTGGAAGCTATGTACAATGAGCATTTATATTTTCCTATTATAGTAGATAGTTATTTGACATTTGAAAACTTATCTGTTGACCCTATATATTTTTATATATAAAAAATAAAGAATGATTGAAAAAAGTGATTTATCTGACAAATGCACAATTAATAATTTGGTCTTATGGTATTTTTACATTACATAACACACCCAAACATGAAATTGCTAAAACAAATTATTCTAAACTTATTATCTTTAAAATTTAAAAATATATGGTATTTTCGGACACAAACCAAGTGAAATGAGAAAATAGAGCCAAACGATTAGCCTCCAAAGTCCCATTTGACATGCCATAGTGGTGGATAAGTTATCCACTTGATAACATAATCTTATATGTTGTGAAACATATGCACCTACAACTCAACATAAAATAAGACAAAATCAAATAATGTACAACTATTACTCTCAACATTTTGATTGCAAATTTGTTTGTTTTTACTTTAAGTTCATATGCCACCACTTATGCAGTGTAGTTGTGCTCAATAGTGCATCTAATCTAAATAATGTGCAGACAAGCATCATTCATAACATTTTTTACATAAAAAAATTTTCATTATTCATAACAACACTTATAACATATTCTAGCATTCAACCATTTGATTTAATTTTTCACAGGTCTAATTCTTATCAAACATATCCAACACACATAAATATTTGACAGTCAATAACTTCACCTACCAACACACCAAAGAATGAAACAATCTAAAAAAAAAAAAAGGCCAATAAAAATTACATTTGTTGTTTCTTATTTGGAATATAAAAGGATAATGATTACAAGTAACAATTAATATTGAATTGATGATGATGACATAATAATTAATTATCAACATTCTTACGTATAATATTATTTTAAAAAATTTACACAAAAGAAAAAAGTAATTTACAAAAGCCCTTAGGATCATCTTCCTCAAAGCAATTGAAAGACCACAATAAAAAAAAGCCCAAAATGGAGGTCCAAAAATGAAAGTTCTCAAACTCAAAGCCCTCTAGTACGTCGTCGTCTTCATGCCGAGCCCACAACTCGCAGAGGCCGCATAGTCCCTCTCCACTCACGAAGAACAACCAATTTTGCAGATATAGAGAGAAAAACAAAATCACCCCCACGAAACACCAAATTGGCGAGCTTGGATTCCGCAATAGCACTCAGAATCGCTTCCATGGCTGACATTTGCTGCCAAAAGTTAGGTTCTAGGGCGAATTCGTGCTCTTTCCGTTGAAGAAAGGGCGCTTTTCCAAAACCCTAGGAGAGAGGAATTTCGAGGAGGGACGGCCTCGGGGGGGTCTCAGGTTGTGCCCTAGCTTCCAATTTCGCGACGCTTTTGTGAATTCAGGTGTTTTTCTCTCCTTAATTATTGTTTTTTTTGGCATTTGCGTGTGTTCCCTGGAAACCCTAGAATCATGCAAATTGGGGGAATTCGTGGAAATGGGTGTCCTTAGGGCTTTGATTTGTTGGGCGAATTGTGCTGGATTGTTTCTCGTTTCGACTGTCTTATGCATTGTGTTGGAATGCCTTCAGGTGTGTCTGTTTATGGGTGCCTGGTATTAATGTCATTAAATGCGGGGAATTTGGCTGTCCATATTGGGAAACAAAATAGAATGCGTATCTTTAAGTGGTGGGCTAGTGATTTGAAGCATAAATGTATGGTTCCTGATGCCAGTTTGAAAAAAATTTGGAGGAAATCATTGGCGGCAACCTTCATGCATGCAATAGTTTCCCAATACATGCATTAATAAGTACAGTGACTAGTACTTTACGTATTAACTTATTGCTTTTTGCTTTTTGCTATTAGTTGGCATCTTTCAAAATTGCCTGCGGTTGTTGCAAGTGTGCAACTTTTATCTGGTTACGCATTTCCTTTCCTGTGCAAGCAGTTTAAACTGGGTTGCCTTTTTGCTTTCAACTTGGACATTATTTTGGCTGTTCCTCTAGTAGTCTATAGGACTGTAATACTGTATATATATCATACTTACCATTTAAATAAATGATATAATCTGCTGAGTGCTGACCTGTAATCATCTTGATCTATAAATTTCATTCAGATGCATAGATTTACTAGCATGTATTCAAAAAGTTTTGCAGATTTCCTGAAAAGATGAGGCCTTTACTTGGTAATTGGTTGAGCATGAGATCACTCTTTTTCTACTTAGGTTACATCTCGCTTGAAAGTAATATCTATTTGTGGTTTATGCGGTGAGTTTCTGAGCCATTCATCTGGTGAAAACAGATATACTTTCAAATTGCTCAGCCGCTCATTTTCAAATAGCTCAGGGAATGTCTGAAGTTCAATTGTAAAGGAGAAGGAAACATCTAATTGATTAATAATTTACGTAAATATTTAATGGAAAACACTATTTAGATAAGCATTTAGTATACAGGGCATAAAAGTATTGTCACACACAAGCTATTCATTACTAAATGACTTTGGTTGGAATTTCTTGTGTTTTAGTAAAAAATCCCATATCATGTTTTGAAGATGTTGAATTGATACCAAATGTATAATTATTGATTATTTCCTCATGGTAATACAGTGCATGATAATGATCCTCAAAATGATAATCACATCATTTTCTTCTAGCACATTTTTTTTATCCAGTGTATAGTATTATTTAATAAATAAAATGAGGATAGCGCAGAGTTCAAGTGAGTTGTTGCTTATATATTGAATGCTTGGAAATATAAACATACCCCAATTTTCTTCTTTCCTGATACATACTAAGTGTGTGTTTGGATTAGCTTATTTTGTGGTTAAAACAACTTCTAATCAAAATCTTTTTGAGAGAGCTTTTGAAAAAAAAATGATTTTTTTCCAAACGTGCTTGAATTTCATAACCTACGTTTTTTGCACCCTTCCCCTTTTTTATGTTTAGCCAATAAGGAACTTTTCAACCTTTGTTTGCTAGGTGGTCCTTTGGACATCCTAATTTATTGACTTTTCCTTGATTAGAGTCAAGTCCACTTTTTAATTGGGGGCCAATTACTGTGAATTAAACCTTGATGAAAAGAAGGTCACCTATTTGAAACTTTTTTTGTTTTTAAATTTTGGAGCGCGATTCTTGTTTATTTTTTATTAGTTAATGTCTGTGCCTTGTGTTTTGCTTGTCAAATAGTGTTAACATTCTAATAGTTGGCTGACATGGAAGTGTTTGTGTCTTAATATTTTTCAATGGATTGTTTATATAATTAGGAGTTGCTATGTAATTTGATTTATGTCTTCTTTACCCACTTTTCTTCACAAATTTAACAGATTCTTTAATAGATGGGAAGTGAAGCTCTTTAGATATTAGGGGTGGGAATGCATGGATATGACTCAGGATCTGCTCTCCTTGTAAATGCTGAGGTTGATTCCATGGGAGGAGTTGTTGATGGCGGAGTTGGTATAGGTCTGAAAACCTCTCCGTGCCAAGCAGCAATTGAGAAGGCTCAAGCAGAGCTCAGGTGATGGGAAAACCCCTTCTGTGATTGCATTTTTTGTTTGATTATGTTTGAGTGCCAATGTATTCTTATGCACAAAGAATAACTATTGCATGTTGATATCAGAGAGGAGTATGATGTTCGTGAAGAAAGAAGAAGAGAGCTAGAATTTCTTGAAAAAGTATGAAAGTTTTGATCTTTTACACTCTATATTCCGCAGCACTTTAATGTAAATGATGGTGACCTGTGCTTTGTGAGTGCAGGGTGGGAATCCTCTGGACTTTAAGTCTGGGAATACTGCATCAGTTAGTGTCCAGTCTACTTCACTCACTGATCAGCATCACGAGCAGTTTGTGACAAGGTTGGTTATTCTTTTCTTGTTTTTCCCTTTTATTTATTGCATGTATGTGCTACTTGTGAATATATTTTGTGTACTAATTTGCTTAATGATACTCCGTTGCTTCTTTCTCCTGTCATCTCTGTCTTAATGTAATCTCAGTGAAGCAAAAGGTAGTTTTGCATTGACTGCCTCCCCTCATGGTGACTCTGTTGACAGTAGTGCTAGACCAGGGGCTCCTTCAGTTAGTGAACCTAATACTGCTGATAATCTCTTACTTTTTGATGGTGAGAATGAGTTCCCTGAAGGTGAAAGGAGGTCCCTGCTGTCAAATAGAAGGAATAATATTGCTCCATCAGAACAGTCTTCCCAAATTGATGGGAGTCAAAATGCTAAGGAGACCGAAGATTCTACTATTTTCCGCCCATATAAGCGAAGGAACAGATCCAGACCAAATCATGGTCCTCGGGGGTTTCCAAGGGATGGGAAGGGATTAGTGTCCGATACAAACAGCCAAAAGGATCATAATGTGCCTTCTGTTTCTAAGCCAAAGTCTGCTAGTTTAAATGGTGATATGGTTACTAAAAAATCTGAAATCTAATATTCCAGTGGATAATGAATTGATTGCTGACCGAGCTGATCAAACTGCTAGTGGCAGTACTAGTGTTCCTGAAGATAAATTGGATATTACCTTGAATAGAAACTCCAAAGAAAATCAACGTACTCTACCTTCTCAAGGTGATACTGTACAAAACCCAGTTGTCATGGCTTCTGGAGAAGCTAATGTGGTTGAAGAAAGGGAGCCAGTAGCTTCAGTTGATCATGAGCCTCCACCTTGTGTAGCTACTACAAAAACTGAAAATGAAACTTGTTCTGGTCAGCCAAATGGTTTTGGCAACATAAAAGTAGACAGGAAAAGTGTACCAAATGAAGGCCAAAATAGCACTGCTGTATTAGACATGAAGAATTTTGATTCGGATTCCTCCTGCGCACAAACTAGTTTAGGTAGAGATGTAAATAATGATAGTGATATGTGTACTGATACAAAGGATGTTGATGCTAATGGGAATACTATGGAACAAACATTGGAATTTGGGAAGAAACTAAACTTCATTGGTTGTGAAGTTGTTGAAGATAAGAATAGGACCAAAACTGGTGAAAATGGTGCTACTGTTAACAATGAACACGAGGCTGGTTATCAAAACCATTCTGGTAGTGGTAATATGGTCAAAGCTGAGGAAGGTATTCATATTAACAGTTCTTGCTTGTTGAATATCAAGGGAGTGCATCATAATGACAGTACCGTATCAAAAGATGATAAAGAGGAAAGTGATGCCTTGGTGGATCATTCCAATTCTATCAAGGAAAACAGCTGTGGAAGACATCAGGTTCCCGTGGATGTGTCAATTTCAGAACCTCCTCAAACTGCTTTGACTGAAAAGTTCACTACTGCTGCCTCAGACTGTCAACCAACTTCTATGCAACATACGAAGTTAGTAGACAGGGCTCATGAAGATTCTATTTTGGAAGAGGCTCGAATTATAGAGGTCTTCATTTTTATTCCATTTCTAGTGATTAATGTACTCTTTTTCTCAATTTTTTTTTAATTTTTTTTTCAGTAAACTATAAAGGTTTGACATCATGCACTAAACAGGCCAAGAGGAAGAGGATTGCGGAGTTACCTATTTGCACGTTACCTGCACAGAACCACAGATTGTCACACTGGGGTTTTGTCCTTGAGGAAATGGCATGGTTGGCAAATGATTTTGCGCAGGTTTTATTTTCTGGACCTACTAGTGATTCCTTGCTCTCACCTCACTCGTGTGGTAGTCTTTCTAATTTAAGGACTAGTAAAATACTAACCCTTATTAAATTTATATGATATTTGATTGTTAAAACAGCTTATTTTTCCCCAAAACGTGTTTGTAGGAGCGTCTTTGGAAGATAAGTGCTGCCGCACAACTGGGTCATCGAGCAGCTTTTACTTCTCGGTTAAGATTTGAAAAACAAAACAAGCATCTGGAGATGAAAATTTTGTCTCACAGAATTGCAAATGCAGTCATGCAGTTTTGGCATTCAGCTGAGTTTCTTCTAGACAATGATGATCCTGGAATTAACTGCATTGTTGGTTCAGTTGAATCTGGGAAAGTTGATGCAAATGAAGCTTCTAGGGACCAGCGAAGAAATTCTGACGATGTGCTGGTTATTTACTCTGACCTTTTTTGCTCTATTGACAAAAAAAAAATAAATATAGCCCTTCTCTGTTAGCCACTAATTTGGTCAATGTGGTGATAGGACTTCACTGTTATATGAATTTTTCTTTTTTCTAATTTGTTTAATTTGTTGTTGTCGGGAAACCATTCACTTGGGAGTCAAATGATACTACTTCAAGCTATTCACTTGATAGATGTACATTGCTTTATATAAGGATTTTGTAACTGTAAAAGCTTGAAAGAGCTGGTTAGGGGTGTTAAAAAATCCAAACCAAACTGAGTAAACTGGTTAAACAGAACCATACTGCGCTTGGTTTGGTTTCTTTACTATATGGTTTGGTTCAAGGTTTTTGGGGTAAACCAAACCAAACCCTATACTCATAATTCTGGTATAGTATTACACACACACACGCGCATATTTTATATATATGACACATAATACTGGAGCTGTTGACTTTTTTTTTTTTTTTACTATTGGGTTATTGCATTTGGTTTTGTTACTTAATGAACTATTATTATCGGAAAATGTTGGAGTTTGAGAAAAGGTTATGTATTATTATTGTTTTAATTGTTGTTCTGTTATTTTACTTTAATATTACTATTGGATAACATCTTTTGAATGTATTAAGGAGTAATAATGTATTAGTAGGATTTGAAACACTAATGAACCATGGTTTGAAACTAAACCAAACTGAGAACTATGCTGTGGTTTGTTTTCTAAAATTTGTGAACTGTGAAATATGGTTTTGTTTGAAGCTGAGCCTCAAACTGTACCAGAGTGGACCATGAACACCTGTAGAGCTGGTTAGATGTTATGCTTCTTGAAATCCTGAATGTAGTGATTGTGTATACTTGCATATGGACGGTGTGGTAGTTTGAGTTCTCGTTTCTGGTTGATTTGTATCATATATTTATTGACATTGGAACTAAATTAGTTTTTAAAAGTGGATGGACTTCATTGTGCTTGATGAGATTAGATATTCATATTATTTATGTAAACCCTAAGACTAAATTTCAAAATGCATTATAACCTCTTGTTTTCATTTGGAGATGAGTTCTGAATTTTTAGCCTTACTTGAAAGTAGTTCAGAAGTATTCATTATCTGCCCATGGTATATTGTTTTTAATTATCATATTCTTGTCTTGTGTTTGGCTATTGTTGTCATTGTTTGCTGATATGCTCATTTGTGTGATGGTTGCATGTCTTTTACACTAGTTAGATGCATCAAATTGCATGATTTGAATGTTTGATATGTGTTATGATTATGATCTGGGTGATTTGGGACACATATATTTCTATTTTTTCTTTTCAGTTTTATCTTTCTAAACTAATTGTTTTACACTATAAGCTATTTGTTATTGATGTTTGAATGTTGGTGGTTTTCATCAGGAGGCAAGCAAAGACTTCGAGGGACAAAATCTCATAAAAATCGCGGCACTAAAAGTGCATGCATATGCTTTGAGATTTCTAAGGGATAACAGATCTCATGGAATTTCCTCTCAAGCAGAAGCTCCAAAAACACCTGATAAGATATCCGACTCAGGCACTGTGGACATGTCATGGGAGGAGCAGCTTACAGAAGTATGGGATAAGTTCACCTTATAATTATTCAGTTAACATATTAATTTTGACATTAGTGTGCATCTCTCTCTCTCTCTCTCTCTGTGTTTGGGTCACATGTTTATTTGCACCAACATGGTATCTAAATCAAACGTTGTTGTTGAAGTCCAGTGGATTTGGCTTTTTCATCTAATTTATTATTAAATGGATGATTTTTGTGTGTGCTTTCGTTATTAGTTTGTTATAATGGATGTAAGCAAATAACTGTTTCATATGTCATATTTGGAATTTCCAGGATCGTCTTTTCTATACAGTTCCTCCTACTGCCATGGAAACATACAGAAAATCTGTTGAATTTCATTTCCTACTGTACGAGGTAAATTTATGATTGTGGATGCTCTATTTACTATCTTTTATACCCTCCTGGATGGCAAAGCTGTTTCAGAAATGACATTTTAGTCTTATTGGTTCACATCTTTTTGTAAACCTTTTTTTCTTTTGTCTTTTAATTTTAACTTTTTGGTTATAATAAATTAAAAATATTCAGAAAACTGGGAGTAGCATTCAAGAGGAAGTTGAAACATCTTTGTATGATACTGCAGCAGGTACTATTGGGACTATTCACATTATTTGGATATTTTAGTGCATTGTTGATCAGTCTGGAACCTCTCTTAATTTTCTTTTTCAATTGCAATGTAGAGTTTGGGTCTGAAGAGAATGCATATGATGAGGATGAAGGAGAAACCAGCACTTATTACTTGCCTAGTGTCTATGAGGGTAGCAAATCATCAAAATCTGCACAGAAGAAACATAAAATCCTGATGAAGTCTAACACTCCTAGGTTCAGTGAAGTTGGGTCTGATTTGCCTTATGCACACTATACAACTGGAACTCAACCGTCCAGGCTATTTGGAAAAAGGCCTTCTAGTTTAAATGTTGGGTCAATACCAACAAAACGCACGCGTACGGCTCCTAGGCATAGAGTTGTAAGTCCTTTCACAGGGGTCACTGGGACAGTACAAGCTCAAGCTAAGACAGATGCTTCAAGTGGAGATACTAATTCCTTTCAGGATGACCAAACTTTACATGTTGGATCACTGATCCAGAAAAGTGTGGAGGTGGAGTCAGTTAGAGATTTTGAGAAGCAGTTATCTTACGACTGTGCAGAAACGTCCGTTAGAACCAAGAAGAAGAAGAGAGCGAAGAATCTGGTAATCATCAATTTGTATTAATGTAGTTCTAAGCATTCTTATTTTTTAAGACATATGGATAATTTTATATTTATTTTTGAATCTGTACTTCAGATGTAGTTGCTTAACCATTATTTCTACAGGGATCTGCATATGATCAGGGATGGCAATTGGATTCTGTTGTTCTAAATGAACAGGTAATTCTTTTAATAAAATTTGCTTTCTGCAAGATCAATCTTCCTCTTTGGACATGGTGTAACTAAACTTGAATTTCTGGTTGTGTATATTTGGCATAAGTATGCTGTATTTAGAAGTATGTTATGACATTAACATGAAACTCTCTTTTGACAGGAATATTGCTTTATGTGGCATTTTCCACCTGATAGATTCTGGTCATATGATGTTAGCTAATGTTTTTAGACTTAGATTTAGTTTTGTGTGCTCGTTGGTTGTTATGGGCTGGGCCAAGTAAATACTAAAATTTTGGATCTTGGTCTTGTTGAAGAAAAGGTCTAGTGCTTTGGACTTTGAATTTTGATGAATTGATTAGTTATATACTAAAAAGCTTATAATCAGATGTGAAAAAAGTAATTGTGACTTCTCTTGTGTTCTTTCTCTCTCCATTCATTTTATTTGGATGAATATGCAAAATTTCTGGAGTTCCTTTTGGTGGTAACCTATTTGCGCTAGTTCTTTTGGGACCCTGTGATTCAGAAACTCTCTAGACACTTGGACAATTGGAAAGATGCTTTATTTTTTCCCTTCTATTTGGGTGGTTGTGTTATCCTTATTCAGAATTGCTGGTCCAGTGCTCCCCTTTATTAGGTGGCAGTGTTAACTTTATGCTGTGCTTTGGTGTATTATGTTGGAGTGAAATACCCACATTTTCAAATCTATTTCTTTGTCTGCAAATATGTTATGGGATGGGGTTGTGTTTATGGCCTCTATCTGGAATTATGTGCATGGTTTTTGTAAGGGAGTGTTCCTGTCTGATATGCATAGAGACTGGAAAGCTTTGTTACATTTTTTGAGTCTTTATAGATCATTGTTTTCTTTTACTTTCTATGTTAAGGAGGATATCTTGTCCTCCTCTCTTATTGTATTTTTTTCCTCTAATTTTCTCTTATATTTAAGCAAAGATATTCATCATTTGTTGATGGTAGGATTGTCAGAATGCCATGGATTAATTTCTATTTGATATAAACAGTAGAAGAAAGCTTCTTTGCTCCTCACATATGTAAGAGGAAAAGGAAAGAGGGAAAACTGAATTAGAACTGAAAAGAAAATAATGAATGTGGAGAGGATGTTACTCCTCTTTATTGATAAAAGTTCTAATTCATAGGGTTTCTTCCTATTTGTCATTTAAAATGATGAAATTCATACGAGCCAATTTCACAATTAAGTATTCATTTGTTATTATTTTGAGAATGAGCACTCATAAGTGGTTAATGGATGCAAATATTGGTTAAAAATCGAAGCCTTCTTGTTCTCTAATCTAGTGTGGGGAGGACAAAATAATTGTCAAAGATTATGAATGTTCTTTTCTTTCAACTAAACTACATTGGGAAGATAATACCTAGGTTTTTTTTGTCTTTAGTATATGTTTTTCTATTGTAAAAGCTAGTTGTTTGTTGTTTACCTTGGGGAGATAGGGGAGAATGATGGAAGAAGGAATATGGATTTTTAAATTAGAATGCTTGCAGAGAAATTTTTGGATTCCTATTTTTTACTGACAAATTTTCTGATAATATTTTACTCCTAGAATTCTAAAGTGACTTGGATAATTTATATGATGAGGTCTTTAACATTTTTCTGTGAACAAACCAAAAGCATGTAGCTTTTGACACTTCCCATGGGGTGGTTTTGTTTTTGGAAGGGGGTATAGCTCTACTTGAATAGTAGTTTTTTTCTTTGGTGGTGGAGGGTTGAATTGGAGCTGGTTGTAGGGAAGGTTTTATTGGATTATTTTAAGTAAAATTGGTGTTTACTTAAGTATGGTACAAAAGAAGACACTTTGACTCTTTCTATCTGTTACTTTTTTTGTACTTTAGAAAGTCATTTCTTTCTGCCTTTTCTTTTTGGTATATTAGAAAGTTGTCATCACAATTTACACCTAGGACCTCTACCTAAATCCCCAACTCACTGCATTATTTCTCAATATTGCTTTAGACATTGGAGAACATTACTTTTACTCTCTCTTCTGGCTTATTATGATTATTCTCTAAATTAGTTATTGTATGGTGTTTTTATAATGCAGAGGGATCATTCCAAGAAGAGACTGGATAGTCATCACTTCGAATCTAATGGAAGTAGTGGTAAAACACCCTGTTATCTGAATATAGATTTAGAAATTTGTTTTGTTTGCAATTAGTATTCTATTTTCCTCATACTTTACATATTCAACTGTCCTGTTCTGAAGGTTTGTATGGGCAACATAATGTGAAGAAACCAAAGATATTGAAGCAATCACTTGATAATACTTTTGACAATATTGCTCCGATGACTAATTCTATTCCTTCCCCAGCTGCTTCACAAATGAGTAACATGTCCAATCCTGGTAAATTTATTAAGATCATTAGTGGGCGAGATAGGGGCCGGAAAGCTAAAGCATTGAAGGTAATTTTGATGTGAACTTAGATGGTCATGTGTTAGCAAATTGTCTATCTATAACTTTGCTGATTTATTTATTTGTATTTTTTTTTTATAGATTTCTGCTGGACAGCCTGGTTCTGGAAGTCCTTGGTCGCTATTTGAAGACCAGGTTATTTGGAGTTTATTAACTATCTCATATTTTTGGTTTTGCCCTTTTTGGAATAAATATTTTCAATATTTTAACTTTGATAACTATGACTTGTCAAAGGCTTACCTTTATTCTCCATTTCTCCTACCTGTTGCAGGCTCTTGTTGTCCTGGTGCATGATATGGGTCCAAACTGGGAGCTTATAAGCGATGCTATCAACAGTACACTCCAATTCAAGGTAAATGATATGCAAATATCCATAGGTATAGAAGAAAGGTGCCAAGGTTTCAGTACATGTTTTATTACCCTTGTCCCACTCCAGTACTGAAAATCATTCATCTTGAAAGATCTTATTGTTGATTTCCCACTGGTTGCACCTCCAGCTTCATAGAATAGCTATCCATATAACCTTTAGGAACAAAATTTTTAGCAATTGGAGTACTGATGGTGATATCTTCCATCAAGTCAAAGGGAGGACATTATGAAGCTTTAACTGCTGAAATTCTTTTTTTTCTTTTTCATTTAGTGGGTTATTTAGGATTTATTCGGATTTTCACTGACAGCATGGCATTTTGCAACATTTCCAGTGTATCTTTCGCAAACCAAAAGAATGCAAGGAGCGTCATAAGATTTTAATGGATAGAAGTGCTGCGGATGGTGCTGATAGTGCTGAAGATTCTGGGTCTTCTCAGTCTTATCCTTCTACCCTTCCTGGAATTCCTAAGGCAGGAATACTTTTCTTTATTTTTCATGGTTTATTATATTTACAGACATTGGGGGAACCTCATGGTCGACCTAAGTTTTGCAGCTTTGATTGGTTAGATTTTTTTTTTATATCTTTAGCAGGGTAGTGCCAGGCAGTTATTTCAACGTTTGCAAGGGCCAATGGAGGAGGATGCCCTGAAGTCTCATTTTGAGAAACTTATCAAGATTGGCCAGAAGCAACATTACTGTAGGAATCAGGTTTGAATCCAAAGCCTTCTATGTCTGGAAAGATTCTAAGATGCAATGACATTTGAAACTGGTATTTGTTTTATGTTAATCACTTATATTAGTATGTGTTTGAATTAGCTTATTTTTTGTTCAAAACAGTTTATAATCAAAAAAATTTCGAGAGAGTTTTTGAAAAAAAAAAAGTGATATTTTCAAAAAAATAATCAGTTTCCAAACATGCACTTAGTTGGCGAGTCAGATGATAAGTGGTTAATTCAAATGATAAAACTTAAATGAAAGATGGTTGATTTTAGTGTGGTTAATGCTCAATCAGTTTTTTTTTTTATTTCAACTTAAATATGAGTAATTCATGCAGTGGTATGAATACCACTTCAAGAACCAATTTTATTACAGAATTGTTTAGGTGGAAGCCCATAAATGATTTTATATTTTTAAAAAGAATTATTTTGTTTCCATCATCTGGGGACTTCTTTATTCTTGCCAGAGTTTTAACCTTTTTTTTATTTTTTTATTTTTATATTTTAGGTTTAATGTTGCCTTCCATGTATACTTTTTCAAATATTTATCTAACCTTATTGTATCTTGAGTGTTAGCTATATTATAAATCATTAGACTAAGCGAGTGAGGGTAGTTCCATTAGTTAGATTTGAGCTTTACTTCCTTGTGGTTAGATGGAGTATTTTTATTACTTGATGCATGATTTTATGTTTAGTATTTGTAGGGGAGGCGGAGCTATGATAAATACTATCGTGATTGGGATACATTCTTTTATCCTTCATGTTATTTTGTGGCCCCTTGGGGGTTAGAGATGGTACTAGATATAATTCAATATTTATCACATGACCTCACTCAGGTTAAGTGGTAGGTGGACTGTCGTTTGCCTTTGTTGAAATTACTAGGATTTTGGTAGAGAAAGAGGAAAAGAGGAAAAGAGAAAGAGAAGGCTATCAGTAATACACTAATTAATGAGGTCAATTACTAGTGTTACTAGTACAAGCCCAAGCCCACCAATACAACAAGACTAATGACCTAATAACCTAATGTTCTAACACTCCCCTCAAGCTAAAGCTTACTAAGCTTTAAGCTTGTTACAAGTAGCAAACCCACCAAAAGAAAGCAAAGAACACAAAATCTAAAACACCTCAATCCATCTCAACCAAATAACATAGGCAATTAGTACTCTCCCTCAATAACAAAAATTTTGGCAACGTCCTTGGCAGATAGCTCCTAGCTTCTCCTCAGCACATGTCCCAAGCAAATGACAGCTTCTGAAGTCTTGGATAGTGGCCCCCTCGACTTCCAAACTGGTCTCCACACATTGGTAGGTCTCTTACCACCCAGTAATACAAACAGGGCTCTTTACTAGTGTCCCAAGTCTTCAATCAACAAACCATTGACAGCGAAACAAATAAACAGAAACACTAATATCCAAATAAAACAAACCACACAAAATCACTTAAAAGATTCTAACAGCACCTCGGTCTGATGCCAAACACAAGCAAAACAGCAACCAAACAGAGGCAGAACTGCAACTGAACAATAGTAAGCCCATATAGGTAAGCAACAAGAACGCTGAGCCCAGACAGTGGAAAATCAGATAAAACAACAGTAATCCAGCACCAACAGACCATGCAAATCCTAAAACCAAAAAGCACACAGATCTGACCCAAAATCACCTCCCAGCCTGCAACTCTCTTGGTCGCATACATCAGGCCTGCCATCGGCCTTGCCAACACTACTAGATACCGTCTCTGAATTGCCTTTGGCCATAGGAACATCTGAAACTGCTGAAAGCCTGAAACAACCCAAAGAATCCGAAAACAGGAAGAAAAAACAGAAAACATTGACCAAACAAAATCTGGAACAGAGATCGCCGGAAAACTCACTGGAGATCCATCCACCGCCTCCGTTCACACTGACGAGGATGCCAGCCACCCACTGGTCCCAGTCTCACCTGTTTGTGGCAGCTCCTGCCACCCAACTAGTCACATATGGAAGACAATGCAATTCGAGTACCACTGACACCCAAAAATGCAAGGTACATCCACCGCTGGCCGCACAAGACCCACAGGATGTCTTCCTGTCACTGGCTGACTGCAACTGGCCGACCAATTCTGGTGACCGCCTCTGAGTCTCCTGAACAACTTAACAGCAGCCTCCTTGCTGCCCTAAGTTATGACTGTGACCTTATCACCTTAGGCCACAATTTTTTTCTTCTGAATCACAATTCTGACTCGGAAACAAATTGAGAAAACAGAGGAAGGAGTGTGCAAAAGTAGTTCCATGGAACTCAATACAGTGGAAAGGACATACTCTCCTCAAGGTGGATGATACTGCACTGCTACCGTGTTGAAATTGTTGGATTTTTGTTGATAAAGAGGAAAAGAGAAAAAGGAGGCTATCAATAATACACTGAGTATATGATGTCATTCTAAACACCAACCTAATAGTCCTATTCATACTAATTAATTAGGCAAGTGCTAGTAATAGCAGTACAAGCCCAAGCTTACTAATACAATAAGACTAATAACGTAATGACCCTAATATTCCAACAGCCTTGAATGGAAAATGAATACTTTAACTTCCTGCCTAAATATAGCATATACCAGTTCTGCCAATACAATGTAGCATCTTACATGCAGGTTCACTGATGGAACGTTGGCTTTAGAAATGTGATATTGGAAGATATGTGCCCTAAACTGAACATTCTGTATTGGCTTCAATTATTTTACGGCGGCTCCTGGAACGTAAATAATTTTTTTGATATAAATGTGAAATGAAATTGTGATTTTCAAATTCAATGATAACTCTCATCTTGACTTGTTAAGATTTTAGAACACCTTGAAAGAAATTGGGTGTTTCTTGATTCTGGAAACCTTTGGGGTCTGACAATCTTCTTTTTACTGTTCTCACTTTATGCACACGCATACATGATTGATTACCTTTTCTCATTGTTACTTCTTTGTTACCATTTGAGAATTGGCCCTTGCCATATTTATTGGTTTTGTTCCTGGATGATTCCAAAAAAATACAGGAAGTAACGAGTTATATTTTTTTTTTCTGTCGTAATAGTGATTGCATACCAGACAGTACAACTTTTTGTTAACTTTTTTTTAAGCTATCCCTTTGATTTCTTATGGCTTACTGATCTGTGACAGAGTAATGACTGCTGATTGGTCTGATTATTTCTGAAGGATATTATGTGGATGTAGCTATGTGTAGCATGGTAGCAATGGAAAATTAAAAGTGAACTAAGTTGTCCTTTTTGTCCCTTTAGTTTCTATGACAAGATTCTTTGTTTTAATGCAGAATGATAACCAGGATTTAAAACAATTAGCACCTGTCCATAATTCACATGCGTTTGCTCTTTCCCAAGTCTGCCCAAACAACCTGAATGGAGGTCTTTTAACGTAAGTTTTATTTGATTTCATATTTTGGGTATAATTCTGCATACTATATTGCATTGCGTACTGTGCTCATATATGATATATAACTGGAGTTAGGTTTACCTCGTAATTTTAACTTTTTTGGTGTACATTATTGTTTGTTTGGCACAAGTATTTTAATCATGTTTGAATCCTGGGTGAAGGCCGCTTGATCTTTGTGATACAAATGCATCAACCTCAGATGTCCTATCCCTTGGGTATCAAGGTTCTCCTCATGCTGGTGGTTTACCATTATCAAATCAAGGTTCTGTACCGTCAATGCTTTCTACATCCGGGGTGAATTCTTCACTTCCAGGGTCTTCTGGTATGGTTCTGGGCAATAACTTGTCATCACCATCTGGTCCAATTGCTACCTCTGTTAGGTATGCAGTTATTATATCTGGAGATTCTTGCTGTCTAATTATATATGTGCATAACATTTTTAGTTCTTTTGTACTCAATTGCTGGGTGCTGAATGTTTTCTCAGGGATAGTAGATATGGGGTTCCAAGAACTTCACCTTTCTCGGTTGATGAGCAGCAGAGAATACAACAATATAATCAGATGCTAGCTGGAAGAAACATTCAGCAGTCTAGCATGTCAGTCTCTGGGTCTCTTTCAGGAAATGATCGTAGTGTTCGCATGCTGCCTGGTGGAAATGGTATGGGCATAATGGGTGGAATTAACAGAAGCATGGCAATGTCAAAGCCAGGGTTTCAAGGAATGGCATCACCGTCTATGCTTAGTTCTGGGAGCATGCTTTCCTCTAGCATGGGGGGCATGCCAAGCCCTGTAAATATGCATTCTGGAGTTGGTGCTGGACAAGGCAACTCAATACTGAGACCTCGTGAGGCTCTACATATGATGAGGGTGAGAAGTGCTCTTATTCCATCTTTTAGGCCTTGTTGATTCTATAGGTAGTGTTATTTAATTGGAATTTCCGCTTGTGGCCATGAAATTTATTTTCCATCCAACTTACCATCCTATTTTTTACTATGTCTCTAATAGCCTCCCTTGGACTTTGTTGATCGGTATTTAACAATTCAATTTTACTTTGTTTGGTTTTCTTTTTCTCATTTGTTGACGTGTGGTGATCCCATTTCTTTCTATTCAACTGATGATTTTTCCCCCATTGTCATCAGCCTGGCCACAATCCAGAACATCAAAGACAAATGATGGTTCCAGAGCTTCAGATGCAGGTCACCCAAGGGAACAATCAAGTTATTCCTGCTTTCTGTGGGCTGAGTTCTACCTTTAATAACCAGACAACTCCATCACCTGTTCACCCTTACCCAGGACATGCCCAGCAGCCACATCAACTGTCCCAGCAACAGTCCCATCTCAACAATCCTCATCCTCATCTTCAAGGTCCAAATCATACAAATTCACAGCAACAAGCCTATGTGATCCGATTGGCAAAGGAAAGGCAACTGCAGCAACAGCAGCGATATCTGCAGCACCAGCAGCAACAGCAACAGTTTGCTGTGTCAAATGCATTGATGCCACATGTCCAGGCACAGTCCCAACTTCCCATATCATCATCACCTTTGCAAAACAGTTCCCAGGTTCAACCACAAAATTCATCTCAGCAAGTATCTCTTTCTCCTGTAACACCATCATCCCCTTTGACTCCCATGTCATCTCAGCATCAACAGCAGAAACATCACCAGCCACAACATGGGTTCAGCAGGAATCCTGGTGCCTGTGGGTTGACTAATCAAGCAGCGAAGCAACGGCAACGACAGCCACAGCAACAGCAGTATCAACAGCCTGGTAGGCAGCATCCTAATCAGCGGCAGCATGCACAGTCTCAGCAGCAGGCTAAACTTCTAAAGGGAATGGGGAGAGGAAACATATTGGTCCATCAGAACCTCTCTGTAGATCCTTCTCATCTAAATGGACTCTCTATGCCTCCGGGAAGCCAAACTGCTGAGAAAGGGGACCAAATCATGCACATGATGCAAGGTCAAAACTCATATCCCGGATCGGGTTTAAACCCAAATCAATCATCAAAACCATTGGGTCCTGCTCATTCTTCCAACCATTCCCAATTGCAGCAGAAGCTACATTCTGGGTCAACAACCATTTCATCAAAGCAACTTCAGCCAATGGTATCTCCTTCTGATAATAGCGCTCAAGGACAGGTATCACCAGTTCCATCGGGTCATATATTGTCACCTCCACAGCCAGCTACTATTGCTTCTAACCATCATCAGCTGCAGCTACAATCTCAGCCACTGTCTAATCAAATTAATCAAACTCAATCAAATGTTCAGAGAATGTTGCAACAAAACCGTCAGGTGCATTCTGAATCATCAAGCAAGTCTCAATCTGATCCAACTCAAGTTGATCAACAGCCTGCAAACAGTGCTTCTCAGGTCAGTACAAGCACTGCAATGACTCATGATGGTATGGATTCAGCAAGTGTGGTACCAGTTGTTACTACTGTATCTTCTCAGTGGAAAACATCAGAACCACCATTTGATTCCAATATGATCAATCCAGCCACTCAAGTGAGCTCCTTGGGGAGTGCACCTGTTGGAAATTCCACTGGAAATGAGCCACCAAGTATTAGTCAAGGGCTAGGCCCAAGACAGTTATCAGTTAGCTTGCCTTCTCATGCACATAATTCTGGGGCACAGTGGCAGCAGCAGCCACTGCCTATTCAGCAGTATTCATCACAACCCATCCCATCTCAACAGCCATATCAGCCACCAGAGCAGCAGCAGCAACAGGAGCAAGAACAATATGCTCCCAAAGATGTTGCTTTGCAACATCAACCTCAGCAACAAGTACAGCATCTACAACCAGGGCAGAGCACTTTGTTTATCCATCCGCATAATTCTAAAGTGGAATGATGCATTATAATGGATGGAGCCGCCCTGAGTTTGATTGGTTCTGTCAGGATTGGAGTCTGCATACCCTTTTGACAGCAGTGTACAGGTATTTCTATTTTTCCTGTTTTGCGATGTGCATGCAAAAATAGTGAGCACTGAATTACAGTGGCTTTTTTTTTTTATGAGGGAGAGATGGGGCAGGGATACATGATTTTTTGCACAGCAGACATATGAAACATTTATTGTTTACGAGTGTTATAGGATTCTCAGAACTGGTGTTGACGTCACAGAAAAGAGCTTTTCCTCATTGGTCATCTCAGTAGTTAATATTAACTTTGTCCACAGTCTGTAGATTGTCATTTGAATGTCAATGGGCTGCAATATTCAAAGTTTGCTGAATGGCAGTGAGAAAAGGAATAAATAGGGGGGTTAGGTATCCTTTTAGCATATGACCTAAAATCCAATAGGTAGAAACTAGGGAATATAGCAGGAAACAAGGGAAATCCTTTGATTAATATTCATAAGTGATTTGGAATCCTTGGAACAATATTTGTCTGTTAGGAGGATAGCTTATCCTCCTCTATACTTTTAATATAATTTCTTCTTTTATCTAAATGAAAATGTAAGTTTGTATCTTGTGTTACACATGGCAGGCCCTTTTGGGTAAACAATCTTCATGAACTTTCCTAATCCATACAGTATCCTAATAGGACTTTAGTTCTACCATAATTACCTCACAATGACCTGAAAGAACACAGTAAAATTCATAAAAAAAAATATAAAAAAAAATTGCTACAAAGTTACATAAATATCACCAGAAAACAATAGTTGATCCCCTTGTCCTGCATATGTTCCCCTTCACTTGAAATAAAACTTGTCTTCAAGTTTCTGTTGATCTTGAAATATTTTAATCCATATGATAAGATAATTTGGATAATTGAAGATCCTTAAATTTTTCCCTCACTTATTCTATTTTTGTGTGATTAAGATCCGTTCTGCATACATCTTTGAGTGATTTGATTGATCAGTTGATTTTTGAATGGAATCTGAACAGAAAAGAACATCAATACTTTCCAATCCTAAAAATTTTGAAAGTTCATGGGTTTGAAAAATAATATTTTTCCCTTGAAAATAACTAGGAAAATCTACTAGAATATGAATATTTTCTGATCCTTTTTCAGGCACATCGTGTTATACTTGTATGATGATATCTTGTTTGATCTCTTCAAGAAGTAAAACTGGTTCTATTCAAAGATCTACGTTCTCTTTATTCTCTAGTATTTGAGCTTGATTGTCCTCTTCAGTATCATCATGGTAGAAGTCGTATATTGGAGGAAGTTCCAATCTGTAATGGCTTCTTCCTCTAGTCCGCCTTCTGAACTGCCTAAATGGTTGTGGTTACCTTCCCAACTCTCCTTATAGGCTCCCACTTGCTGTTGCTTTGAAGCGTGCATTGCACGCGACAAATTTCCAAGCATATGTGATAGATAACTTGCCCATTTGTGCTCTACATCTTGCCATGGCTCTAATACCAATTGATGTTGGATGGAAGTGTGAAAAAGAATAGAATGAAGGTGGTTAGGTATCATTCTAGTAGGCAACCCAGAATCCACTAGTAAACAAGGAACATCCTTGGAATAATATTCATAGGCAAAAATATAATTTCTATCTCATTTTATACTATCAGACCCTTTTATATTAAAACTCCATGTATCTACTTGCTAGCATGTTCTTCCATATTTTAAATCAAAAGAGATGGATATTTAAATTGATTGACAATAATGAGGTTCACGGAAATTCTTGTGTATGTCTTAGATCTATGCAAATAATTTTTCTAATGGATGACATGTATATTGGGGTTTGGTCCCTATTAATTTTCTCATACTGAAAATCCAGTGATGAAATCTAATCTTGCTAAGTATTGCCTAAGCTGCAAAGTTCTTAACTATTGTGCATCAGATTTGTCCTATATATGTGTATCAGGCCTTTTGCTTGTTATTTTGCTGTTTATATTTGTCAATTTATTCATGGTAAATTGAATAAAGAGACCTCATTTATGTTATCAGGTTTTGTGCAGATGAAGCTGGTTATTCATGAGGGCTGTGCAATATGGAAACAGATATCCATTGTTTTCTGGACAGGTCCTGTTAAAATATTAACCAGTTATATTGGCAGGCATCATTGCTTATTTTGTTTTTGTTTTGCAAGTCTTGTATATTACCACTGTTCTTAGAGGGTTTCCCCCCATTTTACTTTTTTTTGGAAAGAGACGAATATAGAGTTATTTGTACAGGGTCGTCTCTTCTTCCCCTTGTACTTTTCTCTCCTCCTTTTTCCCTCTTTCATGTTCTCCCTTCCCATGTGCAGAAGAACATCCCTTTTTGTTCCACTGGATTAGTGAATGTATTAATACCCCTTTAGATAATTGGGATAGCAATCATTTTTATGGGCAAAAGCCGATTGAAGTTGTTTGCGAATACAAGTTTTCTGGTGCTTGCACCAGCCAACGTGTCATTTATTATCTTGGTACTACCTTCGGCACATATGGAATTTTTTAATATTGTAACCATTGTAAGTTTTTGGATTGCAACAAGTCTTCAGAGATGATCGTTATACCCTCGTGTATCAACCAACATTATTTGAGTTTTCAGTACAAAATGCGTATGATCAGCAGGTTTTGCCATTTGGAAACAATGTCGTGGCTGGTGATGTGAAAATTGTTATGGTAAGGGTGAATTTTTGTCTAATCCTTTTGAAAAGTGACTTTGTTAGCCTGTAACTTTTTGTAGTTCATGTCTTGTGTCCTTAGGCGGAGCTGATGCTTGTATTTTTGGGGGTTGTATTATGTTCTGATGAAAATGATTGTATTTTTGTCAACAATTTGTTTTAGTTCACAAGACAACAGTTAAGTGCACTTTTTGATTTGTGCAACCACTGACGAAATGTTTTCTATGTTGTATTAAAAGATAATGAGTCATTGCTTCAGTATCTGCAATCACAGGAGACCGTTGTTGCTGTTGGATGCAGAGACAGCCAATCTAGTCAATATGATAAGAATGAGTTATTTGGTTGCTCACTTGACAGGATTTATGTAGAGTATCTTTAACAATCACGGTAGAATTCCCTAATTGAGAGGATAGTTGATATTTCAAGTAGTTTAAGATTTAAATGTAGTTTCCAGTACAAATGAATGTTGATATACCCCCAATACTTATGTCCAGATGTAATATTATTATTCTCATTATTAGGTGGCTACTTGGAAAACCTGTTGAAGATTCATTTGGACCCATTATGGTAGGTTTTACTTCCTTTCAACCGCAGATCTTGGTATTATTTTTTTATAAATGTTGGAGAGAAGGATGCACTTTACATATTTATCTTTTTATTATACTACTATTTATTTTATCCCAAGCACTTGCATACTTTATTATATTAAGTTGATGTTCTGTTTGTTTTAAGGGTCTCATTACTGAAATTTGCATCCCTAACATTAAGGGGTTACCAAACTGATTCTTATTATCCATGTTTTTTTGCACATGAACCCGTTAATAAAGGTATGGGGTTTCTAATATTGTCTGATGAAGAACTGGTTGGAATTTGGTCTCCTGTTGACCCAATTTGAGGCAGTTAGTATTTCCCGGTTTTCGTTCTTCGGTCCGAAAAAAATACTTTGGTTTCCCCCTCCCCCCTCTTTTTACCTCTTGATGTGCATAATTGATTATGATAGTCCAACAGGTAATTTATGAAGACTTTTGAGTTGTATATTTTGAAAGAATTATTTTAAAAGATTGTGCTTAGAAATGTTTATTTAAAAGTAATTTGTTTAGATATGTGAATACAAATATCTTTACAAGGAATTAGAGGAAAAATTAACATTCTAGGAGCTGATATCAAGTTTGAGGAACGTCAGTCAAAAACTTATTTCTTTGCTTACAATGCATCAGCATATAGCACAATGTATTTTTGCACAGAGCGAATGCATAGAAGATTTTGTAAATTTAGAGAATGGTCAAGATAAAGATTAAATATAGGGTTAAATTCAAGTTTTCCTCCTCTGGAATGGGGTGACATCCCTTTGCTACTGTTTTGACTTTGCACTTCGTCTTCTTGGAGTTAGTCTCATTATCAATTTGCCCCCGTGATATCGCTACTAATATATTTGTTTTCTTTTGCCTTTCTTAGCTATTCCAATTAAGAAAGTACTTATTTATATTATAATTCATTAAACTAACATGTTTACACAATGATATTAAAATCATACCGAATTGACAGATCGGATCGGTCAGACTGCGAGCTGGATTTTTTTCCGGTTATGTTTTAATGTCATAACTAAATTCATGGTTGGACCATTTTGAGCCGGTTAAAAATCGATCATAACTACTAAACCGGTCGGTTTTTGCTGAACCGAACCAGTTATGGTTAATTTTTTTTCATGCTTTTTTGACTTTTTTTTTTAACCAAAACATTACCAAACTTTTTTTAAACTAATTATTATTACGTTGTGATTGGTACTTGTGATTATAAGATAAAAATTTTATTGTATATTTAATTATTAATAATGTGTGTTATAACTTAATAACTTATGAGAAGATATTGTTGATATTTTATTAATTTGATTGTGTTTGTTATATATATATATATATATATATATATATATATATATATATATATAACATCATCGGATTCGACCATCCGATCTAATCGGTTAAACCTGAATCAGAAATCTTGTTGACTTAGTATTCGGTCCAGCTTTAACAACATTGAGTTCATGCATGAAGACATGTCTAATTTGTAAAGTTGTTATTTCCTTTTGATCATCCGAACTTACTTGCTACCACAATATTAAGCTTCTCAAACTATTTTTACATGTGTCCACTTGCTTGAACAATATGTGGCTTAGTTGTTACACGAGTTTGAGATGTTAGCTTGTGAAATACACAATGTCTTGAGCATAATATTTGAAATTTGTGTCTTGATAATAATAATGTCTGAAAATTTATTGTTAGAACAAGAAAAAAATATAAATAGGGTATTATCCTGAGTTATTATTAAAGCAAGTATCTTTGGAATTGAACATTAATATCTAGAGGAATAACGTACATTTCCAAACAAATTTGTTGTAGTTTAACTATTCATAGTTTCTCTCTTGGGAAAAAATAATATATTTGAAACTTTGAGTAAGGTATCTGATTTTTAGGAGAATAAAGGAATCTATAAAAGTCAAAGAACCGGCCATGCTGGCATGATCCTTAAATGTCTATCATTCTGGGGTGAAAGTGGTAAATGAATAAATTGAATGAATTATGAATTATGAATTGAATTGAATAGATAAAAAATAAATTAATAATTTATTAAGAATCTATTAATTCAATTCATCCTTTAATTCATTTTAATGAATATATATCTAATCTATTCATTCTCAACTAAATATATCTAAATTATTTTTATGTTTAAATACATTCTATTCTCTAAATCATATAGATATCTAAAACATATTTTGGTTGGTTCATTAATTATGTATTGACTAAAATTAATTCAATCAATTGAAACTTTTATAATAATTGGATGAATAAAATTGAGTTTAAATATAAACAAATTGGATGGATAATGAATTAATGAATCCAACTACCGCTCCTGTTCTAGAGTATGGAATGTTCCACCATTTTTTGCCTAATTATTTGTCAATAAAATATTGTCCATAGATAAATGAAGGTTGCAACACTAAAGTAACAGAAAAATGAAGCAATAAAATAAATGATTAACAATGTGAAATTTTTCAGTAGGCGTTATATATAATTAATTTGAGCATTAGACTAATAGAAAAATATAGTTGGCTTGACAAATTTGGTAGGATCAATATCTGAAGGAATTTTGTTATTCCTACACCTACTTTCTATACCAAATTCTTACACCTACTCTTCAATACTTATTCTCTGTCTTGTTTTTGTCGTAATGAAGGTGTATCATCTTAGCGTAGAGAATGGGTGTAAAAATAACAAAATTCTATCTTAAAGTATCTAATCAACAGTCAATTTCTATTGGTTCAATGCAAAAATTGCAACGTACACAATGTTTGCTGAAGAATTTTCCTAACAATGCACTCTTCCCTGTTACACCCTGAATTAACACCAATTTATTAGAACAACATTCATTTAGCCCATAAATGTCCGTTGTCATACTTTCTCCCAAGGTAGCATCAAACTTATTAGTCTTTCACATATTCATTCTTTTGATTCTGCAATTTGTAATATCAAGTCCAGGAAAGAAGATGAAGACATTCTACAGATTGAGGTACAGATTCATAAATATGGAAATTCGAAGGTAAATCAAGTTACTCATAACTTCTTGTAAGCTTTTGTTGATAAAAGTTGAGTTATCATGGTAGTTGTGCTTAAACTCACCTATCAACCTTTTTTTTTCTTTTTTTTTTTTGTTGAGTAATAGTTAAGGGGAGAGAAGGTTGCCAATTTCAAAGTCAAGGCATGCCAAGCCTTAACGAAAATTTATAACAATACTTGTATAGAATGCTTATCAATAAAGGATCACCAACCAAAAAATCAAACCCAAAACACACGGCTTAATCCCGCCCAGCCAGTCTTCATTGGTAACTCAGCTATCAAGCTACATTGGCTGGTGAAGTGAAACTTCATGGGTCTTTTGTTTTCTTTTTACCTCTTCTCCGTTTTTATTTTTTTTCTTATTTTGTTGTTTCAAACAAAAGGAGACAAAACAAAATATTTATACACATTAAAATTGAGAAAATTTATCAAAAAGTTAAACTAAATTATCGTGTTAAATAAAAATAACAAAACTACTACTTTTTTTTGGCCGGAGGGTTGGGGGGATTGAGATTCGTTCCCATTCGAAATCGATCTCCAGTGCTGCTGATATCAAGACAGACAACATACCATTAAACCAACGCCTGAACTGCAAATAACATAACTAATTAAGTCATATAATTCATTCATCTTACCCCAATTTTTTATTTTACCCCATCATAGCTCGGAGTAAGGTAGGTGGGCGACCTATTCCTACATTGTTATGCAATCAAAACCAGGCGCCACCCACTGAATCCAATCTGATATTATATTAGATATCATCCTAAAGCATCATCATGTCAAGAATATAATAATAACCAATGACTAATCAATAATCATCCTCTCTATATATATTATTTTGGCACTTGATCAAGCTCTAATTTAAGAACTACAAAGACCATCCTTTTAAAAGCATAATCATACACACACACACACACACATTATTAGACTAGTACTACATAAAGAAACTCAAAACAATAATTACATTCTTGGGATGTCCTCTATAGACATGATACCTCAAACTACCAAGAGAAAAGGGAAAAGCCGGAAAGGATGTTTACAGTTCATATCCCATAATTTCTGCCATATCCCACCAAGGCAAACACAGCACAAGGTGGGATAAATAACTACCCTGTATAGGCTTCAAAACTGTTTTGACTACACATTGAGATTAGGGGACTATGATAAGGTTTATTTACACACTAAAACATACAACAGGGAAAACGAAGTACTGCTGAATTGACTGAATTCTAAGTAGCTACAAAGATTGTTTCCATTGACAAGTTGCCAAGGGGCTGGCTATGAAGCTAAGGCACAAACCTCACGACACTACAACATGTTATTGTACATGATTTAATTAGACACTTTCACAGGTCTCCCAAGACGCACTTTGGCAGCGTCTTTTCCTCAAGCTCACCTGAAAAATAAGGGGTATGATTAGCATTGGTCATTAAACAACATAACAATGGCCAACAGTTACATTATGACTGACCATGCAAATAAATGTACTGTGGCTCAGTCACACACAACAATGGCAAATACAAGAAATATACCAGGAATTCCAGTAACCTAAGTTGTTAGATTAGCACCATTCAGTATCGGTTTATGCATAAGGTTTGTTGATATATAACCAAATATCACTTCAGACAAAATTTTCTCAATGGGGAGTACCACATCTTTTGAGTTGGTCCTTGATAACTATGCTTTTGATGTTTTCCTTTTATAGAGGGGTGAATGGTTAAGGAGAGAACTGGAAACATTGTGATCAGACAGCAATACAGGTACACTTGATGAGAAACAGAAACTTAAGAAAGGGGTTCAGCCATAAAAGTATGTAATGGAGAGATGTTCAACGTGGCAGTACTGAAAAGAAAAATTTGAAATCAGTATCTTTCTTTACATGTCTAGTAAACTCTAAAGATAAATACTTTGATAATATTTGTAGGCAATTGGAGAGGTGGTCAGACGCGACAATACTGGGCAAGGTACAATTTCATCTTAACTAGAGGACCAAGAAAGGTGCTTAAATTTACAAGATGATGAATGTTAGACAACATGGACTGGTTCGTTATATAGAAAGTAAAACAAATGTTCTTTTGATCACCAAAGTTAAATATTGATAGATCAAATTGCTAAATTCCTCAGGCTTACATCAAATCTACTCACCAATATAAATTTTCAAAAGCTTTGCAATCAAGATAAGAAGATCTACCTCACAACCATAATGATAAAATCCACTACCTTCACTTGACTCTGTCCATGAACTGAATTTCAAATTGTGGAGATGTTGTGTTAGTTACAAGCACATCTTTGTCATTTGTCTCATTGACAGAAGCATAAAAAATCATTATATTACTAGAAAGATGGTACAATCACCATACAAAAGTTTGGTAAATAACAACAGATGGCCATGACTAAAAACTCGTGCATACATGCTTCTAAAGACTAACTTGTTCTTCATAAAAATTTAAGTGGTGATAGATAACAAGCCTTAAATTATACCTTAGCAGATGAAGGGGGCAAGGAAGCGCCACGTACAGGGTTTCTTAACTGTTTAATGCATAGAAGATGGTTTTCTATCTCCTCCAGAAGCTTCAACCAACCTTTCTCACTTTCTCCATTCTCTGCAAAGAAAGTCAATTTTTCTTTTTCATGCTGTACCATCCTCAGCCTTTCTCCGAGCATTTCAATCTCAGTGCCATTCTTTAACTTTTCATTATTGTCTGCACATGAAGAATCCGTTCCTGAATCAGAAGGCAAAGTTTTGCATCTTGAGTTACAAAACATGGATAACTGACTAGTCAGGCCATCTACAGAAGTATCATTTTCTGTCTTGCTTGTCCTCGGACAATTACTCACTACTTTACTGCTCTGTGCTGCTAGATTTCCAAATTCAAGATAACTATTTCTGGGTTCCTTTGAAACAGTATTAAATGAAGAGCTACTAATCTTTTCATTTTCCTCTTCCCTAAGTTCTATGTTGTCATCTATAACATGGACATCAAGAACATCGGGTTTGATATCAAGAAAGGAACTATGCAGATTGTTGTGAGCTTGATCCTTCTGTTCTGTGTTTTTGTCCAGCTCTTCCCCATCTTCTGCACTGATTGATATGGTACTTTCAGTCTGCAATGGATCTTCATGTGTTTCAAGTGAAATTGGCAGTCCTTGTCCCCATTCATCCAGCAGCACCTTTGGCTTGCCATTTGACTGGTCACTTCCTCTAAAATCCATCTGCCTATAAGCTTCAAGTTCCTTTTCCAGAAAGTGATTCTCCCTTTCCCTTCTTATTAGGATCTCCTGCAGAATATTCATCTCTTCTTCATCATAAGCAACTCTTTCTTCTATCATCCTCTGATATTGCCTTGTTTCCATTTCCATTAAAGCCTTCTCTTCCTGCAGACGTGATATCATTGCCATGGCTTCATCAGCAGCAGTTGCAGCTGCGGCTCTCTCTTTCTCAAGCTCTAGGTAAAGAGCAGCGTAGGCAGCTTTCTCTTCTTCAAGTGCGTCTTCCAACATCTTGATACAGTTCTCTTCATTTCCAACAGTATGGACCTTGTCTTGCACATTACTTATGTAGTTTTCCAATGAAAATGAATATTTGTCCTGTCCTGGACTATCAACCATTGATCCACTAAATTCATAACTACCACAGGTCTTTTCATCCATATCATGGCCAGTTTCAGTATCTTCAACATCTAAATGGCAGGATGGCAAAACACAGCAAGTTAAAAGCCAACATCCAGCAAGCATATATATATATATATATATATATATATACATGATTTTCCAAGTTCAAAATTTTCATCTTGTTACCCCTTCGAAAGCCTAGGAAAATCATTTATTACTATAATAAAAACTCACAAGATGTTGGTAGGTTTGCATGAATGATAAATCTGCTAACATATGGAAGGTGACTAATGTTGCATCTATTATAATTTAGAAGACTGAAAATTCACATTAAGAATATGTAACTTCAACGGAAATCATACACTGAACAATAATTACATAGATAATTTCTCACTTACCCAGTAAACTAACTTCTTTCCCTGAAGCAGGATGTATGCTTTCACTGGTTTTATCTCTAATTATACTGCCATCATAAGGCAAGCAAGAATTGAGAGTAACATTGGACTGGAGCCTTTCAGAAGGAAAAACCAAAGAGAATTTCCCAGATTCATAATTACCCCTCCTCCGGCGCCGAATTCCAGACTTTCGTTTCAAACTCATAATCCTCTTCCCCTTAGCATCATACCCGCTTTCCTTATCAACTAAGGAAAGCAAACGTGGGCCTGAACATGAACTGCAAGATGCCTCATCTTCAAATTCAAGAAGCCTATTATCAGATGTTTTCTCTGCAAACATTTTGTCATTGGAGTAGTATGAATGACCCTTCGCCCTCACCAGATCAAAGGGAAACCTTTTCCCTGCCATCACTTGAATGGAGCATATCTTTCTTGAAGGCCAGTCAAACAGTATTTTGTGCACACAGAAATTGCTATTCCTATACCCGAAACTCCCCTTGCAGGGACATGGCAAACAAAGTCCAAAAATCCTCAAGAATTTGGAGGCAAAGAAAGCAATAGCCGATCCACATAGCAAGAAATAAGCTAGAACAAGGTCAGCAAAGGCTCCAATAAGACCTCCCAGCGTCCAAGAATGAATTTCCTGGGAAGCCATCCTTTCCTGAAGAGCTCAGAAACCCAATATGCTTTTTAAGAAGCAAATGATGAATTGGCCATCACAAGCGCTGGAAGAACTGAACATGTAGGACCCACGAAGCAAAATAAAAAATTTTCACTGACCCAGATATCAAAATCTCCAATCGAAAGTGCCCACAAAACCAAAAAGCTACAATCACAAAGGATTCGAATCAATCAAAGCAGCGGGCAGAACAACTTGAAAAGGCTAAATTACAGAAGAACAAAAGGAACCCAAGATTATACTTTGAAGGAGTCAGCAACTCAAAATTGCAATTGAACCCTCTTCTCTGAATTGTTGGAGGAGACTACAGAAGCTTAGTGCACAAGGAAGAAATGCAAAAAGAACCTGGATTTGAGACAAGGGTGGTCAACGAAACTAAGGATTAACAAGAGCAGTTGCAGTTGCAGAGCTGAGAAGGAAAACCAGAGAGGATTGAACAAGATTTGTGATGATTCAGCCATGAATTTGCACTATGCAGATTTTCCATGCGACCTTAAAGTTTGTATTTGTATAATGGTTTTAATGCAACCACCAAAGATCCAACTCCAACCAACAATATCAATTGTTGTCGGACGAAGGACTGCGCGACCTTGTTGCACAAGGTAAAGTAGCAGGCGCCAGAGGAAACGACGTCCCTGGGTAACTCTTGCTAGCTGGCCTCGTGGCGCACGAGATACAGGGTGTTCAGTTTCAGAGTATTTGGCTCTGATAAGAGGAAATATGAATCAAATCGCAAAGGGCAAAACGTGAGATGATGCCAAAAATAAAGTTACGTACGCCAGACAATGCCTACTTCTCCAGTTTCAGATTCCCAAATGCCTGTTTGGGCACGTAGATTTTTGGTTTTTTTACTTGGACTGGGGTTTGGGCAAGTAGATCAGATAGACCTTATCATCAACTTTTTACTCTTCTTTGCGTAAAATGTTCACGCACTTTTTCAATTTTGAAGGAATTGTATTTATAATTTTCAATTAAAAAATAAATATTATGTATTTAAATTATGTAATTAATAGTAATTAAATTTTTTATTTAATATTTTATTAAATTTAACTAATAATTTAATCATGTATAATATGTATATGAACTGTTAATATTATTTTTAACATTTTTTACAAAAATAATTCATAAAATAAAAAAATTATGTATTTAAACTGATATAAAATTTAATTTTGTTGTCATTCTTATTAGTTATTTTATAAAACAAAAAAATCAAAAAAATGTTAACAAATCATGTGCACATTACATATGATAAAATTATTAGTTAAGTTTGATCAAATATTAGATGAAAAAATTAATCATTATAAATTACATAATTTAAATATCTAATAATTATTTTTTTAGTTAAAAATATGTATATACAACTCATCTAAAATTAAAAAAAATATTTTTATATTTTTACTCTCCCTTTTTTTCTTATGTTGGAGGCGTGTACATCTAAACTAGTGTAAAACCCATCCTCTGGATGAGAACACATTTTTCCTCTAAGATTATAATAAAAGAAACCAAAAAAAAATGAAGCTAAAACATAACAATGTTATTTTGGGGGAGTAGGTGATAAAATACGGGCTTATTTATATTTGGAATCATGTATTTATGTGTGCTCTTTCTAAATTTCATATGGCATGTGACTCAGTTCTCTACGCAGGATTTGAAACTCGACAACCATGCAGATCCCTATCAGTCTAAGGCTAGAGAAACCAAAAAAATTATCTTGCTATCAATGTGCAGTACATTTAAAGAGTCTCGAAAAATACAAACAATAAAAAGGTATACCTTATAAATCACATGTGCTTTTCCATGTGTTCTATCTCCAATGACATAAACCTGTGATTATAACCAAAACAAAGAAAGCCCATGCGATAACAATAACCTACTCAGCTCCCGTATGTTGATGACATCATCTAATTCATATACTATATAAATGACATACTCTTCCAAGAACTCAACTAATCAGGTTTTGCCATTGCACCATTATATGTAATTTTGTAAAGGCTACAACAAAGTAACATGATGGTCATATGATGGTAGCAAATCGTAATTTGGAGGTAAAAATTTGCGTTTTCAAGGCAAGTTGTAGTAGTACATTAAGAATGAAAGTAAAGATGTTCCTAGTAGGAACACACCTTTAACTCATACTCAAACAATCAAATTCCCCTTAACTTAGTCAAAACATTAAAAAAAAAAAAACACACACACACACACCCCTTTATCTTAAATCTTAAAATATGTTGACTAATATACAAAAAATCTCAAACACAAACACGCTATGAAGGTATAAACAAACATAAACTATTCACACATGTGAATTTGTATTCTAGAAAAAATATATACTAAAACAAATCTAACTTTGAATGAAACTCCTTATTTTTCAAACAGGTCAAATCTGAGGCGAGAAAAATTCTAGTTATGAACAACCTTTGGCTCACTCGACCTCATACAACTACAGCTGTTCCTCCATGTGTACTATCTCCTCCAATAATATAAACCTGTAACCATACAAGCAATTTTGGAAAGCAACATCTGCTGTGTGCTTCCAAAGTCCATTCCCAGGCTCTGAATGGAAAAAGAAAATTGAGTAAAGGCTGCAGCAAAGTAGCACTATGTCATATGATAGCAGAAATTGTAAATTGAAGGTAAAATTTTGAATATAATTAATAAATTAGTAGATATTTCAATGTGTTGTATGCAAATGAACGGGAGGAGGAAAAAAATTAATTAAAAAAAATTCAATACATGTTCAGTCCTCAAACTCATAATATAAAATAGGAACCCTTAATAGA
Organism: Castanospermum australe; assembly: GCA_019955255.1. Lineage (NCBI taxonomy): Eukaryota > Viridiplantae > Streptophyta > Magnoliopsida > Fabales > Fabaceae > Castanospermum > Castanospermum australe. The sequence goes on along the minus strand of NSJW01000387.1, from coordinate 150,914 downwards.
GTCTATCCATTGAAATATAGCAAGGGAAAAAAAAAGAATATGGGAAAACTATTTAAAGTGACATCTACATATAAAAGAAAATAGCTCATATTACATATTAGCAATGCTATACTATATACAATGCTACACAACACCTTCCATTTAGTAATAGAAAGTGAAGAAGTAAGAAATTTGGAAATCAACTGAGAAGGTACATTGATCCAGAGCCATGTCTAATTTTCTCTGCCTTCATCCTTTCCTACCATTCTCTTTTGCACACTCAAGTATTCTGCTTAGATTATTATCCTAAGCTAAAAAATAGCATAATCATCACAGTTAGAATCTCATTCATTGTTCAATCGAAAAGCAAAATAATTTTCAAAATTACCCAGGTAATTCTTGTTCACAGTGCATAGCCATTACAAAATTTTAGCTCTTAATTTAACTTGGTAAAACCCAATTTCCAAAGCAAGATGAATAATTATAATATTAAATTTTAAACCAAAACAGAAAATTTGAAGCATTTGCCAATCTAGACAAACTAACAATTTCTCGATTATAGCATGAGCCTATAACATAGTAGACTCATTGTGCCTAGAGAATGTGAGTTCCGTTAGAGTAATAAATTGGAGATTAATTTCATGAAAAGATAGTATACAATTATACTTTAGGCTCAAAAGCAGTGGGGATTGCCATGAAATGTGTTAAGAACCAAGGATAAGGTATTGATAGAGAAAAGTAATACCTTTTAAATTATAGCTAAGAAACCCTTTCACTTTGTGGGGAATCAACCTGCATACAATAGAGACAGACTTGAGTTGGGCATTAAAAAGATCTAAAGCTAACTTATGAACTGGGCAACCTGCATACATTTTAAATTATATCTGAGAAACCCTTTGACTTTGTGTGCCACTATTTGCATTGTTAAAATTAAAAATATCACCCAAATCTGTAGTAATATTGGTGTTCAATGTTGGACATCAGTTAGGCAATGAAAAATAAGTAAATAGGCAATTGAACAAAAGTACTAATCACCAAGTAATAATGCAAACAACTCTTAAGAATGTCACATTTAGGGAAAGAAATGTCAGCCGTTGGATGAAAAAACAATCCAATCGTATTAGAGAGGTAGAGGAAGCTAACCTGAAAGAAAGCAAAAAAAAACAGCCAAAATGCTTGGGCAGGAAGAAAAAAGGGCAGAAGGTTTGGGAGAGGAAAAATTGACACGTGCATATTACTTAACAGCTGCACGTGGCTTCAAGTGTGTAGAGGAAGTTGACTTAAAAAAAAAAAAAGAGCAAAAAAACTTGGGCGGCAAACGGAGGAAAGAGAACCTTACACGTGTCCACAATTTTAGAAGAGATATGGATAAGGGAAGACAATAACTGCAATGACTTGTAGAATAACCATGAGGTGTGGCTGATCATCAACGAGAATTTATTGCTGAAGACAAATCTAAACTCGAGTAAGAATTAGACTTAAATTTAAAAGATGTGAAGGCACTCATAATTTAAAATGGAAAAAGAAACCATTTGTGCAGGATTGAGAACATCATCAATAATCACATTAAAGATAATACTATATATAGTTGAGTTGTAAACTCATTGTCTTTTCAGTTTTTATTTAATAAAAGTAAAATTTTATTCTGTTTTTTAAAAATTACAAAAGTTATTTTAAAACTAATCTTTGTTTAATTTTAATTTTATACTATTATTTAATTGTGTATCATTACATTATTTAAAAATTTAATTTTGAAATTATATAATAAAATAATATATTATTAAATAATATTATAATTTTCAAAATTAAATTTGATTAATTTATAAGGTAAGAAAAGTTGAATGTCCTTATTTATTTGAAAAAAATAAACACATGCACGTGTATTTAAAAAAAATGAAAAAGAGGGAAGAGAGAGTAAAATGGAGATAAAGATGAAAGGAAAAAAAAATAGGGTGTATAATTTTTAAAAAAAATTTCTATACTTAGAAATGGACAAATATATGTTTGGGCCCCTTTCTTTAGCCGCTACACCGCTCTACACTGCTACAAGCATAAAAAGTGTAATTCAAAGAATAAAATGCAAGAAAGACGAAAAAAAACAAAGAATAAAATGCAAGTGTTAATTACTAATAAAAAATTAAAAGAATGAATTTAAATAAATTTATAATTTAGTATGTATGTATTTGTATTCTAGTAAGATCTAAATCGTGGAATTTTTAATTAATAGTTATTAATATTATAATTTTTTAATCAATAATTATTAATATTTTACTGTTTTAGAAAATAATTATTAATACTATACTTTATTAATCAATAATTATTATATTGTAATTTTTTAACTAATAATTATTAATATTAAATTTTTTAATTAATAATTATTAATACTGTATTTTTATCAATAATAATTAATACTATACTTTATTAATATTATACTTTATTTTCCACCCTTGCTCAGGTGCTAGTAACTCGTATATTTGAAAAAAAAATGGTAACCAAACAAATAACAACAGAAAACAAAACTCATTATTCTTCCTCTTCTTGAGTTCAAAGTTAAAACTCACTTCATCTGTAACAACTTGAAATCTGCTGCTAGAATAAATTCCCCTTATTACACCGTCATTAATTGATTATTTACAGCATATTTGAGTTAGCTTAATTTACAGTACAAAAAAGTTAGCCAAAAACTCTTTTTGTAACATTTCAATTATATAATTTTTAAAAAATAACTAATTCAAATACTTATTTATTGTGTAATTTACGACAAAAATGATTTTTTCCACAAATTACAATAGTCCAATTAATTTAACACTTATATAATGTGATATATCCCAAAAAAAAAATTACACCATATTGGTTGGTTCGTAGTAAAAGGAAGATATAGTTAAATACGCCTTTAATATTATAATTTCATGAGACACATTAATTATACAATATAATAATTACTTGAAATTTGGCAAGATATAAAATGGTATAAATATCTTACAAGACTTAGGTTGAGGAGGAGAAAAATGATGTCATGAAAGGTGAAATCTCCCACATTATTACAACTTCAATTTTAAAAATTGAAAGTAGTATGAGTTTTGCTACCCTTGGTGGCTTTCATTACTCTCTTTATTAGCCCTTAAGTATTCAATACTCGACAAAAAGAATAAATGAAAGCATCATTACCACCAAAAAACTATGGTCCCTTTGATGTGAGACTGCGAAGCTAATCTCAAACACAAACACAAATATATCTATCATTGTTGAACTGTCTACTAATGCTATCTGCACATACCTATCCTTACATTTATTTTTGAATAAAACTTTTTAAATTCTTAAAAGATATATTATTTATTAATTTCTTCCATTAAAAATTAATATTATCGATTCAATCTTTTCAAGTTTTAAATTACTTATAAATTTTATCTTTTTGTTCATTTAATTTTATCAATTTGATTCTAAAAAAAACTTCAAATTGTTATGAATTTAAAATTTAAGAGAATTAAATCGATAAAATTAATCGTTAAGAAACTAAATTAATCAAAGAATGTATATTTCAGAGTAAAAATAAGTTTTACTTTTTATTTTTCACCTAATGTTTTTGTGCAACTGTGATGTGAAGGACTGGAAGACCTCTCAATCAAAAAGAAAAAAAATTAGAAAAATAATAATCAAAGTCCATATTATTTTAGTCTATTAACTAGAAGAAATTTACCTGCATTATATTTTTAAACAATTAAAAAATTGTTTTAAAAGAAAGAGTTTTACAAATTGAACTCCTCTAGGTTTTCACCTAGCATAGAATAGTAAACCCAGCAGTCAATAGTACAGTATCAACTTAGGTCTTGAAGTCAATCATGCAATTTGTCATCAAAAGGAATTCCTCTAGGTTACAAAAATAATTATTATTTAATTTAAAATTAATACATTTAATTGTCTAGATTGTATTATAAAATTAGTATTATGGCATAAATTCAATTTTCATGCCAAGTTGTGTTTTAATTAAATTAATCTATTATTCTAAAAGTACACTGTGATAGAACATTTTTTATGAATTTCAATTATAATTATTGTTTTGTCTTTGACAAAAACGGACTAATATTATGATATATTTAGAGATGCATTTGAGTGCACCGATTATGTTGAATAATTTATACGTTATAAGCTCAGAGCATATGAAACATTAGGTGAGTGTAGATAACAAATGTAGGCTTTAATCCAACAAGCTTCATAATAAGACAGGTTTGTTAAGTTATTAATTAGTGATTAAGTCATCTCCGCACTTAATGCTTACAATTGAGAGATTCAGCTTTGTTCCATTAAGAGTAAGATACATAGAAGAATGAGAAATGCAAATAAAGGCCTAGTCCTCTCGATGATACATATTAGAAGGTTCATGAAGTGTACAAGTAGAGAAAGAGAATAAGAAAGGAACATGTATGAGCACATGACTTTCAGCTTTAACATCAATATGTTAGTCGTAAATAATAAACTGGTAGATAAGACTGTTATAACTAGCTAGTAGAAGGAATAGAATCAGTTGTACCAATAATTGTACTAGACATTAGATACTATTGTATAGCCTATATAGGAAAAGAGCACTGCTATTGGTTACGAGAGAAACTCGACGAAAAGCTTAACGAAAGGACGTGGCCGGAAATCACGCCATCCTTTGATCTAAAATTCAATAAAAAGAATCTTCTATAAAACCATAATTACTCATCTCTTTTAACCTTTTGTGAAATTTCTACAAAAAAACGTTTTTGTACTATCAATCATTTCCCATAAGAAAATGATCAGAGAAGAGGGATATGAATTTAATGGAATGTGATTGGGAGATCTATAGTTTATCTTGTATTTGAAACGAGAGCTTCTTCTTACGATTCTCCGTAATTTAGATCCATTGAAGTTACTAGTTACTAGAGTGTAACATTCAATCTTTGCAGGTTACTATATTAGCACAAGGATTTTGTGATTGCTCACATCGTATCTTCTAAAAAAAATAAGATCTAACTGGCATTATAAATATGATGTAATTAACGAATTTCTTCATACACACTGTACATAAAATTCCCTTCTCCTAATTACAGAAATACGAGATTGATCCATTCTAATGTCGTTTCTAAGAAGGGGTACTATCAAAAGTTGTTTGAAACTTCAAACTTGGGTGCATGTTTGGTCAACAGATCATCTTCAACTAAATTTGCCTCTATAAATGAATTGGAGCTAAAATATCTAAAATTGTTTAGCTTTGTACCACACTTCGTTTCTAATGCTTTGTGTTGCATTGAAAAAAATAAAGAAAGAATGAAGGAAAGAACTTATTTTAAATATTTTTTAAATTTTTTTAAAATAAGTATTTTTTTCTTCTTTTTTTTCTCTGTTATTTTCTAATCCAGAATATATCCTAAATATACACTATTATTTTTCAAAATTTCGTCAGCCCTCATAGTTCTTCTATTTCAATTGGTCCTCGTGGTCCCAAATCACTATCAAACAAAACATTCCAATAACAGCCAATTGGATTCTCAATGTTTTCTTCTCAAACTCTCTTCGAGATAATGAGAGTACGTCTACACTTATAACTCTACAATATCGGATAAAGTACACAATTATAACATGGGAGTGACAGAATGCTCAAAATTTCTCCCATATTTGCTTGGTTTGAGAGCATCCTCCCAAAACAATGGTGGGTTTCCTATGAATCATCATTGCATAAAGGACATGTGGGGATGATTTTGGATTACGACTTTGATGTGAAAGAAACCAGTTGGTTGGGAGGCGTTGGTGCTAACTTCCAAAGAAATAATATAATATGGGGAGGTGTACGATAAGTTTCCAAATGTTTGATATTCAAGCAACCTATGGAAAGGACTGCTTAGACCTTTCAGATAGGAAGAATTTATAGGCTTCCTTGAAGCAAAAATCTCCATCTGAAAGGAAATTACAAACTAATTCACTTGGGTGTTATTCACGGGGATATGGACATAGCTAAATCTATTCAATCAAGTGTGTGTGTTTACATTAAATTTTATAAATTTAATTTTTTTTAAATTTAATTTTATAAACTCAATTTTTTAAAAAAATGAGTTTATAAATACTGATTTATGTTTATAAATTTTTATTTATTAAAGTAATTTTTTTTACAAGGTAAAATTAAGTTTATAAACATGGCTTTCAATTCATTGAACACTTATAAGTGTATTTATAAATGATTCACTAACCTCTTGTTAACATATATAAAATAATTTTGAATATAAGTAATGTTGTTTTGAATATGTTTGATAAAAATTACTTTCAGATATATAATTATTAATAAGGGTAAGATAAATACTATTAAAATATAATAAAATATTAAATCATGAAGATATTTTTATTAATGCACAATGCAATTAGTTTTCTTTTTATCAAAAAACAACAAAATGTTGCTTTTGTCATTGAGTGTCAAAACCACGTTTAAAATGCAAAATCAATTATGTTTCAAAATTGCCAAACATGATGGCACTTCTTTAGGAGGCACATTTTGGGCCTCTAATGAACTTTCGTCAGGCACAAACGTTGTCCCAAACATTCTTTAATTAGGCATATATCTTCTCATCAAGTCAAAGTTACATGAGTTATCTTTTAGGATTGCACCTAGTATAATCTTTTAAATTATAGGACTATAAGAGGTTTAAATTCCACAAAAGAAATATTTCTAATCCATAATTCCTGCCAGCAACCTGTATTGTGTTAACAAAACGAACCTAATTATCACCTTAAGATTATGTTTGGAAGTTTAATGGAGATGGGAAAGGAAAATGAACTTAAAGAAAATAAAGAAAAAGAGAAAGAAAGAATAATAGAAAAGTTAATTAGTAAATTCTCTTTTTTTTTTTTAAATATTTTAAATTTTTTAAAATCTTTTAAATTAAGATAATTTTAAAATATTCACAAAAATTAATAAAAAAGTATTTTAAAAAATTACTTAAAAATCTTAATTTTTTTTATTCTTTTATAAAACTTTTAAAAATAAGAAAGATACTTATGATAAATATTTTCTTTCTTTTATTTTCTCTCCCTTTTAATCTCTTATCCAAACATATCATAAAGCAACTTCACTATAAAGGTTGCTTACTACAAGTTGGTTTCTAACTATGAGAAGCAGTTGCCAGTTGGAGTGCTAACTAAGTTCAGATTTAAAGATCCTTTCATATGTCATTCGAGTTTTGGTTTGATGGTCACCGAGTGTTCTCATTTTTCTAATTCGAATTTGAAACTCAAATATACCAAAGTTAATGAAAATTCGTTTATATGTTGTTTTCCTAATAACTCTGAGGGAGAGATTATTTGGTTCAGTGAAAATGATTTAAACCAATTAAATGAAACAACATAGTTGGAGTTTCAGAATCTCCTAGCCGCCAACACTCCAACCTCCTTGGGTGGAGTTAATACATAACATATACAACTATTTTATTTCTGCGTCTAATTCATACACTTCTTTTATATATTTATTTTTTATAATAGAAAAAAATAAAAAATAAAAAAAAGTTAAGTTTCATTTTTATTGTTTATTGTCATTTAAAGTAAGTATATAAAAAAAATATAAAATTAAAGTATAAGAAATAACATTTTTTTAACATATAGAGACCAAGAAAGGAAGGATCCCTTATTCTGGTTAGGAGAATTGTTGGATATGTACTTTCTAATTTCGTCTTTGACGATGTTAAACATCCATGCCTCGGGAGCATGGGTAAGAAGAAAAAGGATAAAAGTGAAAGGATTGAAGTTAATCAATTGAGTTATTGGAACTCAAAGGAATCTTCCGTACCACTTAATTAGATTTTGTTCAATTTTAGAATAGAATTATTTACTTAGTCGAGAGGAAAAAATTTTTCAAGAATTTGGAAGCCTTCTTGTAATAAGGCCATGCTGATATATAGAAAAATAAATATAAAATTTATTATATATAAATTCTACTTTAATGACATAATGAAATTATAAGATCTATTAGTTATAATTTAAATTTAATTATATTTTTATCTTTATCTAGGAAATAATTTATATATTATTCTTCTACTTGAAGTTTGCATTTAGCCAAATGACTACACAATACTTATTTTTTATTAGAAAATTTAAAATTTTAATTTTAATTCATTATTAATATAAATTTTTATTAGTTATTATCTAATTATGTATAATGTATTGTCATATCACTAAATGAGTTTGATTATATATAATTATTTTAAAAATTAAACTCTTTTAATTATGTTCTATAAAAATTTAATGATTGTGTATAAAATTGAATAAAAATTTATATTGATAATGAATTAAAATTAAACTAAAAAATTTACATGTAAATCTGTTTTATATTTACGAAAGAAAATACTACTACTAACTTCAAAATATTATTATCCATGTTTTATATTTAAATATAATTTTTATCTTTATTTTATAAAAAAATAGAAAACACAATTTCATTTAGTGTAACTAAATCAAAGTTGTACTCTCAAGAATACGGACCAAAGTTTAAATTCTGGAGATGAGGCATTTGTTAGGGAGGACTTCCTGAAAAAATTCAATCATGATAATGTTTAAGAAGGTTAGTTTCATAACAATACTTTTAAGAATATTTTAGTCAAAAACAAAAAAAAATCAAAAAATTTAAATGAATGGACAATGAAATGAACCTTCAATTTAACTATGCACTAAATAAATTTATTCTTTTATTGTTTTCAACATACAAACCCTAACAATGATAAGAATAATATATGCACTCAAAAGATTCATGAGTTAGTTGCTCTATTAACAAATCTATTTAATGTAACATTTTAAATTTCTTTTTAGTTGTAACTTGTAAGTGAAATAGGGGTGAGGTTAAGTTAATACTAAAAAAAATAGGAGAATGGATAGGATCAAAGTATTTGGGTTGTTTTAGGCTATAAATTGGGTATAAATTTCTTAATATTTAACTAATCAAGTTAGTTTATAAGTCAAATTTGTACACTATAGTAATGGGCCACGTTGAATAATGAGGTTTAGAATAGATATATAAGTTCAAAAATGAAGAGAGATATGGACTAAATGAGTTTATTAGGTTAAGATCAACTAAATTGGGCCAATGAGTTAGTTAGGTCTACATTATATCTTCTAGACAAGCATATTAGAAGACTAGGCCATACATATAATGAGCTTAGAAAGCTAATTGACCTTGCATTTGGGGTGAACCCATTATTTTTTGACAAAATTAATGAGTCAACTGGAGATAAAAAAAAAGAATCAAGAGATTTTGGCTTAGGTCAAGCACTTACTACTGAGAAATCATATCCCACAAAATTAAGGATAAGATTTGAAGTATAAACTTGTTTGACAGTTATTTCGTTAGTTATGAAAGTACTTACCAACCCCAAAAATGAAAAGAAATCAAGTTGATATGGCAAGGAATTTCCACTTTGAACATTGAGAAATTCTTGTATAGACATTGTTTATTTTAAGTACTCAAATTAGCTTTTGACATCTTTACATTTATGTGAATCCATATTATAAATGTACTTTTTTTTTTACAAGATCATAAATACAAACATGTTAAAAAAAGTTGATTTGAATGCTAAGATAAAAACTGCTTATCCAAAAATTCCTCTTAAATGTTTGCCATGATCTTACAATAGTGGAAATGTCGAGAGAAATATTAGAGAAATGTGGCAAATGAGTTTACTGAATTAACAACTAGTTGAAGCAACTATAAAAGGCACAAGAAAGTAAAGATAGAAGATACCACTCTCAAATCAAATCAACCAATCATTTATCATTTATTCCTTACTTTATGTTTTTGCTTTTTATCGCTTTATTTATGACTTTATTTACTTAGTTTTTTCTAGTGCTCAATTCATACTCAATATCAATGAAATATTCCTTTTTTTTGTTGGCTATTTGCTTACTCTCTTAGTTGACTAATTTACTATGTGTTTTTCTTTAATAGTCTAATGGATCCAAAATTATAGAATAAGAATCACTTCCTTGACATATCACTTAAACGTGAGAATCATTGGAGTGATTTAACTAATTTAACTTATCCAATTAACTAATTCCAAAAGACAAAAATATCTTTTTGCAAACAAGTCATGGGTATTCATGGCTTAAATTAGTTCAATTTTGAAAGAAAAAGGAATAGGAATTGAATTAATTAATTTTTTAATGTTAAGAATCCAATTGGTTTGATTATAAGAGAACTAAATCCAAATTATTCTTTAGTTGATTTAATTTGGTTCAGTGCAATTAGTTTTTTCGCTAATTACTTTTTTTAAAAAAAAAAATTCATACCAACCTTCACTTTTTTTTTCCTACTTTAATTAACAGCTTATTAGCTTAAACATTCTTGTATAAAGAACAACAAATAGCGTGTGTGTGTGTGTATATATATATATGTTCAATTTGATCTTTTTTTATAAATAAAATGAAAATCTGAATTGATTAATTTTTTAAAAAAATTAAAATTAATTAATTAATTTAATTGTTTATTTAATTTTTCGATTTAAATCGACTCCATTTGATTATAACATGTTTAAAAAATTTTAAAAAGTCATGATTTTAAAATTTTATCTTGTTATTAAAAAAAGTGTTTCTTATAAAGAAATTTTGAAAAAAATAATTAAAGCATGAAAAAATAAAACGAATGAATTTGTTTTTGTTTTCCTGAGTTGAAAGTATGAAGCCCTTGTGTGATACGGAAATACTTGCTCCCTCTGGTCCGAGAGCACTTGCATCGCCTCCAGCCCCCAGCCATCGGCGGCGACATCTTAGAGCTCTACATTGCTCGTTGAAATTCGGCTTGTGCAGCACTGTCTCATCCAACGCTCGCCCTTCAATCCGCCATTGACGAAAAGCTCCGGCACCGCAGACCGAAGCGCTCCTCCTTCAAAGATCCATCTAGCGCTCAACATTGGAGCTGCTCGCTGCCCATTTCCGAGGAACCGTTCGTGAGAAATTCATCGCTGTTTGTCAATATCCCAAGTCCTAATCTCTGATAAAGTGTGTTACTCCGCTTTTTTCATTTATTGGTAAATCTCATTTCATTTCTGAATGATTTATTTAGTCGTTTTCGCATCTTGCTTTGAAACTCACAAGCTTTTTAATGAGAAATGTTTTTGTGGGCATGTGAAATTGGGTTATTTTGGCATATCGTCATGGTTTGTGCCATGGATTTGAATTTGGGATTGAGATAAATATGAGACAGTGGAAAACGATTATTAGTTCAGTGGATGAATATTTTGAGACATATATTGCTGTGATGATCATGCTCTTGTAGAACGATTATTATGTTTGAACTTTGGAGTAATTTTAATATATATTTTAATTGTCCTGAATTGATTTATGAGTTGCAAGTGTTGTATTTGGTTAAATGTCGAAATGAACTTTGACATTTGCTTTTGCTAGCTTTCTTGTTCCTTGAATTATTACGGCCCGTTAGGATGGCTCTGCATGGCTTCAGTAACTACTTGTAGTGTAGGTGCTATAGCTAGATGTTGTCCTTTCTTTATGTGTCTCTTAGTGGTAGCCTGGTAGGATAGATTTGTAATATTGTTGGCCTCTTTGCATGTTAAGAGAGGTTGGTTGGTTGTTTGCTTATAGGAGGTTCTTTCTAGATAATGCTCTTAATATAAGGTCATTAAATTTTGGGCTAGGTTTGTTTTCTTATGTTACTAGTTTACAACGATTTGTGATCATGATCAACTCGTTCCCTTCCATGTTTACTCCTTTAAACTTTGGGCACCAAATTGAAGGCCTCATACAGGGATGTTGGATTGCCACATCATCTGTAAAAAATTTCTTTCAAGGATAGCATCTTCAGACAAACAAACTTTGCCCAGTATGTTCAACTCACAGCAACATCTTCAGTACCACTAATGATCTTGTAATAAAGTGTATCATATTCTTCCAAGGTTTTCTATATTGATATTAAGTTTCTTGTCATGATTTTGCAGCTAAATTTATCATGTGATGGAAATAAAATTCATATAGATTTAGTTCTTGAGGCCATGACATATAAAGAAAATGTATACTAATTCCCAGTTCTCATGAAAACCTTAATTTTTAGACACAGTGGGTGACCTTTATATACCAAATTTTTAAGAATAATGGTACCTAACTTAGTCCAAATGTTAACCTTCTTAGGAACAGGGAATATGCACACTGGTTAGCTCTGTTTTGTAATTTGTTTGAGGATATTCAGCTCTCAACAACGTTGAAATTTTCAAGGAATTCAATTTTTTATTTATCTTTTGACTTTCAAGTTATGTTGAAGAAACTTATCATAGTCTTAACTCTTAAGATTGACTGATGACCTATGACTTACGTAATATGTAATTTGATCCTGTGGGTATTTTTTGTTGCTTACATTGTTACAAGCAATTGTGTCTTTTGCTGATCACTTGTACGAAAACACCTTTATCAGTCTGCATTTTGTACTTTCAGTTTTCTTTCTTTTTTTCTTTCTTTTTTTATGTGATAGAGAGTACTTTGAGATAGTGTTCATATTGTGAAATCACATTTTTGGTTGTAACTTTTAACTTTGTGATATTTTTGTCTTCTAAGATTGTGGTTTTGGTATGTTCTGTATTGTGCTATTTAGATTGGCATTGGTTCATCAATTGAATACATTGCAAGGGCTGTTCAGCTTTTTATATCTAAAATTGGAATACGATATTACCTGTATTTGTGTTATAGATTAATGAAATACATTGCTTCTGAATAAGCCTGTGTAGTTTTTGAATGTAAGAATGGATGAATATTCTATTATACCGGACATTCATTTTAGTTTATGAATCTGCTATGATAAGTCCCAGATATAGTTTAACTTTCAAAAAAATGGTTGTGCAAACGTTCCTGCATTTAAATGCGATGAAAGTACAACCTGCACTGAGATTTTGAAGAAGAGTGTAGTTCTGGTATGTCACTGGCTCACCAAGTTAGTTTTTGGTTGTAGTTTAAAACATACTGGAGTGCAGCAGTTCCCTACTACTTCCCTGTGGAGTATAGAATTCATCCCTTTCCGCCAAGCCACTGTTGTGCTCTTGCTAAAAGTAAAACTTTTTGTGTGGTCCTGATAAAATTTGTGTGCTGCTGGTTCTGTTCTTATGCTGACACTGGGAGGCTCTTAAGCTCGCTGCTATGTGTTTTCAAGTTTTTTCTCTGTTAGTCTGATGACAACTGCTGTGCTCTTGAGCTTAGTCAATAATGCATGCTTTTTATCTTGCTTTGGCTGCTTCGGTTTTTCTGGTATGAGGTTTATAAATATCTGGTTATGGAGTGAATTTTCATCCTTAATTCTTCCATTTCTTTTACTTGTAGAACTCAATATCTTGTAATTTTCATAAATCTGTTTACAGAAAACAAAAGCTTTAGGGAAAATAAGGCTTTCTGCTTGTAATTAAGAGGTTTGTCTCTTTTATTTGGTGATAATTTAGCTCAGGTTTGATTCCACATGGCAGCCAAATGATCATTATTAATGAATTCTTTCAAAAGTTTTCAGCAACATTCAATAAGTTTTACTTCTGGTATATCTGAGGTGGATTCTTTCTTGCAGGCAATTCCAGGAAAATAGTTGTTGATGATTTGTCAACATGAATAAGTTGTTAGAGTTTGGGAGGAAAGCCCTATTTTATGCCCGAGTGCTTTCTGGATACGAAGAGCGAAGAATACGATCTTTTAGGCTGCAGCTTGAGAAGCGTGTCCAACAGGTGTAACATCCTTTCTTATATAAACAATCACATTATTGAGTCCCTCTTTTGAAAAATCAAGTGAGACCTGCCTAATGTTAGAGAGAGAAAGGAAGAACTACACCCTAGCTGTTCCTAGAAAACAACAGGAATCCACATTTAGCCAATTGAAGACGAAATAGTTTCTAATGGAGCAGTTATAATGCATTTAAGTGAGACAGTCATCACAAATCCAAGGCACATCTTATTCTATATATACCAAATAGAGGAGCTGAGTCATTCATATATTTCACTTTTAGATGTAATCAATCAAGAATCATCATGTTGCTCCATAGTCTGAATTAGTAGCAATTGTGAAGATGGGTCAGCTGTTCTTTTAGCTGATATCACAATCTTAAAATATAGGTCAAACAATATTGTTAATATATTACTTTATGATATGTTTTTTTCCTTCCTTTTTGGTAAGCTCCCTTTCACATGGGGTAAATATGAATCTAACCTTCGTTTTTCATTGTGTCCAATTCCCAATGTGAAGGCAGATGTGGATTTTCCTCTTTAATAAGCAACTGCTTGCCCTCAAAGTCTTTTTAATATTTAGTATCTTTACTCCCACTCTGATGTGTATGATATCCCCCATGAAAAGGCACAAGCAAGGAAGGCAACCATAAATAAAGTACCTGAGCAGATTATTTTATCTGAGGTTCGTCGTATGGTTGAAGAGATGCAAGCTTTAAACAAGAAGTTGGAAGAAACAGTAAGTTGTATCTTCATGAATATAAATTTTTGGAAATTTAAGATTCAAATACTTTGTACTTCATGTATTTCTTAGGGAATTTTCTTTCGTGTTTGCAATCCTTATCCTTCATTTATGAATATGAAGTATGCTTGTTTACTATGATTTGCACAGTATCTTCTAAACAAGAAGTTTTATTTTTTCCTAAAAAGTTATAGCATGCAGGTATGCATTGGAGAACTTCCCGTGTGGTTTACTTTCTAGTGCTCCAATATACTTATTTTTGCTGTGTGAAATGCAGTTTTGTTCTACTTTCAACGATGCTGAAATCAGATCGCTCATATTCTATCATGATTGTCTGTTATTTTTGCTCTTTTATATGGATTTGGATCACTCATATTTGGTCTCTTTTCCCTAATGTCTCCTCAGATTGTTTGATTTGTGGTACTCAAATTTGTTGCATGACAAGACGCTACTTTCATGCAGGAAGCAGTCATTGAAGAATACTTCAAACCTATTGACAAGGAAGCTGAGATTATAATGAAAATGCAACTAGAAGGGGAAGAAAGAAATTCGGAGATGATGATGAACGCAATGCAGGAACAAGCTTTGCTTCAGAAATCTGAAGCAGAAAAAATTGCAAGTATGCATCAAGTAGACAAGTCCCAGACCAACCAGATGGAAGATGCGATTTTGATGAAAATGCGTCTAGAAGGGGAAGAGAAAACTTTGATGGAGATGTTGAAAGCAATGCAGCAACAAGCTTTGCTTGGGAAAGCTGATGCAGAAAATATTGAAAGGGTGCATCAAGAAGACAAGTCCCCAATCAACCCGATCCCAGCATCCACAACCAATCCCAAAGGAAGCTGAGATTAGATAGTTTTGAAACATGGGTGATAACTGATTTTGAGATTTAAAATGCGTTTCTGGTTGGCTTTTGAAATGCTAACCATCCTTGGTGAATTGAACTAATCAGGGCAAGACTAGGGCAGATTTATAGTTTATTTGTATTACTTATTTTATTCAATAAAAGGGAAAATTACATGTTATGAGGTATGGTCAAATTACATCAACTTATTTGAGTCATGTTTGTTGGTTGGAATAACAAACTATGGTGTGACTATTGACCATTGATTGGGTGTATTTGTATTAGATATTCTAAACTTGATTTTGAATTAATTTAATTTTATAAACTTTAATTTGGAATTATTTTGATTTTACAAGTTCTATTTTAGTCAGAAATGATTTTGAATGAAATGATTTTATATTTAGAAAAAACAGCATTCAACACAAAATTAAGTAATAGTTATTTCAGTCCAAACAGAATATTTGAGAAATTATATAAATATCAAAAAAAACTAGATAAAAAATAGGCAAAAACATATTTGAACTTCTAACAGTTTATTTGGTTGATACAGAAGTCTATTCAAACACGTACTATATCTGTGTGTAGTGTTATTCACACAAATGAACTTGTAACACCTCTTGCAAATTTTTTTATAAATCACTTAATTAATAGCTACCAGATTTTACTTTCATTTCTTTTGAATGATTTTGATCTTAGAACAATCTCTTGACGCTAGTTATGCAACTATAACTTACTTCGTTAATATTGTGTGAAATCAATGACGTGTGTTTTACCCAGAAAAGAAAAAATCAATGACTTGTGTAAATGATCCAACGATGATGTATGACCGGACAGACTACAGCACACAGAAATTGCTACAAGGGTTACCGTGCATTTTGACGTTACAAGCCTACATTTTGCTGTGTTTCTTTCATCAAAGATTAAGACGTGTTATATGAGGATTCAGTTCCTCTTTGTCGTTTTTTCTTAATCATGTTATCTCAATTAAATGCTGATAATTAAAAAAATTAATAAATAATAACGTTTTAAATTAAGATATTTATTTACTGATTTGTTATCTGTATTTAGTTGGGGCATAAGATTAAAGACAGAAAAATAAAAACAAAAATTTGAATCCATTATTATTATCGGGTGATATAACATTCAATGATTATAAAATGACTTGTAATTACAAAGTTATAAACTGTGAAAAAAAATTTTACAAAAAATTAAAACCACGACTTTTAGCCAAATCTTATCTTGTACTTACTAATTGAATTAAGTCTAAATGACTTGTATAAGTAGCATTACTCATTAAAAAATAAGTTTCTTGGCCAAGAGTCAAATAAAAATATTATCTTTTATTTAGGAGAAAATGGTATCATATTCCAAAAATAGAACATGCTACAAGCTTGAGCGATGACTTATAGAATTAGAATAGTATCTACAAATCTCCTATTAAATAAGTACGTCAACAAGAATCAACTCTAAAACTTTTGAGAATACACGACTCAATTATACTAATTGAGCCAACCGTTATTAGCTAAAATTATTTTATTCATTTGAGATAAGGTGAAATTTCTTTAGAATTTGCATTCATTACATATACCTGGCAATATCTGCAGAGAGGACACACATACTTGTAAAATCTTCAAAGTCGATGCTTGGAATGCATGTTTTGACTAAAATCTACTTCATTTGATGGAATGGAATGAACGCATGCATAGGATGCTTAAGGGATAGGCATCAAATTAATCATAAATGATAGTTCTTCTTGTTGGCTTTGCTTTCAACTTTGCGCCAAGATCGACCATGTCATTTTTGTCAGCAGATGAAAGTAACCTCTCAATAGATCCACAGTAAATGCCTGGCCTTGAAATTACATGCTCTACTAATATTATATTCTCATCTAATTATATCTTAATATTTAAGTATTAAATGATTAAAAAATATATTTATTAAGATAGAAATAATTAATACTACGTTAATAAGTGTAATTTTTAATCATATTATGTTAAAATGTCAAAATATAATTGGATGTAAGTAGCGCTCTAAGAACATACAAAAACTTTTCTCTTCAAAGAAACATAAAAAGACTCTTCTAAAGTAAGTGGTTTACTTTAGAAAGTACAGTAAAAAGTATTAACTGCTAATGATAAAATTAGTTGTTGAAATTATGATAAAATATATATATATATATATATAATATATATATATAAATTATGTGGTTGTTTAAATTTATTTTATTAATTTTTTTATTAATGACTAATAATCTTTAATTTACCCTCACTTTAGAGACACATTAATAATTTTTAAATCTTTCTTTAAGGCCTTGCCTCAACTTATGACGTGGGTTGATATTTTATGAGCTCGTTACATTTGTTGGCCAGTTCAACCCACCGAATGTTGAAAGAGAAAAAACCCCTCCGAATAAACAATTAAACATAGAATAGATTTGTTCATTTAACCCTTTTATTTAGAGTTCTAACTTTAATTCAATTTGTTTATATTATTATTCAATCATATGATGGATATCATTTAAAAAATTTAACTTTTTATGTTATTGCTGTTATAATTAAACTCTTTTAATGATATGTCAATACATAATTTGAATGATAGTATAAATTTTTTTATACCAATAATAGATTAAAATTCATTCTTTTTTATCTATCATAAAACTGAACATTGTGTATCAACAACCAATACCATTGTTGTATCATATGGTTTCACAAGATTTAATGTCCCTTTAGATCAATTTATTTTGTATTTAGAAAAAGAAATTCAGTCAAAAGTTTCTTCTTAAATATATTTGAAAAATCTTTTTTAAAAATGAAATAAGCTAATTCAAACTATTTTAAAGACAGACTTAATTTGTTTCATTATTAGTATAAATTTTTTTTATTATTCAATCATATGTTGACACGTTATTAAAAAAATAATTATAATAATAATTATTTAAAAAATTAAATTCTTTTAATAATATAAAAATACATATTTAAGTGATTATGTAAAAAATTTATAATTATATTGAATAAAAATTAAATTTATAATCAGTTCAGTACACTCTTAAAATTGAGAATGAAAATTTTTTAGAGATCAAATTTTTTATATAATTTTTTATATAAAATTAATTCTTAAATTTTTCACTCCAATTTTGATGAATGTATCAAACTAACCCTTAAATAAGATATACTTGTTTCTGGCAACTTCTCTCCGGTAAGTATGTCCAAGTCACCTAAACAACAGTTTGTTTTAAAAATCACACGTGGAGAAACAAGTTAAGAGCATAAAGGCCAATATTCTCGCTCAAATTAGTAGAATTTATCACCAACATGTATAAATAAATAAATAAATAAATAAAGGACCGCACTATTTTGTCATTAAATTAATCATTGTTAAATTGAATTAATTAATTAATTAATTAATTATATATTTAATTATACATTTATTAATTGTTTAATTATTTATCTAAACTAATTATTTATATAATTGAATTAATTAATTTATTTATTAAACTGAATTAATCATATTTAAGAATATAAAACCTTTTAAGAGTAGGTTAGAATCATCGTAAATAAATCATCAACATAAGATCACCAAAAAAAAAAAAATCATCAACATAAATATATGTAACAACGAGCCACGTGCTAATGTTCGTGTGTACAAAAACGTCTTAAAAACGGCACCGTAGACTGATAAAGCCTGTCAGCAATCAGTACAGTTGGAATGGGACCCCTGAAGCAGACTTGTCATTGGCGTAGCTGCCATGAGATGCGAGTGAGGCGAGCAAAGTGGCGGTTCTGTGGACATCAACGTGTTCATTTCTGAACCAAACTCTCTGGCCCCATTTCCATGTTTCTAAGTCAATGGTTTACGATGAGAAACTGAGAAAGACACCACCCCCATGTTGCCCCCGTACTAGTACTGTGCGCGCGCGCTTACACACGCCCTTTATTCCTTTGTTGAAATTTACTTTCAGGAGCAGCACCTTCCTTCACCTTCACAGCAAGAGAAATCAGAGAGAGAGGGATGTCTCTTCCAAGACCCTCAGAGGGTAAAGCCCCTCACCAGCTGAAGGAAGCATCAGCAGCAACACCAGCTGTAGCTGCAGCCTCCTCTTCTTCTTCATGGAATAGGCTAAACCACCCCCAGAAACGCTTTCCCTCCTTTACCTCTACACAAGAGAGGCAAACTTGGTAGGTACTACTGCTACAGACTTAAACAGAACAGAACACTGATCAGTGCCTCAAATGTAACTTTTAGAACCTTTATCATTAATCAACTATTGAGCTTAAGTTATTAGGCGAAAGAATCTAACAAAATGTACATTCATATATTCTCTTTCTTTCATTTTCTTTTCTTAATGGGTTGCTGAGTTAATCACATCCTTGTTCTGGAGCTGCGTTTTATTTTATTGTTTTTTTAACTGGTAAGTTATTCTTTATGCACATTACGTATGTTGAAGTTGAACTAATAAGTCAGCTGAATGCTAATGCAGAAGATAGCGATGAAGATCTGTTCACGGTTCCAGATGTGAAAGCCACACCCACTGTGCATTCTGCAGTGAATATTCCAAATAGTAACCTGAATCAAAGTAACGTCACAGACCCTCAGTTCCAAGCTGGCTTTCACGGAAAGCGCCGCCGGGGAAGAAACCCTGCAGACAAGGAGTACAGACGCCTCAAGAGGTACATATATACATACACACATACAAGGCTGAACCCTCAAGCATTTATATTTGTTTTTGCATATTTTAGGTACTTTATTCAATTTTTTTCTCAATTTGGCGTATGAAGAAAATGCTAGGAGGAGAAGTGGGTCTTATAATGCTTCTTTGACTAGTTTGTTTACATTAGGAGTGTTAATGACTCAACCTAACCTGATGATCCAGCCCAGGTCCGAGCCATTCGGACTGGGTAATGAAAAGTTGGATCAAGCTTGGGTCCCAAAAAATAGACTCCATATATTTTCAGGTTGGAATTGGGCCACTCTTTGAGTTGATGCAACCCAGTTTGAGATGACATAATTTTTTTTTTTAAATATTATTTCATATTTATCCTTGGAATTAATATAAACTTTATTGTATTACCACTTAAACATAAAAAATATTGCTTTTTAAGTTTTCTATTTCTAAGTACTAAAATTTTATGACTTAGTTGACTAGTTATACATGTAAAAATATAGCATATATTTAAATTTCGGGTCAATTTGGTCTTGATCAAGTCCTAGTTGGGTCATGTACAAACTCGAGCATGATCAAGTCTACTTAGGTTTAGGGTCGGGTTTGAGTCAAAAAAATTAACCTGATCAAAATATCGAGTTAGGTTCAGGTCAGTTCAAACTTGACCTAACTCAACCTATGAATACCCCTAGTTTACATGTTCACATAAATGTGTGAAACCAATTGATATGGTGTAATTTGCTTTTAAGTTAGTAGTAAAGGTGTTTGACTACCACATCAAATGTGAGGTGTTTAACTCAAGAGGGTTCTTAAGGCATAATAAAATATAATTTAGGTTCTTCATAAACGTTAAATATGCTCCCTCTTTAAAATTCTATGTACCCGTATTTATAAATTTCTAGTTCCGCCTCATTTTTATGTGCGTGTTTGTGTGTATTGTCAGGCCACACTATTTTTTAACTCAATGTATTTGTTAATTTCAGAAAATTTTGCAATGTGAATCACGCCAGGCATATGAATATATGGATGCTTGCATACATTAATATGCATATAAAACCATCATAAACCAGTATATGACCTTGATATTACAAACAGGTTGTTGAGGAACAGAGTTTCTGCTCAACAAGCCCGCGAAAGAAAGAAGGTCTATGTGAATGACTTGGAATCAAGAGCCAAAGAGTTGCAAGACAAAAATGCCAAGTTAGAAGAGCGCATCTCAACTTTGATCAATGAGAACACCATGCTCCGGAAGGTAAGTACCATGATCACAAGTGAAGTTGTATTAGTTATTCCATTTAAATATGCATGAAGTGTTTTGTCACTTGTGAGACAGATTGAAGTGTGTATTGGACCTCAATTATTGGCAGGTTCTTATGAACACGAGGCCAAAAGTTGATGACAGCAGTGAACCAAAGCAGGATCAGTTCAGTAAAAGCTAAAAAACCAAGCTAGCTAGAGGGTGCCTCAGAGTAAGGCCTTCCCTCTCTACTCAATTTGCCCCAATTAGTTTCCATAGGTTTGAGCTCAAAAAGGATATTTTCCTTCAAGTTAGAAAAAGTTATACTTTATATTTATTGCAATTTGCAATCAGTAATTCTGAATTGTATCAATGAACAATGCAGACTACATCTAATTATATTAGCCCATTTGAGTTGCTTGCAGGCATTCTGTAACTCTACCACTTGAAACATTGATCTCAGCCAAACCAAAAGATGAAACAACAATTTCTTATGAATTGGACTTTTACAAGTATAATGAAGACAACAATATGTGATGAAGAGAGATGAGAGCCAAATATTTTTGCTGGGGACACAATCTATGTATTCTTTCCTAGCCTGAGGGGGTTTTGGTTCCTATGCCTGGATTCGTCGGAGAGTTTCCAAAGACGGTGGTGGGTTACTTACAAAAGACAGTGACACCCAAGTAAGAAAGAGTGTGTGGTAGGCTTACTTAGTGTTTAAGCTTAGAATGAACATACCTAAAATGGTACCATGAGGGTGCTTAAATAATGAATTTGGCATTGAATACCAGCATATTACTCGAGCGGAATACAAGGTTGATTGGCATGATTTTGGGATATTATCATTCATCAGGGGAGGAATCTCTGGTCATTCTCCGTGTTAATAGGACTTGGGTCGGTTGGGTCAGGTAACTAGGGCCAACTGCGGTCATTCAGGTCAGATCTAAGAGTGGACTCGGGCCCAAAGGGCTCATACAGTCCACTATGGTTTCAAGTTATAAAATGGAAATACCCCATACACAAATTTCATCGTACTTTTCTTACAAGTTACAATGATTTGATTCTGTGAAAACTTGAAAGCTCTGCCATTGGTCTACATTACATGAATGAATATTAGAATGTTTTCTAAGGCAATAAACTGGTTTTAGACCACAGCTTGTTTTTCCTGGCAAGTTCTTATTTTCCATATCCCAATCACAAATTTGCAAGTTAAACTAAGAATAGAAGAAAACTATTGAAGAATGATAATTTGGTACTTTGTTACTAGAAAACCAGATTATGGCAGGTTTTGTCACAAGGGTAAGGACAATTTTATTGCTTCTTTTGTACTCGACGGTCAAAAGACCAATTGCCAGCCAAATCAGAAATCCTCTGCTTGTCTTTTTGCCAATTATTAAAAGCCATGATATGCAGTATGCTATTATATCTAAAACACAAATACCAGAAAATTTAAAGACAAAATTGAAACATGCTTCCTACTGACTTTTTGCATGCCTTAATGCGTTAAGATTAAGACTTTAAAAAATATTTACATTTCCTCAACTTTATTGTAAACAGTAGAACTATCATTTAGGAAGGCATTAAATTCTTGTTCTAGGGGATCACTACTAGTACAACAAAGCTATTCTTAAAACTTCTACGTGATCACCTTGAAAACAATTATCTGTGATGCATTGCAACAAGCCAATCTTTTACTGCATTCAATCCAAATCCAATGATGATCAGCTGAAGGTGGAAGCAGACTTGCCTGAATTTGATAAAAGTGAAAGTAAATATACATACATTGTGCAAGCCAAGTCCACAACACTTTGACAGTCAGGTTGTCTATTGAGTTGGGTTAACTCGGAAGCATGTAGGTTTTAATTTAACCCAATTCATAATTAATGAGTTAGATTAGGTTTACAGATTGAGTTGAATTTAAAATTATCAACCCACATATGTTGGGTTGGTTGCATGTTGAAATTTTTCTATCCCCTCACACACACATATTCTATTTTATAAAAAGACGTCATTTTAACATGCCTAAAGGAAACAAATCTTTGACTTTTGGAACTTATTATGTTTAAATTTTTAGTTTGTTTGAAATTTGTTAAAATCTTGGTATGTTAGTTTTTATTGAGACTCATTATTATGTGTCATAAATTTTTGTTGTCTTATTAAATTCAGCATTTATTTTAATATGTGAATTTTTTTTAATGTAATTTGAACTCACGGGTTTAACCCAATATAATTCATTCATGTACTGATTGAATTGGGTTATGTTTAAAAAAAAAAAATTTCAACCCAACTCACTGCTTTAATAAATAAATTGAGTGTAAAAATATCCTAAATTCATCCCACCCAAAACTCATCTCGCCCAATTCACATACACTGTACATGATCATCATGTGCCATGAGATCACGTGTCCAAATTTATCCAATTTCTGCATTGAAGTGATGAGGGACTGGCTGGTGCGGCCACATTTCTATCAAAACATAAAGCTCTTAAATTGGATAAATTTCATAATGCAAAGGGCATCAGTGTTTGAATAAATTTTCCTGAAACCTAACATAAATAATAATATTATATCTAAACAGCATTCATGTTCTCTCCAAGGCAGATCACAATACTAGAGTTCATATTGGAAAAATAAAATTACTAGAATTCCATGTAAATTGACGTTATGCCCATTTTCACATCATATATCTCCCCACAAATGACAAATAAGATGTGATGATACTACTCATGTAATTTAACAATGTTGAATATAAATGACAGGGATAATGGTTACCGAAGTTGGACTGAGGTGACTTTACACCTTCTTGGAAGGTTCTTTTGCAACCTCTACCTTGAAATGACACTTGCCAAATGCCATTTCAGTTTTTCGTAGTATAACTATATATCAAGCTACTGACAGCAACCAACCATGAAACTGACAAATTTCCACAATGTGAACATTGAGGTCAAACCCTGTTGATCCAACTGTAAGGCTGTAGATCTTACTTGTTTCTCTTTGATTGTTCTGTCTATTCACGAAGAAAGTCAAATTTAAGATTTATGGTAATTTGATATGAAGGTAAAAATAGAAAGCAAATTTTTATGAATGAGTTCATACCAAACATACGCTTGGTGAAGAGTGTAAAATTAAGGATAAATTTTTATAGAATGAATTTTTTATTTTGTATATATATAAAATTTACAAGTATATATATATATATATATATATATATATATATATATATATATATATATATATATAAAAGTATAAAAAACCATTCTATAAAAATTTACTCTTATTTTTACCTTCATGCCAAATATACGCTTGGTAGAAAGGTTCCCTCTTATTTCTCTGTGCTTAGTGTACTTGTGTCAAATTTGCTTCTTCTCAGTATTATTATTACTGTTAAAAGTAACATCGACCACGATCATTGTTTTCGTGTACAAAGAAAATTCAAGATATTTTCCAACATACAAGCAATTCGAAACAGCCTCTTGATCGCTATTATACTTGTCGTTATTGCCATTATTGGGGAAACTTAATGTTCGAGGGTAATACAACAGTTTTTTTTTCTCTCTGCTATAAGTTCATTAAATCTCCATATTTTACTTCGTCTGTTAAAAAAATTGGAAACAGAAGACAATAACAAGAAAAATTTAAAAGACATGGTGCCTGCAAGAAGACCACACCTCTGTAACATATTCCTCAAAATGCGACTGCCAGATACATGAACACTGCAGTTCCAGACAATAATCTAGTTAGTAAAAGCATACAAAATTATAAACAAAAGAACACTGATTTATGAGCAGAACCAACGAATGACAAGTTAGACTCACAAGTTCATCAAGGAATTAACCCAGCATCACTTAAAAAGCTTGACTTTTGTGTAATAGGAAAGAGTACCTGAAATTCATCACTGCGAAGCATAGAATATAGGCGCTAAACCTCCAGCAGCATCCAAATACAAAAGCCTCAAAGAAAGCATAGCTGAAAAGCATTGCATGCATTGCATATAACCCAAATTTGCATTAGCATATCACTGCTTTAGGCTACTTGTTATTATCCAAGTTCCATTTCCTGCAGCAAGCACCAAACTGAAGGTGGTCCTTCCTTTTTGTCCAAGATTGTAAGAGTTCGATAACAAGGCTCAAGAAACAGCAAAACAATGAAGCCCATGACAGCAAAGAAATGGTAGGAGCACCAACATTTCCCATAATTGCATTGATATAAGGTCTCATGCCTGCATCTTCTTTTGTGTCACCAATAATAGTCCTCCGTAGCAATTTAATAAGAGGAAGACTCATTATTAATCATGATCTTGGCATAATGCTAACACCAAATGGATTGGCCTAAGTCCGGGAGGATGCATAAAGAATCATTTCTGAAAAAATACATCAAGCCGAAAAGAAAAAGAGGCCATATATTTCTGCTCCACAATTAAAGTTTGGAGATGAAGCACTCCTAAATCCCAGTAGATCAAGGGATTTTCACTCATCACTGCAATTTTGTTATTAAAAAAAAAAAGAAGAAGAAATTGATGGGGATGATTGACTACTGCAACAGCAAAATAGCCACTACATCATGTTTTAATTGAACTTTTTTTTTTTCAATGCATGACTCAGATGAGCCAACTGTTTGATCGTGGGCCATATCACTAAGAAAGGTGGCAACCAGGTAAAGATCCATCGAGGCAGACTGCACACCAAGAATGCAAGCCCAAATATTTGGCAAAGAGCAATTATCTGACAACTTGTCAAGTATTTTGTAGCAGTGACCTGCGTAATGGTTCTGGAATTTTTAAAGGGTATTTATTTTGATATGACATTATATCCCCACATCCCAACAAAAGTCCACAATGGAATGTAGAAACAGATTGATTAGATGTTATGTCCAGATCTGAAATAAAGTCAAAAAAATAACTTGCAGCTCTATTTTGGAACCTTGGAAGTACGGATGTCACACGAGACATCAGTACAACATGACTCATGTTTAAAGATATAAAAAATTTTAAAAATTATAAGATATGATGTAATTAAAATATAAAATATAAAATTAATATAAAATTAATATAAAAAAAGTTCTAAATATATATTTAGGATAAAAACAAATTCTTAAAGATATATTTAAAATAAATATATGAATAACAATATAAATACTTATATTTAAAATATATGAATTATTACATAGTCATTTTTATTACAAATCATAAAGTCAAAATTAAAATAAAGATATTAATGTTTAAAAAATTAGCATTAATTATTATATACACAATAAATGGCTATAAATTATCAAATTATTATAATATCTCAATTATATTGGTAGAAAAATAAAAAAAATAAAAGTAAAAAATTATAAGATACTTACTAGAAGTATTCGACATTAATACATGTCACACCCATGTACATCATTCATTTTGAAGTGTGCGTCCTTCTTTGTCCTAAACCAAAACCATAATCTTCATTGATTTTAATGGGTATTGCATGGAGTAGGCACAATGACATGAATTAGTATTTTTGAAGCTCGGATACTTATAAAAGGAAATACAGATATGCCATGAAAAGAGCCATCAAATGAACAAAACAACTATTGATGACCCCATCATCGGCAATGGAAACATCATTCTTGGTCTTGTACCACATTGCCCAAAAGACATCATCGGCAAAGTGAACCACACTAATGGGTATGGCCAAGGTTTTAAATTGTTAATTGCACCTCTCAGACATGGCGGCTGCGATACATTGCGATTGCATTTTGCACATTGTAACCGTAATCATAATTTAAAATCTTGAGTATGACTAGAAATATGAGCAAGAGCTCTATGCACTTCTCATTTCATGTCAACACAACCCCTTCTAGACATGCTCTCTTCTTGGTAAGCTTGCTGGTCACTGAATTCATGGGCTCAACGAAAGCAGGCATCTAGCATTGTCCAGTGAACAAAAGATGTTATTTTGAAAACATAGGCATAACAAAAAAAAAAGAAAGAAAAAGAAAACACAAGCATAACCAAAATGAGATTAAGTGTGTATTTAGATTAGTTTATTTTATTATTAAAACAGCTTATAATTAAAATCCTTACGAGAGAGCTTACAAAAAAAAAAAACAATTTTTTCTTAAAATTAAATTATTTCCAAGCATGTACTAAGAGGTGCAATTATCCTGAGATTAATACTGAATAAACTGTGGATAGATGCAAACCAATGCCTTTCAGCAAATAGAAAGAAGAAAGAAGATTTTGTCAAAGCAGGGTTGTACAAAGATAAAGATATGTGCCAGTAACGTCAAAAGCTGTTAGATATGTGTATTGGGAAAATAACAACCGACACAGCTAACAGAACAATATGGTGTAACATGCAATTTTTCCTTTTTATGTTTCCCTTAATTAGCAAGTATTAATGGTAGGAGGCTGAAGTTTACCTGGCAACCAATCCCATCTAATCCAGTTAGAGATAATCAATCGCTTCCCATCATCAAGATTTATTCATTTTATTTTTTTCCCAATCGAGGTATAAAATGATTAAAAATGCTCAACACTCAAAAGTTGTTTTTGTTTTTTGTTTTTATGTTTGCTGAGCCATTAGAATATTGTATTAGAATTTGTGCAAAAAATGTGCTAATGTAACGTTATACAAATCTAAATACAATCCAACTGTGCAGAAAGAGGTGTGAGAAAAAGCAGGTTTGTTATAGATTTGGATCCTCTCTTGTAATAAGACCATTTTATTAGAAAGAAATAGATACAAAATTTATTATGTTAGGACCTACAATAATGGGTTATAAAATTCATAGTTATATTTAGAATTTTTTGTGTCTTTCTCTCTCTAATAAAACATTGTCATATTGTTTCACTAATAAGAGAGAATGCCGATGCATGTGTTATTGTAGGAACTCAATTCTAAAATCATTTAGAACTGAACCGCTTTTGTTGAATTTGGCGAAAATGCCCCCTGTATCTCTTATAACATAAGCTGATATCTTAAGATGATGTGCAACTAATTGAGCTATAAAAAAAAAAAACTTTGGTGCTGGACCAAATCAATTCAATATCAGTCCTTGTCTAATAAGGGTCATTATGGGAACTGAAGTTATACCGTTAGAGAAAATCACCAAATTTATTATCTGGCTTGAAAATTACACAAAGCATTGCCAGAAGCAAGCTTGTGGGATGGATCAAACATTGAATTTGCTGTTGAAGGCATTCCAAGTTCTGCAATATCTCATTTTCAATCACCTAACTATCAACTCCCACCAATTCCTTTTCTACCATATAAGCTGCACCACTTTGTTGTTTTATCCATTCAAAGAAATAACAACAAGCACTATTGTCTAGTTCAGGAGCTTCAGAAGATTTGTAAGAAATGGAATATGCTTATCTCTGCTCTTCAGGCTTCTTGAGGGCTATATTCATTGTGTTGTGTGCTCTATGGATATTGCCAGAGCTAACACTAGCAAAGCATGCAAGAGTAACCAGACACTACAAGTTTAATGTATGTATATTGCATTTCCTTAGCACATTCTTGAGACAAATCAATGCATTCAATTCAAGTCAACTTTTTTTTTTTTTTTGTATTTGCTAGTTTCCCCTTACTGATTATTAGCTATTCACTTTTTCCTTTCTGCAGATCAAATTGCAGAATGTCACAAGGCTTTGCCAAACAAAGAGCATTGTGACTGTCAATGGTCAATTTCCAGGGCCTCGAATAATAGCAAGAGAGGGTGATAGACTTGTCATTAAAGTGGTTAACCATGTTCAGTACAATGTCACCATCCATTGGTACCATACATACAATAATACCCCATGATTCAGTTTACTGTGGTTGTTGAATTGTAGCAAGAGTTCAACGTTTGATTCATCTTTTCAGGCATGGTGTTCGCCAATTAAGGAGTGGTTGGGCAGATGGACCTGCCTATATCACACAGTGTCCAATTCAAACAGGCCAAACTTATGTATACAACTTCACAGTTACTGGCCAAAGAGGAACATTGTGGTGGCATGCCCATGTCTCGTGGCTAAGAGCAACTCTTTACGGTTCCATTGTCATTCTTCCCAAAAGACACGTGCCTTACCCCTTCCCTCAACCCTTCAAAGAAGTCCCCATCATATTGGGTAAATTCATAGGCTACAAATTCTGTCCTAAAATTCCTTCTCTGTACATATTAGTAATGTAATTTTCCTAAATTGATCTTTTAACTTGAACATTGGCTAAAATGGCAGGGGAGTGGTGGAAAGCTGATACAGAAACTGTTATCAACCAAGCAATGCAAGCAGGATTGGCACCAAATATCTCTGATGCTTACACCATCAATGGTCTTCCAGGCCCTCTCTATAACTGCTCGGCCAAATGTAAGAACAGGGTAAAAGAAGAAAGAGAAGAATATTATACATGGTTAATTCTTGGCCATATATGATTAGGTTCATTCCAATCAACTTGTCCATTTATGCAGATACCTTCAAGCTCAAGGTGAGGCCTGGGAAAACCTATCTCCTCCGTCTGATCAATGCTGCACTCAATGATGAGCTCTTCTTTAGCATTGCCAACCACACTCTCACTGTGGTGGAAGGTGATGCTGTATATGTAAAGCCCTTCAGAACAAACATTGTACTGATCACACCTGGGCAAACCACCAATGTCCTTCTCAAGACCAAGTCCAAGGCCCCAAATGCCACCTTTGTCATAGCTGCCAGGGCTTATGCCACCGGTCCAGCCGCTTTTGACAACACCACAACCACTGGATTGCTTGAATACAAGAAAATTTCGCAGTCTAACACCACAACAAAGAATAACAAAGCTTCCACTTCTTAGACCAGTTCTTCCAAAATTCAATGATACAGTCTTCGCAATGAACTTCAACAAGAAGATCCGTAGCTTGGCCAATGCAAAATTCCCAGCAAAAGTTCCAAAAACTGTTGACAAACGCTTCTTCTTCACAGTTGGCTTAGGAATTAGCCCCTGCCAACAGAACCAAACTTGCCAAGGGCCCAATAACACCAGAGTGGCAGCTTCCATTAATAATGTGTCCTTTGTGATGCCTGACATTGCTTTACTCCAAGCCCACTTCTTCAACAAATCCAAAGGCGTATACACCACTGATTTTCCTGCCAACCCACCATTCAAATTCAACTACACTGGCACTCCACCAAGCAATATCATGGTAACCAGTGGGACCAAAGGTGGTGGTGTTGCCTTTTAATACAAGTGTGGAGTTAATCCTGCAGGACACCAGCATTATTGCAGCAGAAAGCCACCCACTTCACCTTCATGGCTTCAACTTCTTTGTTGTGGGTCAAGGCAATGGAAATTTTGACCCTAAGAAGGACCCCTCCAAGTTCAATCTGGTTGACCCAGCAGAGAGGAACACTGCTGGTGTGCCTTCCGGAGGGTGGGTTGCTGTGCGCTTCCTTGCAGACAATCCAGGTGGCTACTATAAAATTATGAATTAACCAAACTCACACTTGCATACTTTGGCGTGTAACTGTGTTTTTTTTTTCTCCCTAGTAGTGTTTGTAATATTAATATGCTGATCATACATGTGCAGGTGTTTGGTTCATGCACTGTCACCTTGAAGTGCATACAAGTTGGGGATTGAAAATGGCATGGATAGGTCCAAGATGGAAAGCTGCGCAATCAGAAGTTGCCACCTCCACCCTCTGATCTTGCCAAATGTTGAAAAGATTGTCAATATCATTACTTTTCTTTATCTTTATTTGGGCTATATTTTGCAGGTATTCCCCTATTTTTGTTTAATTTAACCTTTGGTTCTTTTGGAATTTTTTCACATTCTTTACTTTTTTTGGTTTCTGAAATGTTACAGACATAAAGGATTGGACGATGGTTTTAGTTCTTACGCTTCTGAGAAAATGATGGGATGGGGAATTTTTTTGTAGGTTGTAGTATTCAAATATCCATATTGAATGTAACAGAGCACATATTCTTCAGCAAAGATTTTATGAACATTATTTGCATGTGTACCATTTAATTGATGATAAAATAGCTTTACATTTGGCCCCCAATATCCTTTAACTGAAGAAGTACAACAAAAACATGAGGGAAAAGATGAAAGAATAAAACGTGTCTCTCTGGCAGCTATTGCTTTACACTGTTAACGATTCAAACAGAAAGAACAAAATCAAATACTGTTCAACCTCAAAAGATTATTTCTCCTTCCTCCCAATCTCCGCTAAGAAGCTTGTCCTCTTCCAAATGTGACATAAACTCGTCCTTCAGGATCAGACCCAAAATTTCCTCTAATGGATTCACCCTTTGACAGTGTGTCAGGCAAAGACCACAGAGCTGTTCCAGTTCTTGAAAAGACTTCAAATTATCGTCAATAAAAACTGTTCTCACAGTCTTCTGCTGCGCTACTCGAGCAGCTTCTCTTTCCTTTCTGTGCAAGTCCATATTGCAACCACACATGCTATGCTGTGAAGCCAAGATGGTATCCAGAAGATGCTGCTTTGGCATGGCCATACCAGTGTACTTTTCTGTTGACAAATCTGCATCAAATATTGACATTTTCAAACCGCTAGAGGGAGCTTGGCACTGAGAATTGGAGCACGTGTTTTCTTCCCTACTCAATTCAGACACTGATTTCCTTTTCTTTCCTGCTTTAGATGTCACTGATCCACAAGCCTTTACACCAACAGAAGCCTTTTCTCATGACCTTTCCCAAAGGCTCTGGCTTTTCTTCCTCTCCCTTTGCTTTCTCAGCAGCCCACCTTTCCTCCATAGACTTCCACTTCATCTCAAAAAGCTCTCTCAGTTTCTTTGCTATCTTATGAACTTCATGCTTCATAGGATAACACACCATAGCATTGGAAAACATGACCCTGATATCATCAGCAAATTGACGAGTGTCCATGTATAGATCCTTCTCCAATTTCCACTTAACAGCATCCAAATCCATCAATGGCCTTCGATACAATATCAGAACAATCACGAGCCTCTGAAACCTTTCCACCCACTGGCTTCTTGAAAAGCCAACCGTCTCGGTGCACCATTAACCTTTTCAAAATCACAGAGCACTGCATCTTCTTGAAGTGGTCGAGTTCCATCCTCTGTTTCTTCTCTTTCCGTGCCTCCATGGGCTTCAGCGGTTTCTCGTTGGCAAAAGCAGTTCTTGAACACCTCGTCGCAGCCTGAGAAACCCTTTCGCGAATGCTACGATGGGTTTCCGCCATTGCAGAAAATTTTGCGGGGTTGAAGCCAGAACCTTCAGCCTCCACCCTCGTTCTCTTCTTGCCACGAGAATGCGTAGCATCCTGAGCAAAGTAATAAACTTTTGTGGGTACCCAATTGCCATCCGAAGATTTCTTGGCCATTGCAGAACGATTTGTGCAGCGAAACACGGAGAGATTGAACAGAGAAATTGGTGAGTGAAGTGAGAGTGTGGCGTGGGGTGAGGAGTGTTTATAAGGGTTTCGGAGAATGGTTGCTTGGTCTCCAAGTAATCGAAGAGGAAAATGGGGAAAGAATTAAGAACTTTGAAAAGAACACCAATTCTTAACTCTCTTTTAAATGAACAACTACTTCCAAATTTAATGCAATAGAAATACTATTAAAAAGATAAGAAGTACGAATATGATACTAATACGGATACAATAGGATTAATATCAAAACAGAGATCCTAAAAATTTATGGAAGATAGAAATCCTAACATAATCACATGTATTTAATAGAGATATTCAATGGAGATATTATAAAAGGTAATAATTTATCCAATTCTTAGACCATAACACTTATTTTGGCAAAAATTCAAAATATAAAGTAAAAAGAAAATTATATTATACTACTATGTAAAATTATATTATGATGAGTATTCGACATGTGTATATATATTTGACATAGTTGTGACAATCATTTTAAAGTCCTTGTACTTTTTTGGTAAGAACATAATCTCCACTATATCTGAATGTGCATGTTTCGAGAAAAAAGAATGAAAGATAATGCAATAAAAAATTCTATTCGAAACCTAATTTTTACTGTAATTTCTTTTTTTATAATGTTTTTCAAAAGATTCTTTTTTTTTTGACATAATGCATATTTTGAAGACTTCTTTTACCAAAGAAATACTCTAAAAAATTGTGCAATTGACCCCAAAAAAGTATATAATTACTGGCTCAAGTCTCTTTGACGCATTATTTTTCTTCAACATGAGTTGCATACTAATTTATTAATGATACAGTTATATATTTCCTAAAACCTAAATTTTATGCTTGTCATGCTGAAATTTTGTTTTTAAGAATTCAATTTACTACAGTCTTTTTGTTTGACTTATATAACCCTTCAAAATTAAAATTAAATTTGAACCTTTGAAAAAATCTTAGGTATTACTTTTAGAGTATATAAAATTTTTTCAATACAAATGATTCCACGTTTAATTACATAACAACTTTTTATTTAATAATCTGAATTTTGTTATATTTATAAACTTTTAGGGTTCTTTATTTTCTTTTGGCAATTGAAGATTATAGCCTTCTGTTTAGCAGATAACAAGATTGGAGAAACTGTAAATTGTCTATGACAACTGCCACGTGCCTGTATGTCAAGTTTGTGTGCTGGTGAATTGGTGCTGCCCAGTGTAATTTCATATGGAAGAAGCAGGGACAGTGGACAAAGCTTTGTTATGAGTATCAAATCTTTCACTATACAAACATAACACTTGGAATGAATTCAAGTAACTATTTTTCTTTCCAGTGTGAAACAGATGCATACCAACTTTATATAATGGAAGCAACACAACTGCAACCCATATACAGTAATTAGGCTTAATCATAAACCCTCCCCCAGAACCTTGAAACTGAAGGGCAAGGTACTCAGAACTCCCTTTCTGGGAACAAGATGGGAGCTACCAGAGACCACAGGTATAGTGCAGCAGTTGCCCAGCCAGTGACAATCCGAACCCACACTGATGGCCACCCGACGTCAACCAACTTCCCACTCTCCCCAACGGAGGTGGACCACCCGGTCAGAAGCATTGCAGAATACATGCTGGCAAGAGAGAAAATCAAGTGGAAGAAGGCATATGAATATGTAACTGGCTTTGCTTTCTCTTTCTCTTCTTTCTCCTTCCCATCCACTGGAAGCAAAGGCTTCCCTGCATCATCACCAGAAATGGCAGATTGTCAGTTCTTAGCATGTGGCAACAATAAGCTAATGAAATGCTTATAAAATAACAGTCGACAAATCATGATTTTCCTTCATGGGATCAAAATCCAAAACCAAATTCATCTTCAGGGCCAATGAGGGCATTCTCTAATTCCATGATCAGATATGAGGCAGCAATACTTTTGAATATAGACTATCTTGACACAACAAAGACATGTTGAATTTTAAGAATTACCAGCACGAGGCGAGCTTGGTGGAGAAAGCATTGTGGCGGAAGACCCAGCACGTACAGCAGAATAGACAACTGATAGAACAGTGGTAAGTAAACCAAGAGTAAGAGTGCCAGTGGAAACAGCTTTTGAGTGTTTGTGAAGACCATTGCACTCATAATCTCTTGGTTCACTAGCCAGTGCACTATAGCAGAGATAAGTACAGTATAATGAAATTACTGAAGCTGGCAGGATGCTCCCATGTACCTGTATATGAAAATAATGTAATAAAACTCAACAGGGTCCACTGTCCACGTAAAAGAATGAATTTACCGCACAGATCAGGTCCCAATAACATATCATATAATATCAAGCACAAAGCAAAATTTTACTAATAGTCTACATATAGTATCAAGTCAAATAAATCAATTCCAAACAATATAAAATAAAGTTCCACTAACTAATCATTCAAGCCAAGCTCCAAGAAATTCAGTCACATCCCAGGCTGACAGGAACCAAATGTTTAGCAGGTCAGTGACCAAGTTTAATGAAATAACCAATCATAAATTTCAATACAGTAACACTTTGACTCTGCTTAAATTAAAACAAATGGAACATTTTATCCTTTACAACTTTCAAGTAATCACAACCTAATATCATAGAAGACCAAAAAATAGGCAACTTAGCATTCAACCAATGAGATAAGAAAACCAAAGTTAATAGTGGTTAGCTAGTATAGTTACAATAAAATCATTAATTGAACTTACTGCAGGATGCAGAGCAACTATGCCGAAAACAAATGCAAGAATCAGGGTCATGGTAATGAAAAAGGTATTGAGTCCGCAGTCTTGTCCAGATGGTGTGAACCAGTGAAAGAGAACTCCCGAGAAAGAAAATGTTGCCACATAACAAACAAGTGAAACAACAAATAGAGCAACATACCTGTAAAAATAAAGAAACAGTGAAATCTGGAAATTCTAATTCAAACATAATGTCAAGTGAAGCAAACTACATTTACAGAAGATAAATAACATGGCAAAGGCTCTAACCAGAATTTCTCATCATATCCAACCCATTTGTCATTCCATCCATGAACAAAATCTAACAAGAGCACAACCTGAACAAGAAGAAATAGACCCGAACCAAACTTTGACACAGTTTCTGCAAACAGGAGAAACTTCATCATAATCATAAACAATGAAGCAGTTTGCACATCAAATGCATACAAAAAACCTATCTATCTTATTTCTACTTCACTTCATAATCTGTTTTATCATTAAGTTGAAAGCATTGTGTCCATTAAGAGTTTCAGCTTCTATAAGATACATCTCCTAACACAAAATTCCCGCAATGCCAACCACTAAGACTGAATAGCAAACTGTTTCACATGTTAAGGTTTGAAACAAATAATTAATCACTATAATAGACATTTAAAGGAAAAATATAGGATGATCAAATGATATTTCAAACTCTACATTTTAACTAAGAGAAGTGATCCTGATTTCAAAACAATAGAGAAAAACATTTAAGTTATTTTAAACAATCTATGGTTTATTTACAGTAATCTTTTCATTCAAACAGTAACTTTCATCTTCCAATAAAGTCCATATGGTGAACAATTCATGAATAACCACCACACAAGCAAGACAGAAGGTTTATTTTAGTGGGCCATGTCAACATCACACTTCTGTTGGAAGAATGGACACAATTATGGTGACAATTAGGAAGTAACTACATCAGAAAACTTCCATGGCATAGATTTCCAACAACGGAATGCAATGTCAGTGTTAACTAAATGAAATTATCATTCTGCACATAGTTACCATAATGCAAAATTTGTTAAACTGTGTGATTCATTCAGTCATAAGACTCAGGAAGTTAAACTTATGAATCAAGAAAGTGGCTATAGGTTTGCAACTGTTGAGGCCATAGGATTGCAACTGTTGTATCACTTACAAATCAAGGTTGGACCCAGCATTACCAGATTTTGAAAAAGCACATTTTTTATTCTTTGCAATCTTTTTCTCAAATAATACATCAGAGATAGCAGAAAATGCAGTCCTAGAGAAGCCAAGTTCAAAATAATAAAATTACTGAAAATATTGTAAAAATAAAGACTCGTATGAAAATCTTATATCACTACGATTTATTTCAACTTTCAATTTACATTGATAGTCTAATTGTTAATATCAGTAGACCTTGAATTGAGAGAGTGTTGATTTAAGAATGTGTATTTTGGCAAGTTAGTAAATAGCAGTTGTTGTGAATAATACATGATTGAACATGTCTTAGATTGATAAACCAAATATTCCTTTGTTTTAAAAAAGATATGAATTCTACTTACATGAGTTCTAATTTATTTTTAAATGTTATAAAACCTAACATATCACAATTTAAAAGATTGTCCTTCCAATTCACAATATGATGGTATGATACACCAACTTCTTACTAGAGACTAGAGGCTTTAACCTGAAAAAAAAATATCCTTGCCCCAAATGCCTACATCCTGAGTAGGCCTGTAACAACATCCTGATACTCTAATAAAAAATTCCTGTGAAAATCTCTTACATTACATGTGTGATAAACTTCAATATATGAATCAGGAAATTTCTTTTAGTCGCAGTCATGGTAGCGTAGCATGCTTGGAATTTTAATAAATCAATTTGAATAAATCAATTGAAATTACATCAGAGAACTACTTACCATAAAAACTGATGATCTCGTTTGGAAGGAAAAACATAAAGATTACCAGAAGACACCAACATATAATTTTCATCATCCAACCTCCGTGGTGCAAATCATCACGAGGATCCTTCTGGTTTTTCACACCAATCATCAGAATTGCTAGAATAGTGTAAAAAAGAAAATTTCCCAAGCTAACCCGCAGCACTGCATCTGTTTCAAACCATTCTCGGCTAGGCGTATGTTTGAAGTGATTGATCCCTGCAGCAGTAAAAAAATAAAAAAAAAATAAAAGAAAAAATCAGCGTCATCCTGAGCACATAATAAGGACACTGTCCTCATCTGAGCACTTCATTAACTTCACCCGGTTAATGAATATGCCATCACCTGTATGATCAATATTTTAAATATCTATAACTACTAATTAGCTTGCATTAAAACCTCCACTCACGAAAAAAAAAAAAAACCAATATATGTGCATTCGATAAGAGTTGTGCAACCCACAAATTTTTTAAAGTAAAAAAAAAAATACATAAAAAAGAAATTATATATTACCATGTAAAAACATATACCCCATATGCAATTATGCACAACGCAATACTAAATTCCGGAAATAGCTACGTAATTTGATGACCCTACCTGGTCTCTCTAATTCATGTAATTCCAAACCTCCTTTTAAAACAACAAAAAAACCAGGGATATGCCACTAGAAAGAGCATGAAAAAATAAATTAAAGTTTGGATACAGCAAAGTAATTTAACGATACTCTGTTTAGTCTTGCGACCACTACCTTGGTAAGACCCAACAATTTTTTTTTTTCTTTTTACAGCGAAATTTGCCTATTCAGATAAAAGAAGCAGGTATTCATAATGAAACACCGTTCGATGAAAAATTCAAAGGATGCAATAGTTATGCGCATTCAACAAGTAAAAAGCAAACCCATCAAATAAATAGATTATAAAGGGAAGAAGAAAAAAAAAAGAAACAGAATTTGAAGAAGCAAAATATGCGAAGGCTTACAAGGGAGACTCTCCATGAAAGGAGCAGCAACCTCACGGAGAATCCATGCGACGACGAGGGAAAGCGCGAAGAGGCCACAGTAGGCAATCCTTGCGGAACGGCGGCTGATGCCGGACACCACCGTGCGGCACGCATCGCAAGCGCAAGCGGCGCAGCACGACGCGAGGCAAGAAGCTGCCCACATCGTGTTCTTCTTTGGGAATCAAAAGTTGGGAGCTTTTTGGGATTTTGAAGAGCGATTAAGGGTTTCGAAGTGATTTGTGATTTTGGGTGCAATTGGAATTGGCACGATCTAAGACGACTGAGAGGAGAATATTGATTGGAAGCTATTGGAGACTTGGGAGTTGGGGGAAGAAGACTCTGATCTTCCCGATCCCAACCATGACTTTTTCGCCCTTTGAATATTTTGATACTACGTCGTTTGGGTAATTCATGTTCAATGTATTCTTGGGTGGTTATAAAAGTGGGCAACTTTGCAAGAAAATCAAATAGTAAATATACTTTTTGATCTCCGGAAGATATAGGTTAAGAGGCTTTGGTCCTTGAAAATATTGTACTTTATACGTTAGTCCCTGAATCATTAAAACGTATAATAATTAAATCCTTCAGTCTAATTGGTTAGAGGAGTTCTAACAGAAGAGGTGATGTAACACGTTAAGTACTATGTTGACATATTATTTATCTTGTTGAAGCCACGTGGAATGTATGTAAGGGTTCCAATTTAAAACAAAATGACGTTATTGTGTTTAAGCAAAGATGCTTTAATTTTGCACAAAAATGTAGGTAAACCGACGTCGTTGTGTCTAAGTCCTAAAATCAATCACATATTTCCCTTCTTTTAGGCGAAAAACCATTTCCATCCTATGTAACTTTCCCTTCATTTTCACTCTTTCACTACCTCTCAGTAATGAATCCTCCATTCACATGTTGTATAGAAGATTGTTGGGAATCTTGGCTTTTCTGAAGATATGTGGGAATCTCGATGCTTCAGGTTAGTGACACTATTCTGTTCTCTTCTGTATATTTGCTTGTGATGTATCAATTCGCACATTTTCCCTAGATTCCCTCTGTTTCTTTATCCATGTATTGTGGTCCATTCCATTATTAAATTATTGTTTTTAGAATGTTAAAGATTGTTAAAAGTTATGGTCCTCCTATTGTATATAGTATTTTAATGTGACTGATGTTATGGGTTTTATGGTTATATGCTATAAAGAGTTTTTTGTGTAGGGGGCTTTTGTTTTTCAACCTAATCATTGTTTAATTCATGAGTGAAAGCTATTTCTAGCATTATTTTGTTAGCAATCATGCTTTTATTAATTTTGTATATGATTTTTGTAATGTACAGCATGGCTCGTAATAAAGGAAAATTAGTGATTAATGATGTCTATGAAAGTGCTGAAGATGATAGTAATAAGTCTAGTAGTGATGATGATTATGATAGTACTGAAGAGAAAGTTTACAAACTAAGTCTATTTGAAGAAGATGATGATGCAGAGCTTTTAAGGCAATATACTGATGATGGTATAGAAAAGAGGAAGAGCTATGTGGGACAAGCAACAGGAAAGGAAAGGAAGTCGTGCTTGAAGAAAGAAAGGGGAGAAATAGAAGAGCAAAAAATAGCCAACCTGTGGAGGATGTTGATACAAACATCCAATATGAATCACCTAATGTACAAGCTGCTATCTCATCTTCAAATGACAATGATAGCTATGTATATAAGGAACTAAGGAGTCTTGTTGGTTCTGATGGCGAAGGAGATATAAGGGGTACCAATAAGTATCCAGCATTCAATAAAAAAGCAAAGTTTGGTGAGGTTAACTTGGAGTTGTCTATGGTGTTTCCTAGTTTGAATGTTTTCAAGTTGGCTGTGAGGAACTACAACATCAACTTGGGTAAGGAGATAAAATTCATAATAAATGATGGAGTGAGGTGCAAGGTAAAGTGCAAATCTGAGAGTTATGAATGAGAGATATATTGTGCATGGAGTAATAAAGCACATTGTTTTTAGATCAAGTCATTTAAAGATAATCATACGTGTGCAAGGAGATTCAAAAATAAAGCTGCAAACAACAAATGGTTGGCAGATCAGCTAGTTGAGGTGCTAAAGGGTCATCCTAGCCAAAATGCTAATGAGGCATTTGATTTTTAGAAAAACAAAAGGCATGTTCATGTGGATGACTTCCAAATATATAGATCTTTGAGGTTGGCCAGGGTAGTTGTGGAAGGGTCTAAAAAGAAACAGTATAAACAACTGTGGGACTATTGTGAGGAATTAAGGAAGAGAAACCCAGGTTCCACAGTACTTGTGAAAGTGTAGAGGCTAGTACTTGATAATGATCATGAAGCACCAGCTATTTTTAATAGGCTATATATATGTCTTGATGCTTGTAAGAAAGGATTTCTTCCTGGTTGCAGGCCTTTTATTGGCCTTGATGGGTGTTTCCTCAAAGGTTACTATAGAGGCCAGTTGTTAGCAGCTTTATCCCAAGATGGGAACAACCATTTCTTTGTGATTGCCTATGCAATTGTTGATTCAGACACCAAGGAGACATGGAAATGATTTTTGGGATTACTACTGGAAGATATAGGAGACCATAGGCAGAATGGTTGAAATTTCATTACAGACCAACAGAAGGTAAATTGGTCAAGGACCATTTTGTTTATTAATTTATCTGTTGATTTGTTTAAGGGACCATTTTGTTTATTACATTTATGTAATTAAAATATTCAGGGACCATTTTATTCAGGGACCATAGTATTTTATGTTTCGACTATTATTTCAATGTTGTATATTGATATTTTATATTTGAATGTCATACAAGGATTACTGCTAGCTATGGAAAAGGTTATGCCAGGGGGTGCAGCACAGGTTTTGTACAAAACACTTGTGGACTAACTTTCACAAGCCATGGAAAAACTTAGAGTTAGGGGGTTTATTCTGGCACAGTGCAAGGGCAACAATCAAGCCTGAATTTGAGGCTAACTTGGAGAAGATAAAAAGTATTAATGAGAAGGCATGGAGATACTTGAACAAGCTTGACCTTTCTTATTGGTCTAAGGCAGGTTTTAGTTGTTTTACTAAGAATGCTTCATTGTTGAATAATGCTTATGAATAGTTCAATAGAAAAATAGTCAAGTACAGGAGTAAGCCAATTATAATCATGGCAGAAGAGATTAGATTGTATATAACTAGTAAGATGAACAAGATTAGACTAAAGGC
Organism: Castanospermum australe; assembly: GCA_019955255.1. Classification (NCBI taxonomy): domain Eukaryota; kingdom Viridiplantae; phylum Streptophyta; class Magnoliopsida; order Fabales; family Fabaceae; genus Castanospermum; species Castanospermum australe. The sequence goes on along the minus strand of NSJW01000387.1, from coordinate 109,540 downwards.
TGGTAGATGGATAGGTCTTTTATGTCTAAAAGCACAAAGCAGGTTGGAAAAAGTAAAAAGAATATATAGGGAATGGATTCCTAGATGGGTTGGTGATGCTGAAGGGTATAAATTTGAGGTGACAAGGCTGCAATAAAAAAAAAGTGGTGGATTTGGGAGAGCAAACATGTTCTTGTAATCTTTGGGACCTTCACTGAAATACCATGTGAGCATGCAGTGGCATGTATGGCTTACAATAATCTAAGGTCTAAAGATTTTGTTCATCCTTTCTACTCCATTGAGACATGGAGAAAGAAATATACGCCCTACATTCAACCTTTTTCTAGGCCAGAGGATTGGACCAAAACTGGATTATAAAAAATTGCCCCACCCTTGATCAAAAGACTAACTGGTAGGCCTAAAAAGGAGGAATAAGGATAATGATGAAACCCCGTCTAACGTTGAGAATTCACCTAACTCTTCCAACACAACTCCACATAAGATAAAGAGAAAATATGAAGACATTAAATGCTACAAGTGTGGTGAAAGTGGTCATAATGCTAGAACATGCAAAGGTGCATCTACTTCTAAAAGGAGGAAAAGAGCAAATATCACTAGGAATGAAGTTGAACCTCAAATTGTGGATGAATAGGAGGCTGCTATTGATGCTGCAATTCATGCTGCATTTGATGAGTTGGATGCAACTAACACTCAAGTATCTGGTCCCACTCCATCTTCCCAAGATCTTCAAAACACATCTCAGGTATATATATATGTGTGTTTCATTATATATTAAACTTATAACAATGAGGATAAGTGATTGCATTTCTTTGGTTTGTAGGATAACTTACCAATGAGACCTAACAACCCAAAACCAGTGAGGCCTAGTGCACCAAAAAGGCCAATACAAAATCATAGACTCAAGCTGCCTATAGTTAGGCCTCCAACAACTAATGATCCAACTAGTATTGGGCCAAGCCAAGTAGTGAGACCACCAACTCAACCAGCTAGACCACATAAGGCACCATTAAAACCACCAACTCAGCCTGCAAGTGGACTACATAGAGCACCTTTCAGACCACTAAGTCAACTTTCAAGTAGGCCACTTAGTCCAATAATTCGGCCTACACATTTTACTTGGAAAGGTAGGCCATGTGTTATGAAGCATATACTCCTAGCTGCATCTGAAGCAACTTCTAAAAGATTTGGAAATCTGGTTATGTTACAAGAATTTTCAAGTGGACCCAAAAGTCAAGAGGATGACAGCTCATTAGGAGATGGCAATTGATTAGGAGATTAGGAATATTGAACTTGTAATGGTTTGGATATCAATGTTGGACTTGTTTTGTTTTTTTATATGAATATTGGTTTTAATTATCGATATTGAACTTTTGGTTTTTCGGAAGTAGAAATTTTAATTAGGAGCATAATGTTAGGTTTTAGTGATGTGACACCTCTTTTTTGGATGTGAAAATTGCAATTAGGATATGATATATATAAGATTTCAATGGTGAATGTGGAATTTGATGTAAATCATACTTATTTTGAGAAATACTATAGTTAGTTTTATTGATTTGGTTCAGTTTTTGTGATGCTATTTTAATTACAGTTTTTGGTTTAGATTATTTTGTGAGGGTGTATCACATTTTAATTCCAGATCAATGGAAAAATGTTATTGCATCTCTCTCTCTCTCTCTCTCTCTCTCTCTCTCTCTCTCTCTATATATATATATATATATATATATATATATATATATATATATATATAATTGCTGGTGTTTGTAAAAAATGATTATGTACTTCTTGGTAATCTATTAACGAAAGAGACATGTTTTTGCTATTACATATGTGCACCTTATATAAGGTGCACATATGTAATAGCAAAAACATGTCTCTTTCGTTAATAGATTACCAAGAAGTACATAATCATTTTTTACAACACCAGCATTACATATAAGGTGCACATATGTAATAGCAAAAACATGTCTCTTTCATTAATAGATTACCAAGAAGTACATAATCATTTTTTACAACACCAGCATTACTAAAAAAAAAAAACCCATCCTAACTACATTAGCTAACATCACTTTCAAACTATCAATAGTTGCACTATTTCTCAACACATAAGATCAACTGAACAACAACCATTACAATCAAAAAGCCATAAGCAAATTACAATTTCAACATCAAATTCTCATACACCCCTAACTATTTTTTTAACTTTCTAATCAATTTCTTTTGTTGCTCTGCTTTTGTTTGAAGGTCATTTCTGGGTTGAAGTGTTCCTCCAAATTCGTGGCTGCTTGGAGTATTGCATATGTCTTTAGCGGTAGATGTGACCGAGAATGTTTCTTCCACCCATTCAAAATAGCTACAATCTAACTCTTGCCTCTGCAACCATACAAATATCAACAAAAACCCATATAGCCATTAGCAATCTTAATTGAATACCCAAGAAAGATGACTTACCTTAAAGAATGGACACCTAAAAAACTTTTGGCCTTTATTCTTTCCTTAGTTACAAGTCAGTAACGATAACCTCCTTTCACAACCACAGAGATTCATTACCATAAAATCCCTACTGGAACCACACCCACTCACTGAAGAATTTGCCATCTTCATCTTGTTAGGGGAGTATCGAATTTGGGGATGAATTTGGGAATCAAGGGTTTCGTAGTTATGTGTCTCATGTCCAGCATGGCAAATAACGTGCCAACAGAGCACTTAACGTGCCACATTACCTCTTCCATTAGAGCTTTTCTAACCACTTAGACAAAAGGACTCAATTGTTAGACGTTCAGTGATTCAGGGACTAACGTGTACAGTGTAATACTTTCAGGGACTAAAGCCACACAACATATATCTTCCAGGGACTAAAAAGTGTATTTACTCAAAATCAAATTAAGAAATATCCGATTTTAAGGTTTTTTTTTTCGTGATGATATCTTCATGTCAACTATTTCTTTTTGTAAGTGTATCTTTGTATCAATTTTGTTAAGACTATATTTCTCTTCACTTATAAGTACCTTAGTAATTTAGAATTTTGCTATAATGAGTTTTATTTGTAATGTTAGAAGTTTAAATTTTGATAAAAAATACTTTGTAAGAAAAGATAAACTCAATATATAAGAATATCTAGTAAAAAAGAAAAGGACTAAATTTCTTTTTAAATAACTTTAAAAATACATTCTCACGTTAAGTTAAAACAATATTGCTAAACTAGAATTTAGAGAATGAATTTTCTATTTGGTATTGGGTAGTGCTCGCTTGAGTGAATCATTGAGCCATTCACACCAAAACACCCAAATATTTTACAATCTGATCTTAAACGAAATTGATAAAATTAATATTTTAAATGTACAATAATACGTTTAACTATATATAATGATTTTCATATATAATAACAAAAAAATTATTGCTAATAAATTTTTAATTGTTAATGTATTATTGTTATCAAATAACGATCCAATGTTTGTTGTTATTATATTATAAAGGAAAATTCATAAATGGTATAATAAAATATAATATGAATAATTATTCATTAATTATAAATACAAATTAAGAAATGATATTTTAAAAATTTAAAGCTATAATGTTCAATGTCTAAGTTTATTAAGTACAACTAAAAAAAAGAAAAGGCATCACACATATTTATGCACAAAGATGCAGGGAAAAGTTCTACATACCCAGACATCTCGCACACATTTCATTTCCAGGATGTTTTGTGAACCAAACAACTTCGCAGAGCAATAGCTTGAGCCAGAGGCAGAACAGGCAACAATTGCCATTGTCAATCCCATTTGAGCATTTCCTGGGTGAACTCAAGCTACAACAGTTATGACCCCATTGAAATCTCCTTGAGGAAGTTCTTTTCTCTCTTTGTTTTTTTTTTTTGGGGGGCCTAGGGAGGGGTTGGGGGAGGGGAGAAAGGTGGGATGATCCTTACCGGAATCAATCTCAGGTGGGGTTTCAATAAAGCATCATGCTCAACCATTAGGCCATTGCTTGCACCCCATGAAGAAGGTTGAAACAGTGTTAATTGTAACCGTCTTCGAGGGAAGGTCTTCATCCATCATGAAATGAGCTCGTTGTAGCGGGCGATGTATTTGTTTAAAGGGTAGAATGGAAAAACAACTCCTTTAACTTTGGGTCATATATAATTTATCTTCTAATTTTAAAAATGATCAAAATTCTCATTCATATTTTACTAGGTGTGCAAAAAAAATTCCTTCAACTTCCATGTGATTAATGAAGATAAAGTAAGATATCCTTTAAATTTTTTATCATATATGATTTACAACCAACCTTTTTTTTTATAGATAAAATGATTTACAACTAACTTTTGAAACACTTGTGAAAAGACTCATTTATTATTTACTAAACGTTAAAAAAAAAATCATGTGTCCAACATTCATTCACATACAAATGTCAAATAGATCAATTAGGTTTGTTCGGGCCAATGTATTTAGTCAAGTTAGGTCGAGTTGACTTGATTAAATTCATTTGATGATTTATTAACCTAATTAGACAGATCAAATTAGCCTATTCATTAACTTAAGTTGGACTAATTTACATATAATAAATCGACCTAACCCTATTAAGTCACTTCCTTTTATTTAGCTGACCTAAAAAAATGAAATTTGCAACATTAGGCTCGATTCATAAAAAATTATTGTACCAAATGAGATGGCTCAATGTATCAACTTACAATAGTGACAGTGAATGTTTGTAGTGGTTTCAGGTCTCAGATCAATGGTAATGTTGTTGCCTTAAGTTTGACCACACCTAGGATTGATTTATGGTGAGAAACGAATCTCAACCCCCTCCCCCTCAATTCCCACTCCCAATCCAAAAAAAAAAAAAAAGGTATCAATCTCAACCGAGAGTGAGCATATCTAGAGTAGAACTTTTGGTGGTGTGAAACAAAAATTTTGAAGGGACTAAAACTTTATTTCAGAAAAATAAGTGTCAGATTTTAAGGGTAAATTATTAGATTTTAAAATTTTGTGGGGAGGCAGAGGGAAACATCAGCACGCTATGTCCATATGACAACTTCTATTAGCCCAGTGGATGTGAATTGAAGATTCTATTGCATGAAGGGACAATTCGTACAAGATTTCGTGAAAGAATTCGTAGTTTTGCATTTTACCTTTGTTTAGATTGTGAGTTTCGTCTTGCGAGATCTTGCTTTCTCTCAGTAGTGGAGTGGTTTTACTGCTTTGCCATCAGAGATCAAACACACTCATTTTTGCATTTCCATATCGCCTAAACGATGTACAACAGTGATGTGCAACGGTGAGGCTAAAGCATCACTGAAGTCAACTGTTGCCCCTTTGAATTTTGTGAATCTGTACGTGTGATTGAAATAATTTATTTTACGATTAAAAATAATTTATAATTAAAATTTTTTTGATAGAATTTTTGTTTTAAAATTTTTTTTCTTAAATAAGACTATATCAAACAGATTGCCCATTGAAATTGAGAACCATACCAAACTGGTCTGGTCCAAGCCTCCGAGGGCGTAAATGGATGCGTAAGATTCAGGAAATGTTTGACTCTTGTTAAGTTCTACCTCACATTATAGCACACATTCCACTTGACTGTCTTCATCTAATGTTGGAATTGTCATCCACATTGTCTGCATACTTCTGGATCAGGCATTCAGGATTAAGAGCATCTGCTTCGTGCTCCGATTTATATGGGAGAATCCCATTCGCTCGCAGAGGACGCAGTCAGTTATTGAGGTCTACTCTCCCTCAAAGTAATGCAGTTTCATTTCCCCAATTTTGTGGCCTCAATGTTACTTTTTGTTTCAAATACCACCAAGTTTATGATGCTCTATGTACTTGACTGAATTATGCATTTCAGATAAGACTCGACCAATAATATTATTGCCCCATTACTTGAATATATGATGGGGAATATGAGGCTTGAATTCTTCCACATGTGTTAATGTGCATCCTCAAACTATTGGAGATTATGTAAGGTCACAAGGATATAATTTTGGACAGCGTATACCCCCATGCCTAGCTAAGGTGCATTTTATAAGGGATTCCAGTAGAAGTTACCCCTAGTCCTGATATTACCAAAAACAAACCCACATATTCCTTATCAAAGTTGAAAAAGGGGTTTGTGAAGACACGTTCAAATTTTAGGAAAATTACCCTATTGGTACAAGGGCAGGAAGGAACACCTTAAGCAGATCATTTGAAGGAAATGGAATTATCAGGCTGATATAAAAATTCTACAAAGCACACAATTGAATAAAAAAAGCTTCCAAGATTATCATATCCAGGGTCCAATAACAAATACAACCGCCAGCAAAATTGAAAGGGAGTTCAATTTGGTATACCTCGCAACAAAAATCTAAAACACTAACAAATACTACTCAGTACTTAACTGGAGCAAGGATGTCAAGTTGGGTACCAAGCTTCTCATCAGCAACCTTCTCAGCTTTCACCCTTAATTTGTTGAGCTGCTTCTTTCTTTCATAAGACATTTGAGCTCTTTCCTTTCTCTTCTTTTCAAGCTCCTGTGAGAAACAGAACAATTAGAAACTTCAGCAACACCATTACTTTCCCCCCCCCCCTTTTGAAGGAGCAAAATTCATAAGTACAGACCACACCAAATTTCGAAACAACCTAATTTCCATTTCCCCTTAACAATGAACAAAGGAACATAAATAAGGACAAAACATCCTTACGGATCATCTATTGACAAGGAAAACAGATTGGCACTAGCATGAAAGATCAATAACAATAACAAAAAATAAATTATCTATGCAACCAGTGCATTGAAGGAATTAGATGAGATCACATCAGAAGTCTAAGGATCACTTGTGCAAAATGCACATATCAAATATTAGCATCATGCAAAAGGAAAGTTATATAAAGGAAGAAGAAGCTCAGAAAGTAAGAACTTACCCTGATGGTATCATAGTAGTTCCATCCAACCTCAGATGACAATCTGCCCAGAAGGCAATATTTGTGTCCCTTCTGAAGCCTCAACACCCTGATTGCATTGATTAAATGAATATTCACAATAGATCAATTCAATTAAAACATCAAATTATAGATAAAAAACTGAATTATAAAATACCACAATCATAAACAGTTCAGAAAGGTAGAACTTACTTCAGAGCATCAGGGACAACCATCCTCTTAATCTTGTCATATGGAGGAGGGATGCCCTCGAAAACCTTCAATCGACCAAGTGCAGCTTCCCCACGCTTTGTCTTATGTGGTATCATTCTATAAATAGAGAAATTTTAGAAACTTTCCACAGGAAAGAAAATTTGATACTTTTCATTGCACATGTGGCCTTATTCTACAAAGTGATACTTAGGGAGCCCATCCATTCTTCCTAAATATTTTGGCAATCTATGAGTAAAAGTTCAGCAAACAAAAGTATCTTGCATGAATTTACAAGAAGAACCTTTGTACAAGAAGATTTCTTGTTGCACTTACATGCAGTTGTTAGTTTCAGTTTCCGCTACTCTATTTTGTATTCTCTGTAGTCTTTCTTTCTCCACAGATGTTTGTGGTATTTTTTTTTTCTCACATTTGACGGAGGATATTTAATAGTACACTTAAAATAATAAGTGAGAGATTCCAACATATCAATTCCTTTAGTTTTTTACTTTGTTGTTATTACGGAACAAAATCAAAGAAACAAAATCCTTTAAAAAACTTCACCATCCAAAACATGAGATATCCAGAGCTAAATCCGCAAGAAATCGCCAAGTAGCATCAAACATTTTTTTTTTTCGTACTCCTAACATTTCATATAACCTTTTTTTTCTAACGCTTTCTTCAACATCAGATCTTTCCCAATATCTGGTGTACTTCCACCACCATTTTGGTGAGCATATATTTTCATTTAACAGAATAAATATTACACAGTTTAGCTACCCCTGAATTTCATATTCACTTTGCTAAAGCAGGCACAACCATAATATTGAAAGAATTAATCATTCTCCAACATCTACTCAGAAGCATCCAAATATTAATAGCCATTCCTTTCCTTCAACATGTTCAGCTGAGTTTTACATAAATCAGTCAAAAAATAGGAGTAACCTTGTGTTAAAATGGTAAACTTGTTATGCAAACGAGTCATTTGTCATTTATTCCAGTAAAAAAATCAATAAAATGAAACACAAGATTTCAAATCAAGCAACAACAAGCTCTCAACCTCATAATCACGAAGTCTAAAACCATTCCATTCAGTGAAAACCAAAAAAAAAGTATAAAAATATAAAAATTGCGAGGCCGCAAAAACTCACCCACGAACAGTGCGCCAGAAAATCTTGGCAGGGGCGCGAAAGTGAATGGGGCCATGGGAAGGCTTGGTGTTCATGCGCTTGCGAAGGAATCTCATGTACTTCATCTTCTGCCTCACCAGACCCCCGGAGATGCAAATCTCCTCGCATCGCACCACGACCACCTTCTGGCCGTTGAGAAGCTCCTTGGCCACGATCGACGCCAGGCGACCCAGCATGTGGTGGCGCGCGTCCACCACCACCCTCTTGGCGCAGATCCCCGACCCTGACACCATTTTCGGTCACGCACACACACAGTACAAGCTCTGCCTCAGAGAACCCTTTCGGCTATTGCTGCTGCTCTGTGCGTGAAATTTGAGGGCTGCACTATAAGAGGGAGAAGAAGCTGCGAGTTAGGGTTTTGGGGGTCCTGTGTGGGTTGGGCTTTAAGCCCAAGAGACCCAAACCCATGCGTATGGGGCTATTAAGTAACAAGAATATAAAGTATAAACCCAACTTTAGGATTAACCCCAAAAAAAAATCCAACTTTAGGGTTTTATATTTTGTTTTAATTTAATATTTATTTTATCATTATTTACTGATTTTTGCTTTGCAATTAGGATAGGATTGATTTTTTATAATATTTTTGTAATTACTTTTTCTGCTTATATTTTACAATTTAAAAAAATTTAAAAATAAAAATCATTGAACAAAAATATAAAAAAATAGAAACAAAAAATATTTCTTATAAATTAAAAAAGAAGAGAATTGTAGATAACATATTTAGTTCTAAGTTTTAATTTAATTTTGATCAACTATCAGTATAAAATTATTTTATATTATTACTTAATTATATGTCGTTATATCTTTAATTTTTTTAAATAGTTATTATTTTAGTTAAACTATTTTAATTAATTATTATTTTAATAAAATTATTTTAATAATTTAATAATAAATCATTAGATAATAATATAAATTTTTTTATATTAATAATAAATTAAAATTAAATTCAAAAATTTTTTTTGTATATACTTAAAGTAATATATTTATCTAATAAATTATAATATATGACATTTCATAATTATTTAACTGTTAAATTAAATATATAATTTAAAATAATAAAACTAAAATTAAATCTAGAATTTCCGTATATTCTCGAGAGTTAGCAAGAATTTTACTTTTGGTAGAAATCTATTTGGTACAAAGACCAATGTTCTGAAAATCGGACCGGACCGGCCGGTTCGACCGGTCGGACAGGGAACCGGTTCCCTAACCGGTCCGGATCATCTTCGAAAACCATTGCGATCAAAAATCGGTCAAAAACCGATGAACCGATCTAAAACCGATCAAACCGGGCAAACCGGCGTCGGTCCGTACGGTTGTCCGGTTCTGTTTTTTTTTTTTTAATATTTACGTCAAAACGACGTCGTTTTGACATATATTTTTCAAAAAAAAAAAAATCGGACGACGTCGTTTCGGTGTGAATGAAAATCGAACGCTCGCCCTCGCTGTGGAAACTCTCGCTGCTCTGCGTCGTCTCGCCGTTCGGTCGTCTCTCGCCGAAACGCTCTCCCTCACTGGCAGCTTTTGAGACTCCTTGCTTCTCTTAATTCAGCGTCACATTGTTTTTTCGGTTTTAGTTCTGCTGTCCGGCCTTCGCCCTTTGGGTTGTAGCAATAGGCCTTCGCAAGGTGGTTCTTGTCCCGCGGTGCTGGCGGTGGAGGGGGATATGCCGGATCCCACTGTGAGAATGGGCCTGTTTGCACTTTGCCCATAGTTTGGGCCTCTGTTTCTTGTGCACGAAACAGAGGATCTCCAGTGCTGTCTGTTTGTGAGTATTCTGTCATGGTATTACGCTGATTCTTAGCAAATCATTGGCTGGTGTTGGGTGTGCTAAGTTGGTGACCTTTGGGGGTCGGGTAACCATTGGTGCTGGTCTTAGTCTCTTGTTTCCTCACTTCCTTTGTCTCCCCTTCTCTCTTTCATCTGAACACAGCCATGGTTGTGGGTTTTCACAATCTTTCTCAACTTGCAAAATAGCCGTACGCGACGACTGTTTAAGCTATTTATCCCCTCTTGCGTATGTCACTTAATGATCTTGTGTATGTCACTTACAACTTGTATCTTAAATTCAGATATATTAATAATTTAAGTATTTAAATTCAGATTTTTTAATTTATGATATTATTTTTTTGTGTTTTAAATAATTTTATTATTAATTTATATTATATTTTTATAATTTTTATTTATTTTAATATTATATAAATAATTATATATATTTATATATAAATATAAATATATATTTAATTATACTCCGGTTCGACCACGGTTCGACTATTGATCCTTGAATCAGTACCTCGATTGGTTCAATGACCGGTTCGATTTTCAAAACCTTGACAAAGACCACTATTTATGAATTCATGAGCATCGTGTTGGGTTTCACCGCCAAGACAACCTTCAAGTTGGTTACATAAAGCGCTGTTGATTGCATCTACTCGCCTCGTAGAATTCTTTGCAGTAACCACCAGCACGGAATCAAAATAGCTATATATATTGTTCTTCTCTCCGTCTCCAACTAGCTGGCAACCAAAGCCCTTAAGCATTCTTTGTCTCTCTTTCTGTGCTCTTCAATTCCACCTGTTGGAGTGAGCCTTGGCCATTGAAAAACTCTCTCTGGTAAGTCGCGAACGCTATTTGTTTTACTTTGGGTGATTTTCTGTTTGGATGTAACGTTTCTTTTTCCTCAATGGTTGAATTTACATGCTGTCTATCATCATCATTTTCATATCTGCAATGGGTTTCTTTCTGTTAAATCTCAAGTTGCTTCAACCTGCAAGTCAATTCAATTTTCCTTGCAAATTTGTTTCTTTGAGTCTGATTACATGCTTAAAATAGGTGGTGGCTTTAGTTTGATTAGTTAATGTCCTTGCTTACCTTGCTTTTTGGGTGTTTGATAAAATGACTTCAAGGGATAGGTTTGACACGACTATGTGGTAGCATTTAATATATTGAAACTGAACAGGGCTTGCAGGCTTGGAACCAGATTACTTTGATTATGGTTCAGATGCAATTATATTTGGTTGAAAGATATTATATTGATCACTGTTATTCATTATTCAAGAACACTTAATGTAGGAGATCACTTGGGTTCTCTTACTTGTCCCTTTGATAAAATGAGAGCAAAGACTCCAGTAAAATTGTATGGAACCACAGCTTTTGATATTAATGCACGAGATAGCTTGCTTTCCTAATGCTTGCTTTATGTGTAGTTTGCATTTGTTTGGCCTTAATCTGACCCATCCTAGCAAGATCCTGAGTTTCTTTTTAATTGGTGCATTCTCTATATTGTGTTCATAAAGTTTCCTGTGGATGCATCATGCATGTAATAATATGAGGAGGGTCGTATCCCAATTACTTAGGTCTTCTGCCATCTGGTTTACAATGCATTACTGCTCTTGCTGCATTCTGCAGGTTTTAGCAATTAATATTCTGAAACCAGAATTGTCAATATTGGCGTGGGCATCTGTATTTATCATTATTTTCTTATCTCATGAATGTGTATTAAATGCTTCATGTTTTGTAATTGCCAACTTGTTTCATTAATTTTTTTTTTTCACAGGCCTAATCAAGTATATGTTTCCCTCCTCTATAGTTTTTGAAATTGAACAGTGCCTTATTATGTTGTATTCTTTATTGAATTTTAAAATTGATTGCCATGCTACATAATTTGCTTCAATGTGATGAAATTTGGTAAGCAAACCATCAAATTGAGTTTTTTTCAAATAATCTGATGTGAATTGAGAGTTGATTTCCTCCTCTGTAATATCTTCACTTGATTGAAAGTCTGAAAGTTCATCAGAAAATTGCACAAGTAAAGGTTCTTAGATTGGGAGGGATGGTTCATTTATTCAAAAACTAAGCACACCCAAGGTTAGGAAACAAGTTACCTTTTTGTTAGAACAAGATAATACAGTGGCGCTCATCTTATTCTCTCATCTTATCCTACTGTTGAACAATTGTTAGTTTCAGTCTTTTTGCAAGGTTAAGGTCCTTACTGAGGTGACTGCTTTTGTTTGGACTGCGGTACTTCATAGAATTAATATCAATGATCTGTTACAAACTTGTAGGCTTCGCAAGGCTATGTCTACTGATGTCTCTGTAATGTGCTTTTGGGGAATTTAAAGAAAATAGTCATCTTCATTTGCATTGTAAAGTTTCTTGGCACCTTTGAGTCACTCTTTATTTCAACATTTTCTCGATTCATTTTAAAGGCTTTGGCTGTTAGAAGGAGAATACAAGTCTCTGGCATTGTGCTATATTTGCAGATTTGTGGTGTTATAAAAGTCTCTTGATTCATTTTCCCTCTTTCGTTTCTCTAAGGGGATTTCTTATTCCTTCTTTTCCGTTTGAACTTAATGAATTCTTCTTTTATAAAAAAACAAAAGAAGAAAACATCCCTAAAGCTCATCATTAGAATCGTGAGTTCCATGGTTGCTTCTTATCACTTTGGTTCCCTACTGGTCCACAGCTGAAATACTTTGGGTCGAAAGTTCCACTATTTTCCTTCAGTTGTCATTGTCAACATTAACCCTCTTTTTATTAAAAACATAACATTTTGCATGGGTCTTTTCGTCATTCCTGTCTGCAGCTAAAAAGTAAATTAAAAAAAAAAAAAGAAATTTCATTGAGGTCAATGTCTTACCTCATACAAAGGTGCTTGTCTTAGTGAAGGCACCTTGCTGAGAAGATCAGTAAGCAATGAGCATTTATAGCACCTTCATTTGGTGCCTTTTAATTAAACTGCCACTGGCTTCATAAGAAAGAGATACTATAGTAAAATAAATAAATTATGAAAGTGCAAAGATTCTCAATCTAAATGGAAGATAGACATCCAATATATGACGTAAGGTACTACATTCAGGAAAGAAAATGGGGAGTGAGATATTCAGAAAAACTATCCATAACATATGATAATTTTTTTTTAGTTTAATATGTAGATGTTGAAACTTCATAATAAATAGTTTTCTTGAAAAATTGAAAATGCGTATACTTAAATTGTCTAAACAAAGCGAAAAATATTAACTTGTTACTTTTGCTTCCAATAAAAAAAAAATGAATCTATTCAAATTAAAAAAAAAAATCTATTATATCATAACTTTTCAAATATTAAAAATTCTTAATAATTTCATAATTTGATATTAGTGTTAAAGAATTGAACAATTATTAGGAGATATGTATTAAAAAAACACATTTGAAGGAACACCAATATATGTAAAAGATATGAAAAGTTCAAAAGTGCAGAGAAAAATTACAGAAGGATAATAAATCTGCTTATGTGTAATTTTTTTCCTGTTGCGTGTCTTTTTTGATAATTTTCTTTTAATATATCTCTATATTGGAAAAGTGTTGTGCTTCCTACTCTGTTGCGATTTCATTTCCACCAAAAGCAAAATTAAAGGAAAAAGCTGAAGGGAACTAGCATGGCATAATTTGTTAATTGTTATAATTAATTCTTTGTTTGTTTGATTTCTCTGTGTCCAATGTTTTGACCGAGGGCCATCAAATACTGCTGAACCATATTTTGTATTTACATGGTTTGCTCAACAGGATGTGTTGCCAAAGCCACCAAAAACAGAACCGCTTGCATAGATAGAGCATGATTAACATTGAAGCCCAGAAGCTACTGAAAATAAAGATTAATGATTGAGAGATATGAATATAAGATTCAATATCTTGACTTGACAACTAAGATTACAAAGTTATAAAGTTATTAGTCATTGTACATGAAAAGGACGAAACTGTTAGTGAAGCTATTGGAAACTTGCTGCAGTAAGATATCAATTGCACAGTTGCACTCACAATTTCTGAAAGTGGGCCTTGCCCATGATAGTTTCATTGTGACCAAGCTTAATGTTCTTTATGCTAGATATGCATCCATTAGCCATGCATATAAGCTGTTTGAAGAAACACCTCATAAAACTGTCTATCTATGGAATGCCATGCTTAGAAGCTCTTGTTGGAAAGGAGAATGGGTAGAGACATTATGTCTATTCCGTCAAATGACTGCCAATGCTATATCCACTGAGGAAAGACCTGACAATTACACAGTATCAATTGCTCTGAAATCATGTGCAGGTTTGCAGAGGCTTCAGTTGGGTAAAATGATTCATGGATTTGTCAAGAAGGAGAAGATGGATATGGACATGTTTGTGGGGTCTGCTTTAATTGAGTTGTATTCAAAATGTGGTCAAATGAGTGATGCTGGCAAAGTTTTTATGGAGTATCCAAAACCAGATGTGGTTTTATGGACTTCAATGGTTACTGGTTATCAGCATAGCAGCAGCCCTAAAGATGCACTTGCATTTTTCTCTCAAATGGTTGTTTCAGAGCATGTAAGTCCTGATCCAGTGACACTTGTTAGTGCTGCTTCTGCTTGTGCTCAGTTATGTGATTTTAAGCTTGGAAGAAGTGTACATGGATTTGTAAAAAGAAGGGGTTTTGACAGTAAGTTATGTTTGGCCAACTCAATGCTAAATTTATATGGAAAAGCTGGTTCTATCAAGAGTGCAGCTAATTTGTTCAAGGAAATGCCTAACAAGGATATTATATCTTGGAGCTCAATGGTTGCCTGTTATGCTGATAATGGAGCTGAAACCAATGCATTAGATCTTTTCAATGAAATGATTGATAAGAGAATTGAACCCAACTGGGTTACTGTGATTAGTGCATTGCGAGCATGCGCTTCCACTTCCAATTTGGAAGAAGGTATGAAGATTCACAAATTAGCAGTCAATTATGGTTTTGAGTTGGATGTCTCAGTCTCTACAGCTCTGATGGTCATGTACATGAAGTGCTTTTCACCTGAAAATGCAGTTGATCTTTTCAACAGAATGCCCAAGAAGGATGTGGTTTCTTGGGCTGTTTTGTTTAGTGGATATGCTGAAATTGGAATGGCACACAATTCATTGGGGGTTTTCTGCAACATGTTATCTAATGGAACTCGACCTGATGCTGTTGCTCTTGTGAAGATTCTTGCTGCTAGTTCAGAATTGGGGATTCTTCAACAAGCTGTATGTCTTCATGGTTTTGTAACTAAAAGTGGTTTCGACAGTAACATATTTATCGGAGCATCTCTCATAGAGTTGTATGCAAAATGTAGTAGCATAGATCATGCTAACAAGGTTTTCAAAGGAATGACATATAAAGATGTTGTTATCTGGAGCTCAATAATTGCAGCTTATGGACTCCATGGGCAAGGAGAAGAGGCTTTGAAATTATTTTATCAGATGGTTAATAATTCAGATGTTAAGCCTAACAATGTAACCTTCCTCTCAATTCTATCTGCTTGTAGTCATGCAGGTTTGATTAAAGAAGGGATAAAGATGTTTGATATCATGGTTAATGAGTACCAGCTGAAGCCCAATTCGGAGCATTATGGGATAATGGTTGATCTTCTTGGTCGCTTGGGAGAGTTAGATGGGGCCTTGGATTTAATTAATGACATGCCCATGCAGGCTGGGCCTGATGTTTGGGGAGCCTTACTTGGTGCATGTCGGATACATCAAAATAAAAAGATGGGGGAGCTTGCAGCTAAGAATCTTTTCCCATTGGACCCTAATCATGCAGGGTATTATTTACTCTTATCAAATATTTATTGTGTAGACAAGAATTGGCATAATGCTGCAAAGCTTAGGACATTGATAAGGGAGAATAGGTTGAAGAAGATTGTAGGACAAAGTATGGTTGAGTTAAGGAATGGGGTTCACAGATTTGTAGCTGGTGATAGGTTCCATAATGAATCTGATCAGATTTATGAAATGCTGAGAAAATTAGATGCAAAAATGAGAGAAGAAGGTTATGCTCCTCAAGGACAGATGGAGGAAATCTTGTAAGTTCTAGTCATGGCGGTGCGGAACATTAAATCCAATCTAGAAATTGTCCCATTTGAATGGCTTCAAGGAGGTCAACCAATATTTGGATGGTTACCTGCTGGTAGTCATATTGGGGAAAAAAGTTCTTGTGAGTTTTCTGTTTTCTTTCTTGTTTTGGTTCTCTAAAAGCATTCTTTTTGTTGCATAGTTATAAGTTAAGAAGTTTTGATTATTGCACATTGATCCCTTTTGATATTTTCTTATATGTTTTTCATTTTTTTTTTTGTATTCTAATTTCTGATGGAGCTTTATATACAATAACAACAACCAAGCTGTATCCCATTAGGGGTTGGCTACATGGATCAATTGATGTTATTGTGCTCTAGCAAAACCAAATTTTTAGTAAGATCATTTAGAGCAAGGTCTTTTTATACCATAAGTTAATGTTCAGATGACAGAGCATTCAGTGGCATGCTTTTACTACAGGCACTGTCATTTACTTATCTGAGGTTCTGGAGTTAGTTTGAAATGATCTACTTATGACCTTGCAGATAAGAAAGAACAGCATCATGTTTGTCTAATCTTTTGTCCAAGTATGTACTGCTGTCAAAATACCTTATTGTGAGTTGGTGGGCATTATCAATTGCTTAACTGAGATTCTGGAGTTTTTTTTTTTTTTTTTAATTCAGTCTACATGACCTTAAAGTAATTTCGTTATCAACTATTCAGACCATATTATCTTTATGCTATTATTTTGACATGGCTTACTTTGAGGGTAATGGAGAACATATTACAAGAATAGTTGCAATAGCAGCCTCCCGACTCTGGCAAATTTCACTACAGGATGCTTGGTTATATGAGTCTTGAAGAATTGATTTGGTGTCTCTTCTTTCCATCATCATTTCAAGACCTTGTTTGAAATACTACTTTGGCTGAGAACTTGCTTAGACAGGTGAAGATAGTTGGTCCCAGTCTGAGCAGTGAGTGGAGACTCAGAGAGAGTCCCCACTCTGCAGAGATATCCTAGAAGCATCATAAAAGCTGGAAATGCTTTGGGCTGAAAAGGCCCAAAGATGAATCTGAAGGATTTCGGCCCCAAAGATGAATCTGAAGGAACCATGTATTGTAGTTTAGCATAAAGAGATGGAAGCTTATCTAAGGTGTCTATCTGATGCCTACAACAGTCTTGAGCAATCTAAGCTCCAACTAGAAATGGAGGTGAGAGCTCTGAAAAATGGAGAAGTGAAGAGCCTTCGTCATTCCCAGATGGGGGAGTTAGTTGTTAATATAATTGAAGCAAGGGAAAGAAAGCAAGATGGAGAGTGAGGATGAACTGAATGTCTTACTTGTATGCTAGTGCAAGAACATAGCAAGTTGGAAAGACTAACTACTTGTATGTTCACATATAACTTGAAGGCATCGAAGATCATGTTTGAGACGCTGAGGATGAAGATAAAGAAGAAACCGGGGCAGAGCACATGCACTTTATGCTGCAGGGATTAGATTTTAAAGTATGTTTCCTATGGACCTCTTTATGTTGGTTTTATCTGAGATTTTAGGGGTGATTATAATTTGCTTTGCTTTTCAACTTTGATTACTGTTTTTTACCCTTTTCTTTCCTCCTTCAGGGTGTCACTGTCAATCTGTTGAATTGGGTGAAGCAAAAGAATGTCAGATCTCGTACTCTTTTATTATTAGAATGCACTTCTAATCTGATGTTCAATTATTTCTTGAACTAGTTGACACCTTCTGCTTCTAATGCTTGTAGTTTCTAGTAACATATATTTCTTTTGAGGTATGGTGTATTCATCCCAGAGGTATGATTTAAGTTACCCAGCAACTTTGACGCTGGGTGAGTTTAGTACATCCTTAAAAACGAGAGTGCAAATTCAAGGGTGATATTTATATGTAAAATTATATTGAAAATTCATTCCTTAATTATTTACCATCATTTTTTAGGGTATACTAAACTGATTATAAACTTAAAAAATATATAGTAATGTTCTGAGTTAATAAAATACATAGCTCAGGAAGATTAAGCCTGTCAGACGGTTCAAATGGATCGAACCATATAAAAATATTTTTGATTTATACCAAAAAAAGAATGATGTATGGATACGGCAAAAAAAACTCATAATACCTGTATTATAAATTTATAAGCGTATCTGTATCAGATAGGTGTATGATACGTCGGTTTTTGTATTTTAATATATTTTTACTGTGTTTTTTTCACCCAAGTTGGTATGCGTCCTACAATAGCCGAAAAGGGTTAGATACAACTTGCCTAATTGGTTTGATTTTCTCTGCATCTATGGAAGGAGCTACGAAGCTCAAGCAATCTTGCTAAGTGGCATTGAAGTATTAAATTAAGGATGCTATATTATGAGATAAAAAATTACTTTGTTAGTAATCAAATTTCATCCCAAGTTTTTAAATTGTGCAACCAATCATAAACATGAATTTTTTTTTCAAAGCACTAGTAAGGTTTGGTGTGAGATGAATTAGTCATGTGTGTCATTATGCTTGGAATAGACAAATGTTCATGTGAGGCCCACGGTCAGCTTCAAAAAAGCTTCCACCGAAGAGTTGGTTGGAATACTTTCCCCACCCCTCTTACATCACACTACTAACATAACGTGGTAAATGGATAAGTGAAGCACAAGCTTCAAAAATCATTCATGAACAACTTCATTGAGGACAAGAAGGACAGTGAGGACAAGGATAATGCATATACACAAAAATTAAATTTTCAAATATTATATTTACACACAAAAGTACAATAATATGAAAATACTCTTATCTTATACCTTACATGAAGATCGAAATGTGATATGATATGTATAATACCCCATCTAATGGGTACGGTGTCATTAAACTCTTCTAATTTAAGTCTTGACTTTAACCCTTATAAGTTTACTATATTTTAGTTAAGAAGTTGATTTAGATAAACTAAATTATCTTAATGAAACCCTTGCTATTAAAATTTCTTATTCCTATTCTTATTAGTTGAAAATCTTCCTTATAGATAGTTCAAATTAATAAATAAAACACACTTAGGCTATCTGTCATGTTACTGCTTAAGCAATAGCTTCCCACTACTTAAGCGTCCAATATATAGAAAATCACTCGTACTTTGGGTTTTCACCACCTAGGTGCTCAAAAGTTGGCGCTTAGGTGCCTAGAAGGCCAAAAATGACCTTTATTTTTCTTGTTTGATTTCAAATGATAGGCCATTAATTCCTTCATAACTTTACTTATGAACTTATATATCATGTTTCTATGTGTGTTTAATCATTATTTAGCAAAACAATAAGGTGAACTATAAACTTTAAGTATTAGAACTAGCAAAGAGTTAAACTAAACTATAATCTTACATCAGCTTAAGTATATAATTGCAACCATACAAAAGTATAACCTAATTTCTATTATACATTCAAATAAGACCGTTATCAAAATATTACGTAGCCCTCAAATTGATATTTAATGAATTCTACAACTTTAATAATTATATTAAGACTTTAACCCTGTCTATTCAAGATAGTAATATGAATATCTTGAAGCACGCACACTACACCTAGATTGGGATCATCCACCCATATCAAATTCAATCAAGAGTGAGATAAGCATCATCTTAAACTATCTAATATGAAAATATTACAATAAAGGAGTGAGAAATAAATTTTTAATGGGTAATAACAACAGTTTATAGTTCAAAACATGTGATGTTCTTAGCTGTAATAAATACATTAAATAACTTTTCCTTTTATAAACTTAACTTTTTTCTCTTTACGTTGTATTACTAATATCTCTTTGAATTTTTGATACCTTACACATAATCTAAACATTTATCACTATGGAGAAGAGCTCTCTCTAATGTAAAGGCGTTTTCCTACCTTAATCGTTATTTCAAATGAAAATCATGCGAAAAATAAAGTCAGTAGTTAGGAAAATATTAGCAATCTCTCTCTCTCTCTCTCTCTCTCTCTCTCTCTCTCTCTCTCTCTCTCTCTCTCTCTCTCTCTCTCTCTCTCTCTCTCTCTCTCTCTCTCTCTCTCTCTCTCTCTCTCTCTCTCACACACACACACACACACACACACACACACACACACACACACACACACACACACATATATACCTTTAATAAAAAATGTTAATGAACGAGTGCATGTGTCAAGAAAAATATTAATAAGTAATTATATATTTTAAATATTAATAAATATTTGTTATCCTTTATCCCCATATTTGCTTCGTAGCTAGGGGAATTCGCATAGATACTTATTTAAATGGAGATCTTTGTCATCTTTATTAACAATAATATATTATAATAATTCTTACTTTTTTTAGGCAAAATAATTGAAAGCATGACTTTTGTTTGAAAGTACTTGAGTTAGATGACTCAACAAACAAAACAAAACAAGTCTTTTTTACATAGTAGACATATAAAGTTAATATGAATATGAATTGTACTCCTCTTTAAAGAATTTGTCAAGCTTATCTCTTTCGCTTTTTCATTAAAAGTTAACTTTTTTCTAAAAAAAGAATCATAAAATTAAGCTTGAAAAATGTTTGACGTAGTTCATTAATACCTAATGTACATTATATTCGGTACCTTTTATTTTTTGCAATTAGTGGTTAATATTTCGTTATGTCATATTTAATTAAAATATAAATACAAAAATTATTTCTCTTTATGGATTCTTAAATTTGATTATGTTACTTATTTTAATTTTTATTTTTCAATATAATTTTACAAAAAATAATTATCATGGAATTATTAGAGTAAATAATAAATTTGGGTGAGATAAATCTTTTCAATATATATATATATATATATATTAGGAAATTATCGGTGATAATTAATATTTTATGGTTCAAATTAAAAATTATGATTAAGTGATATTATAAAATTAAAAATTCACAGAGAAAATTAATTTGTTGTCTGTAAATCAATTAAGCAAGACACGTGAATAAATATTAATCACAAATTATTAGGAGTACTCATACCCTCATAAAAAAAATAATACTAAAAAAACTTTCATACCTAATAATTAGCTAATGCTTTCCTTAGGTAGTTGTCAGCTATATGTATATAATAAAATCAACTTAAGTATTGTATCTAAAAAAAATTGACTTAAGTATAATAAATAATATTAAATAAGATATATTGAAACAAATAATGCTATATCTTTTTAGCATTTTTTTATAATATTTTCCTAATTACTTAAATAAGATACAATTAAATGAAGAGCTGTGATATTTTTCGCTAAAGTTTTCTATGAAAAATTTTACAAAAGTTAATGAGCATTGTTGAATCAAACGAATTCGTGGGAAGAAAGAAAAGGAAATAAACTCTTATAAGACATGCTTGCAGGTGGAAATGTCAATTCGTGTAACTTTTAGCAATTCTGTTAAGTAAAAAGTTATAAGTATTTAATGTTTTAAAATTTTAATATATATTATTATTTTATTTTTAAAATAATTAAAAAAAATATTAAACTAATTCGTTAGGAAGATTTAGTATTATCCTCTGAAAGACTAATTCACTTTATATAAAATTATTATTATTATATTTTACTATCTTAAAATTACTCTTATTTTTTCAAAATAAGTTTATTGTTCAAATAAAATTACTATATCTCACTTCTTTAAATTTTTTTTATTTTAAGTACATTAAACATCAACACAATTTATTATGAAATTATTTTTAGTAAAAATAATTAAAATTATTCTAAATAATCTTTTAAATAATGTAAAAAATTAATTTTATATTCTCTTAACTCTTTTTCATAATAATTTTCTTAATTATTAATGAGTAATATTATATCCTTTTAAAATATTCTTCTAATACTTAAGAAAATAAGTAAAAAATATAAAAGTAAAAAATTTAATATTTTGAGAACATAAAAAAATTTAATAATTACTTCAATTAGCAATTATGAATATTATTAGGAGCCAGCCATGAAAAAAAATTATTAAGAAAGTGTATTAAGATAATATAAAATTATACAATAAAATGAGCATGGAATGTTTTTTTTACGTTTCCAACATATTAAATATTTTATTTTTTATTTAATACTTACAATGTTATGTATTAAGAAATTATTAGAAAGATAATTTAAGAAAATATACTTTCTTTATTTACTTTATATGTTGTTTAAGTTTTTACATAATTATCAAGAAAGTTATTAAATAATTTTAATTATAAAAAAATATAATTTAATATAATTAAATTATTATTTTTCTCATTTTATTAATTTTTTTTATTTTTTTTATTTTATTAATTCTCTCTTTATTAAAAATAAATATAAAATTAAAAAAAATTAATTAATATTTTTTTAATATTTGTAAGTCACATATATTTTTAAATAAAAAAATTCTCTTACATATAAAAGTAAACAAAAAATAGTATTATCTAATTTAAAATATATATAGATTTGTGTAACACACACAAATAATAACTAATCAAGTTATAATTAAATTCTTTTAATGGTATAATAATTTTTTATATTAAAATTAAATAAAAATTAAACTCAAATTAATTATATTAATTATCCTCATAATCAATGCAGACATTTGCTGAAGTCAGAAAGGTAGGTGGGTTGGTGACACAACCATTTCACCCTCGCCTACCCCATTACTATTAACCTAGCAACCATCCAAGAATTGCTGTGATAATGATATTCTCACCAACTACCGTTTTGCTCTCATTCAAAGCCTCTTGAAGAACCTGTGGAGTAACAATCTCTGATACCTCTCTCGACCTCTTCCAAGAATCTTCTTGCTCTCCTTGGTCCTTGGGCAATGGCTGGAGGGCGCAAGGTCTACACTTTGGCCGAGGTCTCTCAGCACAACAACTCTAAAGACTGCTGGGTTGTCATTCGTGGCAAGGTATGTGATGTGACCAATCTATAGATGCAAAGTTGATTCGGTATGAACGAAAAAAAAAATGCTCTTTTTGTGATTTTAGCTCGTGGGTCTTCAGTTTTTCTTTGATTCTTTTGGGAATCTAGTGTTTTGAGTTGAATTGGAATCACTAGGAATGGAATCGTTAGATTATTCATTTGGATACGGTGAGACTCATGGTGTGTCGTTTGCATCTGGACTTGAATGCCATTATTCATTTCGGGTTTCGACAATTGTCTGAATTTCCGTTGACTTTCTATCGTGGGTAATTTCTGCGTTTTCTATGTTATATTTGATTTTCGTTTTGTGGGTTTTTGCTTGGTTGGTTAGTTTTTCTTGTTTCCACCTTCTTTTGTAATGGGGCTTTAGGAATTGGTGTCACTGAAATGTTGAGTATGCCTATAATCCAAGGTTAGAACCCTGAAACTGTTCAGTTTGCGTGGTAGGAGTGAGAAGAGAAGGAGTGAAAATAGTATATCTGGACATGGTGCATGTTTGATACATTGTCATATTTTCATAAATTCTCCTCCATTCCTTCCACTTTCGCTCATACCAAGTACAACATATCTGAAGTCCTCATGGGAGATCACTTCATTTGAGGAAGATCACTGAAAATGTGCTGCCAGCTAGTTCTTCGCATGCCGTAATTGAAGTGCTCATTAAAAGATCAAAATCTGATTGCTTGAAGGTTGAGTCTTGTGGTAATTTATTCTTTGCATGTTCAATTTTTCTCTTTGTTACTATATCCTACAGTAAATTCAGGCAAATCAAATTTGGCTTGGCTTTGTCTGTTGAGTCAAACTAAGTATGTCATTCTTGTACGATTAGTCAAAGTGGTTGAGAGAGCTATCTATTCTTGTTCGCTTGAATGTGTATTTATCTTCCCATATGATTATCTTTACTGGAGGAGCCTCTATCTCAAAGTTCATAGCTCTCAATAATTTTATGATCAGAAATAATCATTTCCTAGTTCATTGTCTTGAAGGCTTATGGTGGTGTACAAGGAGTCAAGAGTAGCTTTTAATAATAAGGAGGAAGTACAAATGTTCAAATTGTGCTTCCTTCAGTGTTAGTTTGTAATTCTAGAAATAATAAAAATCTTCACATATTTCCCGACTTACAATTTTTTGTACATAACTTCTTTCAAGTTGCACATGTTGTTTATTATACAGGAAGCAAAACTTGGGAATGTTCGCTTGAATATACTCACCCCTGGCATTGTCTTTATATGCATGCCTTCGTTATCCAATTTTATTGTCTTTTTCCACTGAAATTCAGTCATAAGATGTAGGTATCCTAAGGTTGGGATTTGTTCCTCGTTCTCATAGATCAGAATCATATCTGGTGAGTTTATGCTAGGGAGTACTGCGTCATGTGCCTGTTGGGTTTAAGAACATGCCATTGTGCCATTTTTAAGACTAGAGCTTTTGAGGTAAGTTAGAGATCAAGTGGATGCAATTGAAATTCTAGAAGTTGTAAGTAGTAGGTTTGATGGTATCATGTTGTGTTGGTGACTTCTTACCAATATCTTCCTTTCCCTTACCATAGCTTTTTGGAACAGGTTTATAATGTGACAAGGTTCTTAGAGGACCACCCTGGTGGGGATGAGGTCTTGTTGGCTTCCACAGGTATCCAGCATTGTCTCTGAATGCACTTAATTATTCATACCTCGTGGTCTCACCAAAGTGAGATGTTTGTAAATGCCTTTTGATAGCTCAAATGACACATGTTTGCAGGGAAAGATGCAACCGATGACTTTGAGGATATTGGTCACAGCACCAGTGCTGTGGCCATGATGGATGAGTTCTATGTTGGAGACATTGATTCATCAACCGTCCCCTCCAAGGTTAAGTACACTCCTCCAAAGCAACCTCACTATAATCAAGACAAGACACCGCAGTTCATCATCAAGATCCTCCAGTTTCTAGTTCCCCTGTTCATCTTGGGTTTGGCAGTTGGTGTTCGTTTCTACACCAAATCAACATAATCATTTAAACTGCAAGAGCACTTGAAGATAGGCATTTACAGTAATATGTTGGTGTTGGAAGACCCCCTTCCTGTTTTGTTCTTTTCGGCTACAATTGTCAGGGGTTACTAGGATATGTCACTTCTATCTGCCAAATGATGTTGTGCTTGTTTGCCTTGTCGGTGTAATTTGCTGTTAAATATCAGATTGTCTTTCTGTGTCATTGATATGCCACTTGAACAGTTTTCTGCAGTTAAAACTTTTGGTGGTTCTAGAAACTACATTTTACTGGATTCTCAATGAACTGATTAAAAACTTGTCTTTTGAAAGCATATTGGGTTTCATTTTCCAGAGTTAATCTGTGACCCTAATTGTAGGATGAGATTTATGATTTTTTTTTAGCCCTAATTGTAGGATGAAATTTATGATTTTTTTTTAATTTTTTTGGTCTTGTTCTGTTTTATAAAAAATTAGAAAGGCATGCCAAATTGCCAATGGCCTTGTAGCCTAATGATGCTAAGCTTGCTTATCAAACAAAACTAGGTACAACGTGCCAATTGTTGACTGTATGTGTGCGCTGTGTGAAATAGCATATGGATTCACAAGACACACAAAAGAGAAATAAAAGCACCTTATGTGTAGTTGGGAAATAGCAGATGGATCCACAAGGCACCCACAAAAGAGAAATAAAAGTACCATAAATCACATGTAATATTTAACATGGTTCGGCCAACATACATATATACGCAAATGAGAAGAGATCAAGTTTATTATTAAATAAGATTACATAATAATGTCTTAGGGAATTCTCAATTTCCTCTATTTCACAATTGGCTCACCACTATCTTTACATTTATACTAAACCTTGTGAGGATTTACCCCTCTTGAAAAGTCTCTAGTTTTCTGTACACTCTCGTCCTCTCATCTACTCTTCTCCTCAATGTCTCCTTGACTTAGCTCTTTATTTATAGAGTCATAAGCATTTGTGCATGCTACGCATTAGAAGCCATCCACTGGCCTATTAATATGATAAATTCTTGTGTAGACTTAATTTATACAAGTTCTGTAAATTAAGTGAATAAAGAATTGACACATCATAATTTTACATCAAATAATAGCATAAAGTTGCATAAATTTTTGTTCCAAACAACTTATTTATATTTAAAATAATGATGTTTTAGTTCTTTATTGATCTAATTTACACAATTTGTGTAAACTTAGTTTACATAAGAATTTCTCCTATCATCGAAATTACGACAAGATATTTATATTTTAGAGAATTAATTTGATTTTATATCAGGGAGGTCAACTGTGTATGTTACATTAATAGAAAAGTGGATCAGCTCAGCCCACAACTAACACACACAACTTACACTTCTTTTTTATTATTTTCTTTTCAATTTAGGTCAATATCCTATTCCTAACACACGCACACACTTGTTTTATTATAGGGAGGTCAGCTATGTAGTTTTTTTTTTTGGTCACCAGCTATGTAGGCTATATTAACAGAGTTGTTAGATTGGACCAAGCCGACCCACCTTGGCCTTAGCTCACATGGGTTGGGATAAAGAATTCTACTTGTGAAATGGGGCCACTTAACCTCTGGCTCCGGTTCACCCCAGCTTATGGGCTAACCAACCAACTTTTAAAAATTATAATTTTTTTTAAAATTTACAAAGTTGCTATCTTCTTGGTTCTTATTAAGAAAAACCAGGACAATTGATAACAAACTTGTAACTTAACTAGCATTGGCTTTAGTCTTATGAAATTGGGGTGTGATGATGTTAGATATTGGATACTTCATGAGGCCAATTTCTCCCTCTCCTACCTAGTGTTTGCTCCGCTTTTGTAACAAGACAGAAAAAAAAAACAAGACAATCGTTCAAAATTTTTCTTCAATGTAATAAAATTAAAATAGAATCCACCATTGCTTAATAGTAATTGCTGTCTTTTAACTTGGCCATTACTCTTTTTTTGTTTTTGGTCTTCACTAGGCCATACTCATGACTAAACCTTTGTGTGCTCTCATGTTATTTTCAGTAAATTTGGGCCGATCCACAAGCTAGCCTGTCCCTAACCCACTTCAAGCCATGGTTCAATGTTTTATGTTAAAAGCATACACTTTAAATGGGTTAGTATTTGGGCCAAATAAACTGGCCCTTGGATATCAACCCATTTTGATAGCTGTAGTTATATTGTGGGATTTAATAAAAAAGTGCAGAAGAAAAAGGCATACACAAGGTATTCATTGATATGAAAAAAAACCTATAAGAGATTGTAGACAATAAATGAGTTCGAATTACATATATTCAAGAAATACACAAATTTTATTATACTAAAGACCCACCATTATTTGTGTAGGGCTCTGTCACTTATATATACAAGTAGTTTGTGTTTTCTTTTCTCTCGTAGCATGACTGTTTTTTTTTTTTTAATGTTTGTGAATAAGAAAAAGAGGATTCTAATATAAATTAATTTTTCTTTCATTTCTTCAAAAGTTTTTTCGGGTTGTTAAAGATTGCTCTCTTTTTCCCTTAAAAGAAAAAGAAATGATGACCCCATAATTATGTCTGACTTTGCATGCGGGTTCTATTTGCTACCACTACTTTTGTGGTACAAGAACATAAATGGACGTTGCATCATTCAAACTGGCCATTCTTCTACCCAACTTACAATAATGAATCGAAGAAGAGCAGTGCAAAGGGTACCATTTTCCTTTGTCATATTATATATTATTTGGTTACTGTTCCATAAGATTTCCACCTTATTTTCTTAATAAATTTAACCTATTTAATATGTTATTAATCTTCTCTTGATAAAGAGTATTGTATTCACGCAACAATTTCTTCTACTTGTCACAACTTTCTCTATAAATTGTATACCCAGAAAAAAAAAACTTTCTCTATAAATTATTTTATGTCAATTGAAACCCATTTAATTTTGTACACAGCTCAAATTTTACAAAATTTCTTAGAAATTCGTGTAAACATAATTTCTTTTTGATAACTCCATCTCCCAGAGGAAATTTACTTTATTCACTTTGATTTTGAAAGTTTCCATTTTATTTTCTTTACTCAGCTTTTTTCTTTCTTTAAATCAATCTATATTTAAATGAACCGAAAATATGAGAAGTAAAAGGTGAGTACTGGAATTTTGAAAATGAAAACAAAAAAAAAAAAGCAACAGATGAAACACATGTAGGTAATGTAAAACACCAGAATTACAAGTGAATAAAGTAAATTTGCAAGCCAATGTGGGTAGGCTAGTGGTAGGGGACTTGAGTAGTATAGAAAGGGCTTGAGTAGTACGCAAAGATCATAAATTTAAATTTTCGTATCACTATTATACTAAAAAAAATAAATTTACCCGAATTACATGTGAATCAAGTGTAATTCAAGGACGGCGTCTCATGTATTAATACTATGGAAAGAGAAAAGAAAAAGATGATAAATTTTTATTTTAAAAATTAGTTTGGTATGGGAATAAATTATCCAAAAAAAAATTTACCTTCATTTTTATTACTATACTAAACATATACTAAATGAAAATTTTTAAAACAAGAAAATAAAATGAAAGATTATCATGTTCGTGTTTTCACTTTTTTTTTATTTTTATAAACATTTTACAATTCTCTTAATTAAGAATTAAAAAATCAACCCTTTCTGTCTTCAAACTCCTCGGTTTATACATAACCTAAGGAAGATTCAACTTTTACAATAAGAGTGATGGTACTTGGCTCATCTTTGAAAAGAGAACAATAGGGACAGGCACGCTTGTCTTGTACGTCGCCATAGTCCAATCATGAATATCTTTGCATTAACATGTTGTTTTGGTTTAGAATGTATAGTAACGACAAACACAAAGAATCAATAGCATGATTCTTAATTATAATGCGGTTTCAAGAAGGAACTACTGAATCCTGCAACAAAAGTACAGGCACAGAGGACAAAACTGCTGCATGAATCTTATGGTCCTCTGTGTCTATTATTTAGAGGTATAATCTACAAGAGGTTATCCAATTTCATTACGGCAGATTCAGTGTTAACAATGTGGACTTTGTGGAAATCAATTTTAAATTTCAACCATGGTTGTCGGTTGTTAAGTCCTCACAGTTCTGTCCCAAAGAAAAATTGACTGAGTTCTAATGAATTGGAATGTAAGATTCATGGTTTTAAATTATGGTTGTAATTGTAGACGTGGTTACGTTACGATTATTAAAATTGTGAAAAAATGTGGTTGATGCAGTTGCAATTGTGGTCGCATTGTGATTGCGAAAATTTTCACAATTGTAATTGTGGACTGCAATTTAAAACTATGTAAAATTCTTTGAGTACTGAGTATTTCTTAAGACGAAAAAATTTGGATTTTTTTATTACAATATTTTGCCCTTTCAGATGAAAAACGTTGCCATTGAATGGTGGTGATATGGCTAACATCAAAAGGAAAAAAGAAACTGTGTTGTGCCCATATTAAGGAACTTTGTGCAGCTAAGATGTAGTCAGTGGAAGGAAATGGAAGAAAACAAAAGAAAATTGAAAAACAAATAAATATAAGAAGATTGTGCAAACTGGTACTCCCTCTCCCTGAAATTTTCTATAACCTTTTCAGCAGAGAGAGAATGAGAAGTATCAAAAGGGAGAGAGAAGTGCTAAAATTGGTGCATCCTGGTAGACAAGTTGAGATTCACAGAGAACCAATAACAACAGGATAGGTCATGAGAAGGAACCCCAGGCACTGCATTACTAGACCAGAAAGTCTTTGAGTAACCCTGGATTGTGGTTAAACCTGAGTCAATTTTGCTTCCTGGTAGTGTCTTCT
Source organism: Castanospermum australe (assembly GCA_019955255.1). NCBI lineage: Eukaryota > Viridiplantae > Streptophyta > Magnoliopsida > Fabales > Fabaceae > Castanospermum > Castanospermum australe. Next base: position 79,746 of record NSJW01000387.1, on the reverse strand, counting down.
TCATTGTTCCCAATCATACACTCTATAACTTGTTAAAAACCAGAGGGCTGAGCAACCAGTCACCCTCTTCAATACAAAACCAATCCCCAAATAGTCGTGCGCACCAACAGCTTAAACAACATTCTCCAGTAAGCTCCGGTGCTGGGATGAGTTCTTCCAAGCTCCAAACACAAAAGCAATGCATTAAACTTGATATTTTTGATAAGCTTTTTATTCCATTGTCCCGTTCGAAAAACATATGTGAGTGTATGATGGTGAAGTAGGTAAGTTTCACATGAAAAGATTAGAGGAAGGAGTATGGTATATAACTTTGGATAGCCAAGAGCCTAGAGGTAGCCAAGTAAGATTGGATTATTATAGCCAAGCAATTAAAGCTTGGATTTCACAGTAAACAGTTTAAGAAAGGTTCTGAAATACATTTTAGAAGAGAAAGGTTGTGTTAATCAATCAGCAACTAACTTCAAACTTTGTCAAATCTTTGACATTGATTAATGATACAATTATGCTAATACTAAGTTGTTACCCATAAATAATGTATGATTCAATTTGATGGAGCCCAATTATGTTATTTTATCCTCGTAGCTGATCTCATCTAGTGAGAAAAAGGCTTAGTTGTTATTGTAGATAAAATATCCTTAGTCCATAAATTATATCAGAAAACATCACATTGTTAAATAAACTAAAAACGTACTGGTCAAAAACCTTGGTTTAAGTGACATCAAGTTTCTTTGAGAACTGTTTGATCCCGAGTTGAAATCCCACTCAAGCCGCTATGCTTCCATTTAGCCCCTTTGTAACCGAGAAAATAAACTGAAAATGTACTCTCTCTCCCTCACCCCCAAAAGAAGTTCTAGAATTTACACTCAGCAACACATTAATTCCATGGAATCATAAGCTAAGCTTTTTTTATTGAAAAATAATAGTGGCAAGTGGAAAAGATTCTGAATCAAAATGTCCTCTTTTTTAATGCCTACATTTTCTCAAATGGACTCATTCCTACTAAGTACTAACTCATTGATAACATGGATGATTTAAATTCTGTATGAAAAATCTTTCAAATTGAACATTTATTTGGGATTTATATATTTAAGCTTTACTTCTCTTCTCAGACCACTCTGAGAGGATGGGGCAGATGTTATGGGAGAGAGCCTTCAAGTTTTTGCATTTTATGTGTACAACATCACTTACAACTTTAGCTGGCTCTAGTATTGTCGACAGCTCCAATTAATGAGATAATTCTTCATGCCATAACAAACTGTGAGAGAGCTATTCCTACTTACAGTAACATATTATATACAGAGATAAATGATTCATATACTTCTCCGGAAAGTCAAATGACTTCCAAATAGAGTATAGTATGATCTTTGATGTCGTTCACTATAAAGTTTGAAATGACAGGTTAATGTATAAGACGAATTTTGACATAGGAAACTGCCAGACCAAGAATATCACTCTTGCAGATATATGAAAGTCCTAAACTGAAATCACAGAGCACAGGGGGCGGGTTGCAAGATGAACCTCGAGCTTCAGAAACTCAAATGAGATTCAGACTTTGTCACACTGACAAATTTGTTGGCTTAAAACTGGCTTCAGAATTATGAGTTATTAAAAGGGAGAAGTACTTTAAGATGAGACGAGACAGAAAAACTTGTAACATATTTGTCTACTACATGTTCATGTCAAAATTTTCTACATATATATAGTCAAACAAAACTAAGGCTGCAATCATCAAGAAACTGAACCTGCAAGCAAGAGGAACCTCCTAGTTCTACTAACAAAGGATACTAATATTATGAAGGTGGCCAACAAGGAACAAAGTAAACAAAATGAAGTGAACATGTCACCAGGAGCATAACTTACAGTTGCCCAGTAAGTACATTGAAAATTAACTAAAAAGAAAAATGGCAAGTTACACATTTACCTATTCTGTGCTAGCACAGGTTCTCTCAATCACCTTTGAATCTGTTCTATGAGAATTCCTGGATGGAGAACTTGATCCTCTGGAAGAACTATGTCCAAAGAAGCTAAGCTTACCAATTTTTTTTGAGAAAGAACTCATAAATTTACGGGAACCAGACTTTGCCATGTCCCTCTTCATGCATACATGCTCCCTCTCTAGATCATTTAATCTCATTCGTAGTCGAGCTAACTCAAGTTTTAGCTCACGGTTTTCTCGTCTCAATGATGCATAGTTGTCTCGTGGAGACATTGCAGCACTTAGTGCACCACTGCTTATGCGCCATGACTGGTGCATAGGCTTGTGGTCATCGTCCCCATACGAGCAGGACAAAGCATTTCTAAGTCTTAATTGTTCAAAATATAGAACTTGCACTATTGATTGGAGAGGAAGGCGCTCATTTTGTGCAGCATGTGCTCCAGCTTCTTGAGAAAGCTTTTGGAAATCAATCAGTTTGCTTAGTTTCTTCCTGTCCAAATCTGACAAACCTTGATGAGCCTGAAAATGCATTTCCAGAAAGCATCAGCTTTAAAACACAGCCAATTTTATGAGTGACAACATTAACTACGGGTTAATATCTTGATGAAGGAAATCAAAGTTTCCCTTCTTCCCTCATGAAACATTTTGAGAATATGAGATAGAGACATAATACATAATATTTTATAACATTTGATTAACCCAGAAAAGTTTATAAACGATATGTAAATTCTGTATAATAAACCACTTTAAAAACAGAGTGATTAGGCAAGTATCCTTCTGTGAAAAATCAAGGGAAAGTATATATCTGACATGAAATAGGATTTTTCTTTGGATTAAGATCAACACTAACAGGTTCACCCCATTTCCTCCTTCACAAACTAGTTCACTGCAGATACAAAAATCTTGTACGCATATCTTCAAGCAAAGATAACAAAACATACTTTTAAATAAATATCAATTGCTCGATATAACCCATCATGAACAGTCCGTGCATGTGATGGCAAGGTTTCTGCAATGACCAAAAACTTAGAAAGCTTCAGGTTTGCATCAGGGGCAATTTCAGCGAGGTAGTTGTCCACTAATTTTGCCACTTTAACTAATGCAGTTTGGGAGGGCGAATGAGGGCTATCAGATTCAAAAACAGAAGCATCTTCTAGATCATCTTCACTATCATCCTGCTGACAGAAGTTTACCAAAATTCTATGAACAGTGTCAACATCAAACAAGGTATCACCTGCATGCCTGAAAGATGGAATCAAAACATCATCAAGAGTGGCAACATCTAGCTGTGATCCAATCCTTCTTTCTAGGTCAAGTCTAGAAGCAATTGTACAATCAAGCATCACTGCACTTCGCAGAAGCCCAAAAAGGAAATTAATTGGAACAGCAAGTTTCTCAACAGGCAAAAGGCTGACAATGGTCTCAACCACAAGCTTTTCGTGCCCAGTGGAATTTGAATCAACTTTAGTCTGGCTTGACGGATTCCACAAGCTGGATTTCTTTGTCAACTCTTTCTGGGCATAATTCACAAGAGAAGCACCAATACTCTCAGGACGGACCCCACGACATTTCATGGCCGTTATAACTCTTTGATACATGTCAATTCGTAGAACAGAAAGATCTTCTATCCACCAGTCACCATCACATTTGGCTTGTCTGCTCATGTGTAGCCTCCCTGAACTGCTATACTCTAATCGTGAGAAACTAGAAGCTATTTGCTCTGCACAAGCCTTTGAGGCTATTGCATCGATGCAGCGGCTAACTATTTTTAGCTCATCAGCAAGAGGAAGTAGGTTTTCACATTGTTGCAAGACTTCAACACACATTTCAAGATTCTTGCAAACAATACTATCAAGATATTCCTCAACACGGGAGCCAAGATTGTCTTTTGAGAACTCTTCAGTCATTTCAAGGTAATCAGAAACACAGCATAGCTGGGCAACGTTTGTGGATGTAATCTCAAAGTTAACACCATAACAGAAGTTGGCAGCCAACTCAAAGCACTCAGCACCTCCTGGCAGATTAAGAAGCTCAACCCTTGAGATATCAGAATCCCTATGTTCTGCAACTAACCTCCGTATTCTCCCACTACGAGAGACAAGAGGAAACTTCATACAAAAGTAATGACAATTAGAACAATCACGGAGGGCAACTTCTGAATAGTGAATTGTCATGTCATTATTAAGAGTCAGAATAAATTCAAATTAAACAAGGTAGATACTTGCCTTATGTAATGACAATGTTCGTCCACTCACTTCTATAGTTATATCACTTGGTACATCCCGAAAAATCCTACAAAAGGTTAATGGCAAATCATTCAAAAGAAATGGTTTTTATTGCAATTATGAACTCGTGAAGTTTGAGACTAAGGAATTCAGAGTTGGTTAAGGAATAATTGTTAACAGCAGATTCTGTTTCCTGACTATAAAGACACAGGATCCTTACTCATCATACTCGAAAAACAGACAAGCATGCAGGAAAAATTGATCTTTTCCTCGCTTAGAAGGATGAACACACCACCTCATTGCTTCACTTACACATATATGTCACTGATTTAGAGATATAAATGGTAATATTTGAACTTTTCTAACAATGATAATAAGCAGAAGAAAAGAATAAGGAGAAAGATATGTGAATATAGCAAAAATGAGTTATGTGACCATATCATTAAAGAGCAAAAATGGTAGCAGTTTGAAAGTATAATTATATCTTTTTTCAATAAATCATATTACCTTCATTAATTAAATACCGATATAGTCTAGTGAGTTACAACTTACAACAACAGATAATCAAAGTCAAGGAATTGCTTTAGGAAGTGATATCTCAAATAAACATAAGAAGTTAGGCCAGTTATCTATAATGCTAGCATTTAGACGCTGGTCAATTCTGTTTGTAAAGTTGGCTGCTTTGATGAAAGAAAAGTGAGAGTAAATTCTGCCGCTACCAAATTAATGGGCCAAACTGTGGAGGAAGAAAGGGAATTTAGATTATACATATGCATGAAGGCATGTGACCATGCTCCCCATTTTGGGAGAATGTTATAAGGAAACATTTGTTCAACTCCAAGACGAAAGAGCAGTCATTTTAAAATAGGAATCCCATTAACCTTAAAAATCAATTAATTAAATTATTAAACTAACAGCATTTTTACTGATAAAATTCTGGTTAACTTTCACAACAGGCTTCATTGATGTGATCATTGTCTAGCTTAATCAGAAAAGAAGTGGCTCGTCAATATGTCCCTTACTCGGGAAAGAAAGAAAGAAAAAAGGTAAAATCAACTTTATATTACTAGAAATAAAATAAAAGCATTTGCTATAGATACCAACTACAACAAAATCAGAATTAAAAACACTTTCTCTGACAAGCATTAAACAAAGAACATAGTTCACAACAATTATTCAGATGGAATTACAGCGTGATCAAGATGTCCTGGTAAACACTTCTGGCATCCAAATAGTCAAGAAGAAGCCATCCCGTGTGCTAAGCAGAAGGAAGAAGAGATCATTGATAACATAGAAGATCAATGGTTGTGATACATTATGACATCATCTCATAACAACATCAGAACAGATCTTTGATCATTTCATTCCAGCAACAAGATCAGAAGAACCATGTAAAAAGCAAGTTCAGTAACAGCAATCTTGAGGAGAAGCCAAGTGAATTAGCTTATTATAAGAATACATGACAGGCCGTATACTGACCATTCAATAGATCACCTATTGACAACAGACGAAAAGATTGGAAAACAAAAACAAACAAAAACTACTCTGTGCCCATGATAGTAGTCAGAATGCTAAAACAAAACGACATATGCATAAAAGTTTAAGCTTGGAAAAACGTATTAGAAACAGAAACTCACCCCTCCCCAAGTAACAATTTTTTGTGAAGGAAAACAAGAAGCAAGCAGAACCCAACAACCTTTAACGAGAGAAAAACACAAGCATGCGTAATTCAGAGCAGGGAAAAGGGGACTGAGAAAGCATGAAACAAACCATTCATTGCATCGCTGCCGCGTACTCTTGGCCAAGGACAACTGCTGCTGATGATGCTGCTGCTGCTGCTGCTTGTTAGTACGGTCCATAGGGAGTGAGAAAACCCAGGATAGTAAAACAGAACGTCAAGGGAAAGATAAAAGTATAGTGGGTTTAAGGTAGTGAAGTGTGGAAAGAGACAGAGACCAGGTTGGAGATGTTGCTGTTGGGGGAGTTCCTTGGCCATTTTCTTCAAACAGGTGGTGCTCAAAGCATAGATTGCAATTGTCCAAAGCCATGGGCCTGTGTTGTGGGTCATACTTTGCTTTTTTTATGTTGATATCACCCTCAATTTGTTCAAAATCTCTATTTAGGCGCAACAAAGAGTAAGTGAGTGTGAGGCACTATTATTTTTTCTCGTTCGGTGCTTTTTCTTGGTTTCTTTAAGCAGTTAAAGAGGCGAAAAAAGAGGGAGGGTGGTGTTCCTTTAACGAGGTCGTTGCGCAGAGAAGTCAAAAATGTTGCTCACAGGAACAGGAAAGATAGCGGGAACAAAAGTTGTCTAGCAGGTTTTGACAATTTTGTCATATTAACTCTTTCTGTCTCCTTTTTGCCCAAATTTCATCATTTTCTTTTTTTAAAAACCATTGCTTTGTCACTAAGGTTTGAATTTCTCTTCTTTTAAATTTGGATTTCTTAATCTTTTTTAAAAGAAAACATGAGAGTGTGAAGTTATTACAAGGGAAAATCTTAAAAATTGTAACCTAAGGAATAACTACCATTTTTATATAATATTTGATTTCGAGATTCAATCTTTTTTTTTTAATAAAGAGTACTCTTATTTAATTCAATTTATTTGAATCGCTTTTACTTTTATTATGCTAACATTTTATTAATGAGATTGAATCTAATTTAAATCTTTTTAGAGACTATTTTCAAGATAAAGAGCATTTAAGTTATTTTAAAAATCATTGACAATTAAGTTATTTTGCTTAAATTTTAATTTACCTTTCCCTCTCATCCTTATAATAATAATAATAAAATACAAATTAAAAATGTGCACAGGATGAATAAATCCTATACATCTTTTTTTTTTCACAAAAAAATAGTGAGTCTTTGTTTAAAAAGAAAAAAATATTTCTTTTTTCAAAACTTATCAGTGTCATGTACTGTTTTAATGAAAAAGAGAAAATTTAACTTTTTTTATATGATTAAAAATTAGATTGTTTCCAACTTACCAAAAATCAAAATTATTTCCAAACCATTTTTTCAAAGATAATCTTTTTTTTTTTTACCTGATAATCTTTTTCAAAGATAACCTTGAGAAGCACTTTAGTGATTATCTTACATCTTGGAGAATATAATGCAATTACAGGTGTCATGGAAGTTTCACTGGGGGTAGGCACGATGTATCTTTTTTGTTTCTTTGCTTAGAAACAACTTTTTTTTCCTTAAAAATTTTCCTTTCTAAAATGCTACTTAAAATCCACAATTCAAATCCCATCTCATTTTTTAGTAGGCTAACTTTTGCTGGCACAAGACTAATCTCTTTATTATTATTATTATTGTTATTATTTTAATGCGATTTTCATTAGTAGTGTAAATAAAGAGTATTTTCATAAGATTCGTCTTATTTGAACTGATTTATAAGTTTAATTTCTCTATATCGAAAGTGATAAAATATGACCATTATCATAAAATATAATTTATATAAGAATCAAACTACAGTCCTAAAAAATAATTTACTTTTACTGTACTAATACTCCATGGCTACCTGTCTCAATTTTTATTAGCTGACCATTTGTTAACAAATATAACGGAGTAACATAAGAAGCAATTATTTCATTCATTAATAGATATTGCGGAGAAACTCAAGGACCAGTTCTCGTCCATCATGAAAATTTTTCTCTCATAAATTAATACAGATTATTTCTTTTATGTAAATTCAAAATCTTTCTTTTTTATTCTGCATGTTAATTATCAGTACTAGTAATTAATCTCCTGTATTTTTGTATTGTGCAATTTATTTATTTTTTCACTTATTTCATTAAATTTATAACAAAATCAGTATATGAGCGACACATGGCTTCATTAGTTAGTCATTTTATACTTTCAACCAATTCTTAAGACAGGTTTAATTAATTATAATCACACCATTTCAAAAAAAAAAGTAATTACGAATCTTTAAAAGTATACGAGTGTATATAGGATGTGAAAGGCCAAGTTTTTGGAAGATTACGTCACTCAAAAGAAAAAGTTTATATCCCAATTTGGGAAAAAAAAACATGAGCCTTGTATGCTTACTATGTTAAGGATTTAAGAAAGTTAATTGCACAATAAAAGAAAAACTAAAGTTAATTGCTACAATTAATAGCACATATATATTATAATTATCTATACATTCAGAAAATGAAGGTAATTTTGTACATTTTATTGTGTTTTCAAATTTGATCGATAACTCAGCAGTGACTTGAGCTACTTTGTTTAAAAGTTTATTTTACAATACAAAAGAATCACACTTCAAATTTCCTTTTAAAAGTCTATTATATAATTTCATTATTTCATCCTCTTGTCTTTTAACATAAATTAATAGAGTTTAATTTTTATCAATTATCAGTTTAAAAATTTTTATACTATCATCTAATTATAAAGTATCAAATAATTTAAAAAATTTAACTTAGAATACAATTACTTAAAAAGTTAAATATTAAGTAAAATATAATTAGATAGTAATGTAATAAAGCTTTACAATAACAATGTCAATAAATCAAAAATATATTCAAATGAATATATATGAAAATATAGTAAGATTCGTTCTATGAGTGTTCACAGTTCCTTTCTCTCACATTTGCTCAAATATAAGTTATTTTTTGATCTTTGACTAAGTATTTTTATAACCATTATTATGAAACTAACTTCTTAGAACTAAGAGACATTCCTATGAACAAATATAAATTATTTGAAAGAAAGTACAATGTACAAAAAGCTATCCAAATAGACTTTAAAGTGACATGTAACGGCAGTTATTGTACTTCACATTTAATTTTAATATCTATGTCAGAATGTAATCCAAAATTATATATATATATATATATATATATATATATATATTTATATTGTTATAATTAATTTGTGCATGGTTGTGATATGAATGTTTTGTGTTAATTTTTCATATTAGTTTTCAAATATTTTAAACTATTCAAATAAATGAGGATTAATTCAATTGACAGAATTAATAAAAAATTTTTGAATTTAAATCCTGTTAGAAATCTCTTATTTGTAAGAACAAATTATCCACCTCTTAAATTTTTCATTTAAAAGAGAACCTATTTTATAGTGAAAGCAAATGAACATATACCCAACATTAAAGAAAGAAAACTGAAGTGCAGAGGGGGAGAAGGACTTGACAATTGTATTGCTTCCTATATATTCACAATAGGGAAAATTGAGTGGGAGTGACTGTAACTAATTGCCACCTTTAATTCAAAGGGAAAAAGAAGAGAAAAGCTAATTCCTTTTGCCCCTGCATTTTTATTTCCCTTTCCACGTGAAAGAAAGCAAGCACAATAAAAAGGTCAAAAAGGAGAAAACAGCACTCAAAACCTTGGATAGATATCAATGGGGGGTGTGGCCACTTTTTGATAATTTATGATACATGATTATTGCCCACCACCCAGCTGCTGTGGGTCACATTAATTAGGGTTCATGAAAGTAGGGTCTCTCATGGGGTTCCTCTGTCATATAATGGCACTGATCCTGATATGACATCATATCTTCCACCACTGGTTCCATTCCTTTCATGTAGATGGGAACAAAAAAAGTTTTGGGGGTCCAAGTCAGAGTGTCTGGGAGCCATGTGTGACATGTATGGTGATAGACATGACTGCATGCATGGTGGGCAGGATCCCTAAAGTCATGGACATGTGCATGAGTGGTTATATATCTATCTATTAACAATTTTTTCATATTCAACTGGTTGCATTGAAGTAGGACAAATTTAGAGTCTTTACACACTTTTTTTTACACAGTTTTTTATTGGTAGATTTACTTTTTTATGTATATAATTGTATTAATATTTTCTACAGAAATTTAGAGTTATAAGGAATTTTAACACCCATTAATTTTCTTTTATTAGCCAAAAGGAAGAAAGGAAAGCAAGTGGGATTATTATACTAAATATGCTGATTCACACAAAAGCTAAGGACAAGTGATCTTTGAAAAAACCCAGGACAAGCAATACAATTGGTTCAAAGGTGCTTTCACAAGGTGTAGTCTTAGGTTAAAATTTCACGCTTTACTATCCCAGCTAGAAAATTTAGCTTTAACTATCTATGTCAAAAAAAAAATCTTTCAAAAGAAAAACAAGTTTCTGTATCATATCATGGATTGTCTCAAATTTCTGTTTGGTTTCTTGTGAATTGATTTTTCCTTCCGATGACCTTAATTTTCTGTTTATATTATTTCTTGTGCCTGCACCAAAACAATAATATTTCTTGTACAATATAAATTTGTATTATTTCTTCATTTATAAAGGCTTAGGTTAATCAATGTAAACACGTTCTAGTTATATGATAACAGAAGAAGTAATAATATTTTTTATTGAATTAATTATATATTATAAACTTGTGAAAGAAGATAAGAATCAAACCCATAATATCATGTGAGATATCAACTTATAGATTTTTGTTTGGTACTTGAGATTTATATACTATTGCAGAAATCTAGTTACAATGACTTAGATGTCAAGTTAGGTTTTCTTGTCCTAATCGCATATATTCATCAACTAGTATCGGATCAGTGGATGATTGAAAGTTTGATTATATTAACAGAAAACCTGTACAATTTTGTGGTAGACGTGTGAAATTAAAATTGAAAACTTCAAATTATAGCATCAGAGACAGCATTTTAAGCTTGCTAGAAAACAACGTAATTAAGAACATTACCAACTTATTCATCAATGGCTTCTACGTCAAGTTTGTGACATTTGTGGCGAAATGGTATACAAAAATGTCATAGGATTTTTTTATCTTCTAGTGTCGTAGTAGAATAAGTTCTCAAGTGACCCGCATGAGCACTTCAGTGCACTAGCTAGCCACTAAATAGCTAGGGCTTATTATTACAAGGAATAAATTAATAACTACTAGGGCTAATTATCATTCGTTTATCGTGCATGTCAAGTGTTAATTAATTCGTAATATATCTTAAAGAATTAGTTCTATATGCATACATTGGTAATAATTATGAATATTTTTCATTAATTGATCCTTTAATTAATTTATCTTGTTTATCTTATCAAGATTTAGTTTTATATTTATATATAGATAATAATGATAGAAATTCAGTGGTTTTAGATTTAACTTCGGTTTTGGTTGCCCCATATATATCTATGTACACTACTAAAAAAGTGAGAATTCGCTACGGTTTTCTAACTTCGATTTTGACAACCACGACTAAACACATCAATTAGATGCGGTTTTGACAACCGTGACTAAATGCATCAATTAGATGCAGTTTCTGGAGTACCACAGCTGAATGCCACTAAGTCACTCTTTGTGGGAAGCCCTCTCAATACCGCGAAAAAAATGCCAAAACCTTCTCCGTGCGAAGCCCTCTCTAAGAAATCCTCATCTCATAGAAAATCATGTTACGAAACCCTCTCCCTCTCAGATTGCTGCTCTCTTGCCACAACTATCTTCATCGGTGGCCTTGTGTCAACGGTTGGAGTCTCAGCACCGCCCTCTTTAGTGGTCAAAAACCACGGCTAAATGACCATATTAACCATAGTTAAATGTTGAAATTTTTGTTGTGATATACACCTATACACGTGTAATATCCGTTTGTGTTTGTGGGAAATTTTTTATTGTATCTTAAGGCATGAAGGATTTGAGCTGTATAAAAAAAACCATGTGAATTCAATTAAAATTTGTATGAAAAATTATTTATGTAATTCAATTAAAATTTGAGTAAGTCAAATTAAACTTAGTCATATGTGAAAGCACAGAAATGATTGCATTTAATTAAGAATGTGAAAATAAGAATACAAATGTTAAAATCTGAAGATTTTGAAACCCCTTTTTGTTCTATCTTTTCTTCTTTAATTGCATGATATATATTCGAGAGAACCTATATTTTAAAACAAGTAAAAAACAATAATAATAAGACAAGAAAAGGCCACAAGGCCTAAGACATGAAGAGAAAAAAAAAGTTAAGGAAACATAAAAGCATTAAATGTTTTAAAAATTTATCACACACTAGGCATAAGGCCAAGACTTGAAGAAAAAAAAGCTAAAGAAATATAAAGCATTAAATGTTTTGAAAATTTATTATTTGCTATGAACATAAGGCTATAAAGCTTTGTTTCATTAGAAGCTTAAATTGTGGACGCATGAAGAATTTAGGCAGTTGTAAGACACATGTCTTTAAAATAGAGTAAGGCATTAAAATTATGCATATGGGAAGAAGGTGGTGGCATGAAAAGAAAGCCATCGATGAAGAAGGAAATGAAAGAGTTCACACTTTATGGAGCCTCAATAAATTAAGGTTGTTTTTCTTTCATTGTGTAGCAGAGCATATATATAACTTTAAATAACAATAGTAAATAAAATATCTACTAGAAATCCATTCTTCTTATTTATATTTTGGAGATCTTAGAAAAAAAAGTATTGATTGAATATAATCTTCTTTTCATGTATTTGTAAGTACTTAGAATATTTTTGAGTTACTGTCTTAGTATCACTTTTCTTTAATTCAATTGTTTTATAAGTTTATGATGATAATCTTATCATAATTTATATCTTGAAATTATTATACACAACATGATTTATAAGCTTGAGCTAAATACTCCACTTTTCAAATTTTATTTTATATTTTACTATATCTAATTGCACAAATTTTAGTATATTAAGCTAAATTTTCGGTTATGACATAAATATTTCTTGAACTCTTATATTTATTTCTTCATATTAATAATTTCAAATCTGTATTCTAGGATTAAATGCATGAACTATATATACTATTAAAATTATTAGTAATATATCTTGGAATATAAAGGCACTAAGAAGAACTCTTAATACATCATAATATTATGAATAACTGAATAATATTATGACATTATGAGATTTATGAATGCCTAATACTTGGGTATAAATACTTGGGATTATAGAGATGGTTAGCTGATACCTGGCTAAAAATGTTTGAGGTTAAAGGTTTTAAAGGCTAATGGATATTTTAGTTGTTCTTTTGGTAAAGTCAGAGAATATTTTATAATTAAGAAAGTATGTTTAATAAGAAAGAATTTTCATATGAATTAATATGAAATTTCTCGAAGAATGATTTTCTAAAAGAAAGTATTTCCAATATATCAGAGTTTGAATTTGTTAATAATTTTTTATTAAAAATTAAACAAAAGTATTGGATTACATTTATAATATTTAATCCTTATTATAAGTATAAAGTACTATACTTATATTATATTTGGTTAGTAACACTTGAGTATCCTTATGTTCACTAAATTGTAAAACTTATTCTTTTTTATATTTCATTTTCAAAGCCTGATTAATCATTTTTTGTACCTCTAATTTAAAGAACATATTCACTTGTAAAGTGAGACAGGTTTTTTCTATGTAGATAACTTTGAATACATGGATATACTTGAATTTGTAGTAATAGGGTTAGTCCATTTATCTTGCATAGTGGTCAAAAAATATAGTGTTTATACATAGTTAATTTAATAATTATTGATGAAACCTAAACTGTTTATGTGTATTTAAGTTATTTTGATAATACTTTCAAGTTATGCTAAATAATGGAAAGTCTCCTATCTTTGTGGAAGCTTTGTCTAAGATTTTATACGGTTATGTTTGAATGATGATGGCTTTTATAAAAAGTTGTTAAACTTAACATGTGTTAGTGCGGCTTTACGGTTAAAGGAATATCTGATCCATGACCAATTCATATTTCTTGAAATTAGGTTGTGATAATATTATAATTGGAAAAGAAAAAATTTAAAAGTTGGCACATCTTTACAAAATCTCAATTTTTTTTTTCCAGTTGTGGTTAAATATATGTCTCCATTAACCGTCACTGAATTTTTTTAACAAAAATGCTGAACATTTAAATTATATAATTTCATTAAAAAAAGAAGCTCATATTTGTACATATTTAAGGTTATTTTAAAAATATTTTTATTCAAATCATAATCCAGAAAAAGGAGCACCCAGTCCACAAACCAATTAGCCTTGCATTGATATTAGCCTTGCAATTGCCAATTATTGGAGGGGCTTCCATTCACAGGTGACTACTTTGTAGCGATTGTAGCTTTAACAAACAGGAACTAATTGAATTTCAGAGAAAATTCCAAACACTTTATCAAGTATGTGCTGCATTATCATGTGCTTTTGTTTGAACACTAGTACTGTTAGCCCAATTTCTTTTGACATTGACTTGTGATGATTCTAAATATTATTAAATTATTTAATATTAATAATTTTTACTTCATTTTAGTTAAAAATAATGGTTGTAGGTTTATTAATTAAGCTCTAAATGAAGAAATTCTTAAGTTTAGATAATTAATTCTAAGAGAAATACAAGAAGGAGTTTGATTACATTTAAGATGGAGTGTCTTATGTACAATTTAAAAATTTCAAAATCCTACATAAGCTAACTATTATCCAAGATAAGAAGTCTCCAGTTGCAAAGTCAAAACATGTCTTGGAGAAGCTTTTTGAACTCTAAGATGAGCTTGTTCATGATAGAGATGAATTTACTCTAGTAGAGAAAATGCTTCTATAAGAGATCGAGATCAACTTGCTCATGACTAAAGATAAGTCAAGTGATGATGCTACTAAAACTTTGCTTTATTCTGCAATTCTATGTAGAAATTGAGTTTGGGATGATCTCAAAGTACTGCTGACGACCATAATATCTTTCGAAAAGGTCAAAGAGGTTGAGACAATATTCCAAAAGTAATAGGTACTATTTCAACTATGAAAAATAAAAAAAACAAGATTTGTCTTTGAATACAATTAAGAATCACTTTTCAGAAAAGCATGAGTTGTTGCAATGTTATAATCCTTGGGACTTTCAAAAAAGACCATCTACCAAAGGCTTTACTAACAAAATACAAGAAGAATTAGAGCTCTCCTTTGAGAATCCCCATGTATTTTCATGCTGAGCTTGACTTAGAATATTCACTCTTTGTTTTAAGAGTTTTCTTTCATCTTTCTCTAAAAGCATTTGATGTTGAAATTTCTAGTTGGAATGTTAGTATTTAGGTCTGTGAGTGACCTATGAGCAAGCTTGAAGGAAAAACTTGTTGTAACTAGTTTGGAGAGGTTATAGTCAAACAAAGAACACTTGGTGATAGTGAAAAATCTTAGCTTACCAGTTAGCCAAGAACCAAATTAGCTCATTGAACTCCTATTTCATACTATATCGGTAGCCCAAAGGAGAAGCAAACTAAACCCGTTGCACTTCTTGACAACTTAGTGAAGCATGGATAATAAAAAATAGTATCTTCTTCATGACCACGCCTAGGACATAAAGCATCCACAGTAACAGATCATCCCTTGTTAGTGCCAATTTAACCCTCGCAAGCAAAATATTTTGACAAGAACTCCAAAGGAAATTCTGAACTCTTGGTGGATTTTAAAGGCCACAATTTCCTCAAGGAAAATTCACAGTAGAAGTTGATGAGCTTGGTCCACAACTTCTGACATTGTCTTTATAAGACACAACAAAATGATAACATAATCTAACACTGTAATCCCCATTCCTTGTTCCTCCCCACACAAATTACTTTTCCCATGAATATCTCCACGAGAGTGGAATTGAAGTTGCTTAACATTTGATCAGCCTCAAACGGTAAAAGACTTGACCCATCCAAACTTTATTCCACTCCCCAGTATTATAATTTTAATGAGGTCACTCACTTTGGCATTGGGTTGTACTTCCTCTATCTACTTTTATTTATTGTTTAAAATTTTTATATAAAAATTAAGAAAGCTATTAAATAGTTTCAATTATGAAGAAATTTAGTTCAAAATGACTAAATTATCCATTCTCTCACTTGATTAATATTTTCTCTCTTCCCTAATATCACTTACTCCACTAATTCTCTATTTTAAAAAATAAGAATGAAGTTAAAAAAAATTAATTAATGTTTCCTTAATATTATCAAATGGCAGATATTTTTAGATAAGAAAAATTCTCTTACACGACAGATAAAAGTAAATGGAGAAAGTAAATGGAAAAATTAATTAATGTTTCCTTAATATTATCAAATGACAGATAAGTAAATGGAGAAAAATTCTCTTACACGACAGATATAAGTAAATATTTTTAGATATTTTTAAATTAAGGTTACTATTGCATTAAGACAGTTGCGATTACAATTACATTGGTAGTGGTTGATGCAAATTAATATAGTTCACATCTGTAAGGTTACTGCAATCAAGATGTCTGACCATATCAAATAGTGGAATCCGAGATTTAAAACCTTGAGCCAATCATTTATATTCAGCACCTATCCAATCTCCAAAAGGATCCCGTTAACAACCATCCATTTTGCATTATGAATGCTCATCCAGTATATTTTGGTATATGGGAAATATAAAAGAAATGAAGCTAGCTAGCATTAGGAAAATATCTTGTCGTAAGAACTAAGCCAATAAGAGTAGGGGAATATTTTTGCTTTGCTCTCCATCATTGTTTCCCAAAAAGAATACTTTTTGTGAGTCAAAAGTAGCCAACAACATATAGATGGGAATGAACTGTGCAATTGAATTCATTAGTACTTCTTTGCCTGCTCTTGACAAAACTCTGTTCATAGGACTGGATAATTTTTTTTAGAGGTAATTACACTAGTCTCTTATGAGATTGTTGTTTATTATTATACTCAACACCTCTCTTATTTGAGAAATAATATCTGCATTCCTTACTTATTATTTTTATACCTTACACCGTTATTTATTTTAAAAATATATGTCTACCTTCTTTATTTTATGTACGATTTCTATACTATTATTTTTGTAAATAATAAAACAGAAAAGGTAAGTATAATTTTAAATACAAAAATATCAGTATAATAAGCATTAATCTTATGAGAGTTCGGTATAATTACTCCTTTTCTTTATACTCCCAGTGCTTTGTGTGACTAACTCCTGCATATAAATGCTGTCATTTACGATGAAAATATGAAATATAGTGGTAGCTTTTCTAGCAACTTTTACATTCTATAAAAGAGTTACATCAATCATCATTTTCAGAGAAGAGCGGAAAGCTTAATCACAAATTACAAACAGGAAAGACTCTTACCTCAAATCTCTCTCGGGAAAAAATAGTTATATAATTATTCGTAAGTGTCCCACAAAGACCCCTTTGTTATTGTATCTAAAACACTTTACTTGAATGGACAAGTAATTTAAATTAGTCAACTATTATAATTTACAAATTAAATTGAGTTGAGATGAAAGAAAATAAATTGCGTGTTAATAATAACAAAACAAAAACTTCGCAACAAAAAAAAGTGAAATAAAATGTTCAACGTGATAGAGAGGTGCTATAAATTAACACCAAACATGCTAAATTGTGTTTTTGTGTTGTCACAACCTAATTACATGGGTTCCACAAAGGAATAATTTTTTGTTCATATGAAATTCTGATATTGCAGCTAACTTTCGGCAGGGCGTGTTTTGAATTTCTGAAAAGGGTATCATGAGTCTCATACACATTGTCTTTAATTTAACAGAAATTTGGATAATCAAATAAGTCTGATGGACACGACAAGTTTTCTCATGTGTGGCAGAAAGTTATACTATGATTCTCTAAATGGTGATGTTGTCTCCATTCAGGTTCTCCCCATCATGAACATGTTGAAAATATAGTAAAAAGTACGAAAAGGTTCGAGAGTAAACAACTCCATTTGTTTGCAATGAGCAGTGCTTTATATTCTTCAAGCATGCATCTTCCTAATAATCTTTATAATATATAAGAAAATAAGTATTAATTAAAAAATAATATATTTAATAGCTTAAAAATATAAAAAATATTTAATACTTACTTCATTTAATAATTACTTAAAATAATTATTAAAAGACTATGCTAAAATAATATAAAATTATTCTTGTAAAATCGGAGAATATGAAAATTGAGAACCGGTCCTTTTGTTGGTTCAATTAATTTCTAAAACTAGAAATTTAAGAATTGGTGTCAAAATCAACAAATTGATTAATACGTTTGAATAGGTCATAGGTTTCTACGTTGAACGCGTTCAGTTTATTTTTAATTTTTTAGCCTGTTTTAAAGAATATATTAACTTGTGGCCAATTGATGCACACACATGAGACATATAATTTATGAATGCGTCTTTTGGCTCATTATTCTTTTTCTGATTGATGAATTTTGTTATCTTAATTCTTGGCTCTCATATTTTTTAATATTATTTAATATTATCATATTTTTGTTTGCAGTGTTGTATACTTCAGTAATATGTTGATTTCTATTGTGTATGTCGTAAAATAATTTGATTATGTTAGAGATATATTTTATAGTATCATTCATGTTTGGATGCACACAATATATATCCCTTCTTGCATAATTAGTATCATGTTCATTAATTAATGATGAATTCAGCACAAGTACTAGGTATTAGTTACATTAATTAATGGGAAAAGTAGATTCACTGTTCCCCAATCTCGTTTAGATGGGTAGTCCGATAAATAATGCTTCGATACTTTGCATATGTTTGGGGCTGGTATCATATTAAAACATATAAAACTAGAATATACAAGATATTAAAGATTTCGTCATGTATATTTTAAATATTTTTTATTATTACATCAATGTTCTTTTTTTTTTAATCAAAGATAATTTTTTTAATCTCACTCATTAACAAATCAAGAAGAAAAACAATAAAAAAAAGAAGCTTACATGCCCTCGAACATCTAACAGATAAAATGAATATTAGAGATATAAATTTAAACAATGAAAGAACTGCAATTTACAGCTCTAAAAACGTAGAAATAATCAAATTAAAACGTTCATGTCCTTGATCCTTGAAAAGGTGCATTAATCCCTGATATTACTGGCAGTGGAATCAGTGCTCGTATTTACTTTAATCAAATACATTCGTACTTTTCTATTTCTTTTTGACTTGAAATTAAGAGAGGGATATTTCTTGGCCACATAAGTTCCTTTTTGCGATTTCACATCTTCTATAAAAATCTGATCTTTTCTATGAATCCGAATTTGTTTTTTAAAAAAAGACATGTCTAATAATAGAATTTGAAGACATTTCAAATCAAATAAAAACACATCAAATCTGCTCATAAATTAGAATTGATTTTACATTAGTAAATACTTTATAAGATATATTTCTCACAAAATTCACATTTATAAAAACTAAAAATTAGCCACTCCAACATATAATTATTATTGTTCAATTTTTTTAAAAAATTGACATGCACGTATAGTTATAATACAACGTTTAAATAGATTAAAACATTTTTCTATAAAAAATTATTAAATAATATAATGGTCCATTTTGTAAGATGAAAGGAAATTGAATAAATTAGAATAGAAATGAGATATTTTATTTCCTTATTTAATAAAAAAATTGAAATATTCATTTTCTAAAAAAATCATTTTTTTTATTTTTTGAAATATTAATTTTATTTTCATTCTCACTTTCACTCATATTCTTATTCTGAGTATATTAAATTTTACTCCAATATCAATTACCTCACACCCTACACACACAAAAATAGTATTTACTTGCTCACATCAATTATATCCAACTTATTTTCAAATCCTTTTGAGAAGAAAGGATAAGTATTAAATGAAAAATAAATTCACAGGAATACTCTAAAGAAAAAAGAAAAAAATAATCCAAAGATACAGTTATGACTTAGGAATGGCACTGTGTGAATATGACTAGTGCAAGTGAATGGTAGTGAGGGTTGCTTTCATAATGGAGGAAAGAGTCGTAGACATCTATCCCATCATTAGACCATCGCACGCGAGGTGTATAAATCAGAATGATTGCGAACCCATACATTAAAGTTACCTCCCAAGAAATGAAAACGAACTATATATCATACTCATACATTATTGAAGCATGGCCATCGTTTTCTCATTAATGCAGCATTAATAATTCTATATGAATCATTTTTAGATTAAAAAAATAATTAATTTTTTATTGTTAAATTTATGCAAGACTATATTAATTTATTTTTTTTATAAAATTCAACGATTCTATATATATGGATTATTTCTTTTTATGTATTTAAACTTTAAAGACTGTCCACATACAGTTTTTTATTTAGGATGATGACACCACCTCTTTGTAGTCTTCAATAATTTTTTTCTTGTCTTCAACTTGAATCGGCAGATATTTTATTTAGAAGAAAAAGTATTGGAAGGAGTCTTTCATAAGCGAAGTATAATTTTTAAATTATTTTTTCATAGTTTTCTTTTAATATAAACTTAGTGCGAGTAACTACATATTCAATGGTGGAGTTAGATTCTAATGTCAGTGAGTATCCTTTTCATGCGGTAAAACTTTATTTAATTTAATTTTTTTTGTTAGTTAATTCGTTGAACATAAAAATTTTGAAAAAAATATCATAAAATAGTATAATATCAATCTATCAAAAAATTGTTTTTGGATAAATGAAGTTATTGCCAAAGAAAAAATATATCAGTAGCAAAATGAGTGTGACCAAGAAAAAATTCAAACAGCTCATGTTATTTTAGCCTCTCTCTAACTTTCGATAATTTTTTGCTTTTTAAAAATTTTACCTTTTTTTTTAAAATTCAAACAAGTCATTATTTGTTAATTATTTAGTTATAAGTTTTTTAATGAGATTTAGCACATGTTTATTTTTTGATAAGAAAATTATGCAAATAACTAATCACGTAATTTTAAGTTAGAAGTGGTATGATAAAGCTCTCCTTAAAATGACTACTTCAAAATTTAAACTTATGATATTATAGTAAGATTTAGTTAAGATACATTTTACTTTCACTGTAGCAAGCACAGCTTGGATATTCAACACATATTTATAAAAAAAATTGAGTGAGGTCACATTCAAATTTTAAGATTGAGGCAATTGAACATAAAATCATAACATGTTAATGAAATTGCAAAATTTTATAGGGTGCTTGTACACACCCTCACAAATATGTGGCTCCGCCACTGTACATATTAATATTTGTAATTAAATTTTTTAATTAAAATTTATGTATATTTTTATAATAATAAATTAATTAAAAAAATATATGCAGACAATATTTTTTTTTTTACTTTAATAAAAAATTATTTTTTCCTTCAGTAGTGATGCATTGAAGAAGATAAAAGAGGGTGTTTTTTGTTTTATAATTTATGTTAATTTGTTGTTAAACAACATCTAAAGATAAAATTACAATAAATATGTTACATTAGAATAAAAAATGTGATAAAAATAATAAATTAAAAAGAGAAAAATGCACTTAACCTTTTATTTCTTTTGATGAGCCAACTTTAACATATAAAGACGTGGATTCCTTCAAAATGAAGGAACAAGCCGTACATCATATAGAAAATCAGAAGCTTTCCTATCCAAATGGAGCAATCAACGTTAATAGTCTATTTTAAATTTTAGGTCATTTCGATAAAGATTGGATGCTTTCTATCAACGTCAGAGGTGACCTTTTCAAAACAGTTGTAATAGTTAAAAGTCTGTATTAAATATCTAAATATTTTAACTTATTTTCTTAAATTATAATAGCCATATTGAGATGTTTATTATATATATACTTCATTAATTTAATATTTATTTAGATGCTTGTATTGCAGTTTAGAGTTTTAATATAAAAATAAATTTAATTGATATATTATTAGGATAAAATTTTATATTATTATTTAATCATATATTATAACATCATTAAATTAAGAGTTAAATTCAATTTCTCCTCAGCTATTTGAGGTGAAATTATTCATTTTGTCTTATTGTGATTTAGATTTTGTCATTTTACTCTCATTTGACTCAAATCAATGTAATTCTAGTTTTTGGTTTCCTATTAACACTATAAATATGATTCTATTCATCTTGTAAAGTTAATGAGTTGAAGTAATATCTCTTTCTGCTATTAGTTTCTTATTTATCTTTGCTTTCTTATTTTATCCATTATCAATATCTCCTTTATTTGTTGATTTTATGCACAACATTGATATAGTTAACAAAGATATAAGGAGCTCTTGAATATTAATAATGAAATTTTAGGAGGACAAAGCTTTAATAAAACTAATGAGAAGAGAATAAAGTGACAAAGTTAAAATTATATAGTAACAAAATAATTGCCCAAAATCACAGAAGGACAAATTAAATTTAATCTTTAGATTAATTACATGAAAGATCAAACTCATTTAATGATATCAATTGCATATAATACACAATTAGATAATAGTGTAAAAAAATTTATAATAAAAATAAATTAAATTAAATTATATAAAAATGCTGACATTCAATTTCCAAATTTGGTTACAATGATATCATTTTATTATTATAGTTATGGCAAAAATTTGACTTTACATGCCAGTTTATACAATTTATCTTTACTTGGGAAATAAAAAGGTTAGAAAATGAAAATTAGTAATGTATCAGGCATTTTGTATTCTTTTCTAGCAAACCGTTGATTTCATGTATATGTCTACTTTTTCTACTTTTTCCCTAATGTAAGAAAATTATATTAGTAGAATGAGTTGTTCATCAATATAGTTAATTGCACATCATTCTGTGGGCTAATTATTTTAAAATAATGTTTGGAATGTGTGTTTTTGGTCACATGAGCAATTTCACCAAGCATGATATCAATACACAATTTTCTCTTTTACTCTTGATGAATGAAAAACTAAAAGGGAAACAGAAAGTGTAAATAGTTAACTTAATAGCAAAGCATCTCCTACTTTGGTCCATGTTTAGGAAAAATCAATGACTTTTCATGTTTTAATTTCAATAAAAGTTGAACCCAGATTAAACCACGTAGAAAATATATGGCCATGGAAAGGATAAATTAAAAAGAAGAAGAAGAAAATGATAAGGAAGCATACTTTTTCATTTTTATTTTTTTGTCATCATAGGAAAACAACTTTTTTTTTTTTGGGTCCATCATAGGAAGACAATCTGAAGGCAATCTTAAAATGAGACAATGCTAAGCAGTAACAGGCCCAACCCAAGATCGTTAGGGACTGAAACCTTTTCCATAGCCTTTATTCATTTTATCTTTACCAAACCCATGACCCCTTTAAAAATAAGGTAAAAATAAAATCAGTTATGGGGTGTTAGCATATTAAAAGTAGATTATGTTTTTAGATATAGAAATTATAGTTCAATTTTTAAAAGTTGCATTTAGGGAAGATTAGACATATGGGGTGATTCAAATGAGCTGAACCCTATCAAAATATTCCTGATTCACAAAAAAAAAAGTAAAATCTTAAAAAGTCAAAAAACAAACAAAAAGTCTTGTATGCTTATATTTTTATCAATAAGAACTAGATGTAAATTTTATCAGTTAAATACTAATAGATAAATTGTGTAATTGTAACCATAGAAAATTACAATTTGTTAGTCAATGATATTTCTAAAACCTCTTACTTAAAACTGTCACTATTTTCACTAAAACTTCAAAAAAAATAAAATCATAACTTGATATGGCAAGTTTCATTTAGATGCGAAAGAACTTGTGATGCTCAGGAACGGAACTAGAGCAATAGGACAGAGGGGAAATATAAATTTGGAAGGGTTCAGATTATATTTCATAAAAAAACAACTAAAATTCTACCACTTGTAATGCTTTTGTTTTACAAGAGTCCTTAACGGAAAATGCTACTTGCCACGAAAAATATACACGAATGAACATTACAAAATTTTGTCATCCAAATACCACACCTGAAAAAAAAAAAGTAGTTTCACTGTAAACGTTTTTTTCTTTCTAACTTAGAAACTGTTTGTTTCAGCTTGGAGCCACTGCAAATTAATTAGGAGTGTTAATTTGATTCATTAATTTATGCATTATCCAATTCATCAATATGTAAATCTAAACTAATCTGTCTAATTATAATAAAAAATTTAATGAATGATTTTTGAATCATTGTACAAAAGTAGAAAGCATTGTTGTGTTCGTAGAAAGCAAATACGTCAGTATCACGTTGATAGAAGATGAGATAAGTCCGCGATGATAGTAATAATTGTACAAAAGGATAATGTTGAAAATTTTTTAAACTAATAGTTTCTCAATTGAGAAAATTAATTCACTAAATACCCATTTTATTCCTTTAAAGATATAGGTGACACCAATTTGGTCATTAAAAAAAAATTAACATTAATTTAGTCCCTAAATAATAGCAAGTAACATCAATTTGTTCCCTTAATCATAGAAAGTGACATCAATTTAATATCTCAACAATAATGAAAATTTACATTAATTTGATCCCTCAATTATAAGCTTCATTAAGGGTGTTACTTTTCATGATTGAGGCACTAAACTGATGTCAACTTTTTTTAGATTATCAAATTAATGTCACTTTTTTTTTAGGAACTAAAATGAATGTTTACTCAAATTAATTTAATAGGGACGAAATTGAAAATATTTTAAACTAATAGGTCATTAATTGAGGCAATTAATTTGATAGGGATTAAAATAAAAAATAAAAAATCTATGGTATCATGGACAAAAATTGAACCTAAAACCTTAGTTAGTTTTGCCTAATAAAGGGTTTAGAAAATTTTATATTCCTTATATGCGGAGAAAAGACATATTAATATTCTTCAATGAATATTAGGAGGAGATATTAATATTGTGGGGGGTTGTAATATTGTTTTTTTTTTCAAAGAAAGAAAATATTAATTAATACAACCCAATAATTGTAATTAATTTGTAGAAAACTCAGACCTTGGCTTAGTAACTGACAGGTTAAGCGAGCACACGATAAGTAATCACATGGAACTCAAATCCCAGCATCCAACGCCACATGAATCCCTATATCAATCCATATGTTATGTGAAATAATGTAACTTTAAGAGATGGAACAAGGAAAAATAAAAATGAGCACCTTTGCTTACAAAGAATCTTTTTTTTTTTTAATAAAACAAACCCTCATCAAAGAGTTTTTTTTTTTTTTTTTTTAAGTTTGCTAAAGTAAGCAGCATGGTGCAATAGCTGGTGGCTTTGAACAATTACTAATGTTTTATTTAGTAGATAGGAAAGAAATTTAACAGATTTACATCCATTTAGCTTCAAAAAATAATTAACTTAAGTTAGATATCTCGCTTCACTGGCATTACAATAATATTGTTCTTGAATCTTGAATAATACACAATTACATTTGAAAAAAAAAAATCATACATTCAGATTTACAATATTTCGTTTGAACATCTTCTTTCTTTCTTGTTTGTTTAAATTTTATTTAAAATATTTCATATGCAAGCCATAACTTTTTATTCTATTTTATTTAAAATTTTCTATTTGCAATCATAACTTTTTAGCTCAGTAGGAATTGGTTTGAACTTTAAAGAAAAGTTCTATTTTTTCATAATTAATTTTGGAGTGCATACCAAGTATACATTGTGAAGATGGAAAATGTTGTTGGTAACCAAAAAATATATATATATATATAAATTATCAAACCGCAGTTATAAATTAACCAAGACTTCTCTACTTATCTATCGTAGATTCCACTTGAGAGATGATCATATATCAAAACTAACATTTTGGGAGAGATGATCATAGAGTACCAAAAAAACACTAAAATTTTGTGGGTCATGCTTCACTAAGTGATGTTTACAATTAAGATAATTTAGTTGTAAACTTAATTCCTAAATTAAAAAAAGTATAGTAAATTTGAATCATCGAATTGATTCTATTGTTTTTAAGTAACTTCTGGTACTAAATTAATTTTTTGTTTAAATGTCTTCTTTGATAGATACTCAATTGATATTTTTACAAAACCAGTAACTTGTAATATATGAAATTAATATATAAACAAAAGCAAATATATCTAATAAGTATGCTTATAAGTCCAAAATGATAAACCTCTCTACATTATCTTACAATCCTTAATACTAATAATGATAATAATGTTAATAATAAGTCATTAGTAACTAATAATGCTAAGTAGTGGTTGCACTTCACTGATTAAGATGTCATGCACAATTACAAACTTGCCTAAATATGCTACTTTGGATCAGGCGTATCAGCCCATGGCTCTACTTGTCTAAGATCTAATGAACTGACACTATTGTATAAGGCATACAAGTCTTCATTCGATTGTGGTAATCCAACATTATCTGAATTTGGCACTCTCCTAACACTATTATATAAGTTATATAAATCTTCATTCGATTGTGGTAACCCAACATTCTCTGAATGTGGCACTCCACTCCAGTAATCCATTGTTCCAAAATTTGGACTGATATTCACTGGATTACGATTCAATGCTCGCGGATGCGACAGGTAGCGAGTTGGTGGTTGGATGTTGTGGCCCAAAATGCTGGCAGCGAATTGGTGAAAAGTAGGCATTGGCATTTGTGGTCGGAATGGTTGGCATGCTTGGCTAGGCATTGGCATTTGTGATCGGAATGGTTGGTTTACATAGATATTTTGTAGATATGGTTCGATACCTATAGCGGAACCCATAGCAACATCCATAGTAGAACTTGTAGTAACAGCACCCATAGTAGAATTCATAATAGCAGAATTGGCAGCATCCATAGTAGAACTTGTAATAGCAGCACCCATAGCAGAACTCATATCAAAACTTGCAGCACCCGTAGCAGAACTCATATCAAAACATGCAGCACCCGTAGCAGAACTCATATCAAAACATGCAGCATCCATAAAAGACCTTGTAGTAGCAGCACCCATAGCAGAACTCATAGCAAAACTTGCAGCACCCATAGCAGAATTGGCAGCATCCACAGTAGAACTTGTAGTGGCGGCACCCATAGCAGAACTCATATCAAAACTTGCAGCACCCATAGCAGAACTCATATCAAAATTGGCAGCATCCATAGTAGAACTTATAGTAGCAGCACCCATAGCAGAACTCATAGCAAAACTTGCAGCACCCATAGCAGTAGTCATATCAAAACTTGCAGCTCCCATAGCAGTAATCATATCAGAATAGGCAGCATCTATAATAGAACTTGTAGTAGCAGCACCAATAGCAGAACTCATAGCAAAACTTGTAGCACCCATAGGAGAATTGGCAGCATCCATAGTAGAACTCATAGTAGCAGCACCCATAGCAGAACTCATGGCAGCATCCATAGTGGAACTTGTAGTAGCAGCATCCATAGCAGAACTCATAACAAAACTTGCAGTACCCACAGCCGGAGCGCCTATAGTAGAACTCATAGTAGCAGCACCCGCAGCAGAACTGATAGAACACATAGAAGAACTTGCAGCACCCACAACAGCAGCACCAGTAGCAGCAGCTACACTAATGACGTCTGTAACAGCACCAGTAGATTTAGATGCTACCTCTATATGCTGAACATTCCCTTTCTCTTGATGTGGAACCGGAGTTTCCTTAGGTTTCTCAGCTTTCTTATAAATCCTACACAAAATACAGTCATCCAACTGAAAAGGAACGCAATGTTAATTGATTTGAGGATTGAAAAAAAAAAAAAAGAGTTAAGAACAAATTTAAAAAGAAAATAAGTACATACCCTCATGTTAAATTGATCACACCTTCTTCGACGAGGAGAGTGAGGAGGCTCGTTTAGTCTGTATTCATGCATAATCCAGTTGGTCTTTTTATTTTCTTCTTTCTTTGATGGCCTTTTATGATAGAAAACCAATGTCCTCTTGTACCCAATAACTTTGCCTTCATGAAAAATTTCTTTATCAGATCCAGTAGCCTTCCAAAACCCATCGCCTGCTGATCGTTTCGGTCGACTTCCATTCCTATACCTTCGATCCCTCGAAGTGAAAAAGTACAATTTTTGCTCTCCCCAATCCATGTATTCTTCTGCAAGAGAAACAACAGTCACAAAGGCTTTCAATATATAAGCTACACAATAGACAAACTATTAACTAATTGTTTGTGAAAATTAACCTGCAAGTACTTCAGGACTGTACTTGTAAATATCAACTTCCACGATCAAGTTAGGTGGCAAAGCTTCGTTCTTTGCTTTCCTACTCAAATAATAGGTGATAAGCTCTTCGTCTGTAGGGCAAAACCTATATCCAGATGGGATAGTCTTCCAGTATTCATGATTTGGGTTGTTGACCTTTCCTTCCAAGTATTGATGATTTGGGTCTCCAATGTTGACCTGAGAACTAGCGATGACTGCGGCTGATGGATCTGTTAAAGTGTAGATGATCATGTTTGTTGCATTATTGACATTGGGATTGTTTTGGTTGGCTTCATAAGGCATGTTGTTCCGAAGGCTTTGCTCCATCTTTGGAGTTTTCAAATCAGAGGAAATTGACCCTAATGAAAGGTTTTATGAAAAAAAAAAACTTTGAAAGAACTGTAATGGGGGTCGATGTATATGTATATACGAATTTATGAACTGATAACAACAAATTTAATATGAAACACAAGTCTATATGAATTAAAAAAAAATAGAGTAGTCTATCTCTTTCTTATCTTCTTAAATTGTGATAGTTATTTAGATGATGATAGAATTATGATAATAATTGGATAGTTATTCCTAGCTAGATTAGGATTTATAAAACCCTGGATAGATATTAACTTAATTTATTATTATTTAAAATATTTATCAACGGAAAAAAGTGTATTTTGTATAAAAAAAATTTTTTTTAGGGATGCAAAGATGATAGGCATGAAAAGAAAAAAAAAATTGCACATCACGTATATTCTATTTTTTAACAGTGTTTCGAACTCTCCTAATAGCCATCAACTACCTTTAAAATTTAAATACATATCATTTTGCAAACAATTATCTTTTTATTTAAATTAATTAATCTATAATAATATAAAATTTTATATGAACTACAATAAAAATGAAAAATGTGGTTTGAGAGGCTCTAGATGCTAGTATCTATTTATATACTATTATAAGAGGAATTCCCCTCTTTGGTGTCTAATTTTTATTTTCTTAAAAAAATATTAATAATTATTTGAAAAAAAAAAAGGTATAAAATTGTAAACACAATACATTGTTTTATAACTACATTTTACCATTACAAATATTTTTAAATATAAAGAGTTATTTTTTTTTTACATACACTATTATAAATGACTTCAAATATATTTTAAATTTTTGTAAATTTATTTTTATTTAACTAAATTCAATCATCAAAATTATATTTAATTAATTGATAAAATCATTATATAAGCAAAAATTAAAAAAAAATGCTGATTGAGGGAGGCACTGTTGTACCTATTATAAAGGGAATTTCCTTCTTTAATATCAAATTTTTAATTTTTCAAAAGACCATTAATAACTAATTGAATACAAATAGAAAATGAAATAAAACTAAAATACAAATATTTTTTATAACAACATTCGAAAATTACAACTGTTTTTAAATCTGGAGAATTATATATCTTTTTTTTACATATACTATTATAAATGGCTTCAAATATATTTTACTTTTTTCACAAAATTATTTTTATTTAAATAATTGATTTATAATAAAATAAAATTATAATAAATCAATTTAAGATACTGATAAGAATGAAGTGGACGAAAATTCGAATATATTAGGTAGAAAAAAACGCAAAAGAACGTTAAAAGATTGGGTGGGTGTGAGAGAGTGAGAGAAGTGAGAGAGTGCGGGTGCATAAGGGTATGAGGTGTGGTGAATGAAGTGATTTGGTGCAAGTGAGTGAGGGACGTGCTTGTGCGTGACTGTCTTGTTTGGTGAAGTGGGGATTGCTATGTCTGAGGGCATGGATTTGGCTATGTATTTGGCTTGATTTTGGTGACTGATTATTAGTGAGCTTTGCGCAATGGTGGCTATGATAAGGGATGTTGGTGTTCATAGAGGAAGGTTCAAGGTTTGATATTCTGGTGAGGGACATGCAATGGAGTTAAAGAAAAGGATAATTACTAGATGCTGAGTGCACATTTGGTGTGATGAAAGAAAAGAAATAGAATAAAATAGAACATACAAAATTTCCAAGGTCAAAATATAAAAAAAATCTCATTCTCATTCCATTCTTTTCTTTTTCCTCTTAACAAACATGCACTGAGATGTGTCTTGGTGAGTATGGCTTATGCGTTACACGAAGCGAGTGATGGCTGGGTTTCTCGAGTTTAGAGCCATCTTTGGCTTGGAACAAGGTTGAAGGCTGAAGGGTTAAAGCATAAAGGAGGTGGTCTGAAAGTGCTATGTGTACGTGTGATGGGTGAGTGCATGTGAGGGTGAGAGGAAGCGAGTGATTGCGTGGTTACGTGAGCGAGTTCCGTGGGTGTTTGGCTACGGAGGCTGGTTTGTTGTTTGTAGAACTTGGTGATTCTAGTTCCGTTGGTGCTTTGTGGATTATTTGGGAGTGTACGGAAGGAGAAAACATGAATACGGCTATACGGAGAGACTATATCTTGAATAAAATAAAAGAAAATAATTACTTTGAGAATTTACCTTTAATTGAAACTTGAAAACTGAAAAGATGAAAGTCTCTTGCTCTTGCTCTAAAAAATTTTACCTACTTTCTCTCTTCTCACTTATGATAATATTGTGTTTAGCCCCTTGATCTCCTTCTTTAAATAGACTTAAATTCCTAATTATTAGATAGAGTCAAATCTTATTTATAACTCAACCTTTCCTATTCAAAATCACCTCTTCCTAATCTATTCCTATCTTGATAGGGTCTTTGATTTGAATTGGACTTTATCTATTCTTTCATATTGTTATTATCTTCAAGAAATTAGAATATTCTTTATATTATTATTTTTGAAATTTCTATCTTCTTATTAAATTAATTAGTAAAATAAAAATTAGAATATTTTATTTTTATTTTTTTTTTATTAAAATAAAATAAAAGGGATAAGACAAAATATGATGTTTACAGTTATCCCAACTCTTTACTTGATCTTTACTAAGGAAAGTGAGAAACAGTAGCTTCTTATTTTACCAACATAAGGATTAAGTAAAGATAAACATATATTTTGTTCAGACAAAAGTGAGAAACCAAACATAAATGACAATGAATACCTAGACCTTGAGAAATGATAGTCGTGCCGATTTGGAAAATGAAATAGGTACAAGGAAGTGAAAAGTATATGCAAAGAGTACAAGATCTGAAAAATAAATTGGATGGGTATGGGAAATAATTTTTGATTGTATTTAAATACTTAATTCAAAGTTAAAAAGTAGTTACCAAACTTTTCTGCTATTAAAAGATACTTCTATCATCATGC
Organism: Castanospermum australe; assembly: GCA_019955255.1. Classification (NCBI taxonomy): domain Eukaryota; kingdom Viridiplantae; phylum Streptophyta; class Magnoliopsida; order Fabales; family Fabaceae; genus Castanospermum; species Castanospermum australe. Next base: position 48,466 of record NSJW01000387.1, on the reverse strand, counting down.
TATGTTATTATCATTTTTAATATTATTATTAAAATTTACCTAAATTTTTAATTATTTATGATTAAAATTTACTTCTTTCACTACCACACTAAATCACTTCTTTTACATATGTAAAATTTGTTGAAAGGCAATTAATTATACTAACCTAAATTACATTGCAATGACTATTATCAGCCATTACAATTACGAGAGACTTTAAACGTATAAAGTGTTTGGGCTTCAAATCCATATATGGCCCTTTAAAATAAAAAATGAAAAACCAAAAGTTGCAATGACAAAATGATGATTCAATGTCTCAATGAAAATTGGCTTATCTAGTCAACTTTTTACTTATGCTTTGACATAATTTAGGTTCAATTCTTGAATTTTTGTTGGTGAGCCATTTGTAAGTATTTCTAAAAGTGTTTATTGAGTCCAAATGCATACTCTAACTCTAAACTAGAACAAGTTTTCTCTTCAACCTAAATTTTTACTTAAAAAAAAAAAAAGATGATTCAATGCATTCGGGCTTCTGATTCTTATATGACACTTAAAAAAAATGATAAACCAAAAGTTGTAATGACAAAAATAATGATTCAGTGATAACTCAACACCCGTGTTCAAATGGCAAACTGATTGCCTTGATATCTCCGCACCCGTGTTCCACCTCCTCCCCGAACACCCCCCCCCCACCAACCCAAAAAAAAGAAAGAAAAGATAATTCAACACCCAACGAATGCATATTCATGAGTAATTAGTAAATATATGCTGTGTGAAATTATGACAGTTTAAATGACGTATGTTCTTCTTCTAAATACATTTTTATTAGCCACTATATCATGCTTTGAAGTCATGTGGCCATTCCTGCTTCAAACAAATAAGTAAAATAGTGAACATATATGACACTGAGCAATTAGTAAATATAAGCTGCGTGAAATTATGGCTGTTTAAATGACACATATTCTTCTTCCTAATACATTTTTATCAGCCAATAGATAATGCTTTAAAGCCATATGGCCATTTATACTTCAAATAAATAAGCAAAACAATAAACATATATGGCACTAATGCATAATGCATCAAGTAAAGTCTGAATAATCTTTATACATATCTTGGGTCGCCATAGCTGAATAAGGTTTTATAAGTACATTTCAAAATTAGTAGATGTGCCATCTTAGTTTGTTTGAGGTGTAACTCAAGCGAAAAAGTACAAAGAGCAATGTGGACCCTAATGAAGTATATCAGCAAGTATGTAATATGTCATTTTAGTTATATTATATCTGCAAGTTGAGATTTACAAAATTTATTTGTTATGAAATCTATTTTAACTTCTATATTTCATTATTTGTTATGATGCAATCATCAAGTAAAGATGATCAATTTACTTTTCTCAGTGATCTCTTTTCATGTTTGTTTTTGAGTTTTCTCAATTCCAAGTGTTTATGCTTAAAAAAGGTAGTTGTATTTGCAAAAAAATCTAAAATCGAAAAGCATAATTTAACACTCCTTCTTTTAGTTTTGCCAACTTCATAAAGTACAAATTCAAGCAAGTTTCACTTGAACATCGCAGTTTGGAGGTTTCCACTTGTTGTGTGCCACTCACCTTTACTATTGCATCTCTGTTGATTCTTGGTGCCCTATGTCTATTGCATTGTCTTTTACACTATTTTATTTTATTTTATTTATGCAATGAGCCCAAAAGTCCTCTGGTTGTTGTGTACATTCATTAGCAATATAGCAACATCAAATTCTTACAAGATCATTTCCTTACCATAAGTACTATATAAAGGAATCAATATGCACTTTTGAAAACTGCCTGCTGAAACTTGGAATATTTCATGACCCTTTGTTCTTTGTCCGTAAGAAATGTATTGGTTCGGTGCTCTTTTCACATATGCAGGTCTAATTGTTTTCTTCAGGTAAAAGATAATTTGAAGTTTAAATAGTCAATTAAACCTTGATTTTGCTTTATGTCTAATTTTCTTTCGGAGGGATTAAAGAAAGACATTGATACACAGGAAAGGGGAAGGGGGAGTGCAGAGATTGGGGAATAGAGATCGAATATGCTGGGGAATGGGTAATTTCATTTGTGTTTTTGTGTCCTTCTCCTCCTTGAATTCTTTTCCATTCTGCATCGTGCTGCTTTGGTTGGTTTGATTGTCAACCACTTATACAATGCCATAATGGAAATTGAGATAATTTCCATTTTCTGTTCCTATTCCCCCATTTTTTTAAAAAAATTTCATAATGCATATTATGCTTTAAACTAGGCTATGAAATTAGGCTACTAACTTAAATTTCTTATTGGTAGGTGATCCATGAATCCACTCATAGGAATAGGTTTGTGGTAGTGCAATAGCTCTTGACTTCTATTATGCTGTTGTATTCCTCTTGATGCAGTGTCTTCCTACTTCCTTTTTCTGCATCTCCACCATTCTACCTCATTTATGTCATAGTATTGATTGGGCTTGGTGGGGGTGCGAAAACTATTCTCTTCTATCATGTAAGCTCCCAATGATATTTTTGTTTCATTGCTTTTGATATTTATAGAAATGCCCCAACTATTTTCTATTAAAACCCAAAATATGTCATAGTATCCATTTGTTTGAAGGGGGTTGTCAAAAGGCAGTTTCAATATGCAATTTTATGAAGTCAGTAGGATAGTTTTGCAAACACTTTGTTTTCATTAATCTAAACACCGGAAATATATTAATTTTCAGTTTTAACCGTTGGAGAGGGTTAGGTCATTTTTATGAAGTTTTTTTTAAATGCATAGCCTTTTGCCTTGATTGTTAGTTGTAATTATGATAATTCAACAAAGAAAAAATTGTAATCAAATATTGTATGCATATGAGACAAAGGAAGAATCATGATTAGGTAGTTAGTGAAAAACTCAAAGCAACTTATTACATTAGCAAGTGCCATTAAATGGTTGGTTAAAATCTGTCTTCTAGTTAAATATATGAGTTCCTTCAATACCTTCTTTTGTCTTCATCTCCTCTCAAGTTTTACGGTTAATTGACTAGTTCGCACCTTTCATATATAGATGCAATTAAGTTCACAAGGCAAGGATATGAATTTCCTATGCTAAGATAGTGTTCTTGACAAACTTTTTATGGTTGTGTCAACTTGGGGATGGCTCTATCCATTAGGATATTATTACATCAAATGAACCTAATGAGGGCACTTTTATTCTTAGTTCTGAAACAACAAAGGGTAACCTTTTTCTCTCTCTTTCTCTTCTATAGAAGAATTGAAGGAATGGAAGGAACAATTTGGCCACTAGTCGCGTATGGGTATGGACCATCTTTGTCAAGTTCCTCAACTTAGCTCTACGTTGTTGCTACGACAATATTATGTTAGAAGAATTATTTTATCATTGTATGATAATTAGAACACCAAAATAAATCTGACTTCTTAAAGATTTAAAGAGAGCCATCCTTGAATCCTAGTGCCAATCCAGATATCGGAAGGATGAGAGACTAAGCTTTTCTCTGTATCTCTCACTCTTCTCTGCATTTGCTCTCAAAGGGACAAGTTGAAGAGTCTCCATAGTGAGGCTAGGGTTTCTGTTAGGGAGTACAGAGAGACCTAACTACAAATAAATAACTTAACGAGCCTTTTTATTATAGGCCTGTTGGGTTAAGGCCTACACTATCATCAGTCCACACTAACCTAATGTAAAGTGCATAGCCTATAATAATTATATCACAATTATATTGGGTCTATCAATGTTTGTTTATAATTCATATCGTATTGTCTACCTAATTTTCACAAACAAAATGTTACAAAATTTAAAAACATTTTATTTCGAAAATGATTCTCAGGTTGAACAGCTAAGAAAAAAAAAAACTTATTACGTGGCCACGATTTAAACAAAATGATATATAAACAATACCTTTAATATGACTTCGTCAAATAATGTCAATCATGTCGAATTATGGTAGTCATCGATCATTTATAGACACAACTTCTTTTTGTGGTCACAAACACAATTTAGCATTATTACACAAGAAGTTTGATAAATGATATATACAATTTAGTTATCTAATACACAATTTAGTTTGATAAATTCAAAACAAAGGCCCTTGAGTATTCTAATCAAAGAAGTTTTTAGTTATCTAATACACATTATATTTACATTCATCTAAAATTGATAAATGATATATACAATTTTTTTGTAGCTACCAAATGTGAATAACATTAATTACTTGTCTAATGACCAAATAAGCTAGCAAATCCAACAATTTTGAAGAAATAAAGATTTAAAAGGTCTCATATCATTTAATTGATTCAGTACTAAATTCTCCAAGAATCGTCCTTAAAATCTCTAAACAAATAAGTGTATGATATTATTCATCTGAATTCAATTAGCAAAATATTCACTAATTAAACGAAGCCAAAGACAAGTAGGCATGTATTATTATGATTTTTGTGATTTCATCAAATCCTTTTCAAGGTTCCAATTTTGGAAAAAATTATTATTCATATATATAGTTTAGTATCCCAGACCTTACAAAATTTTTCAAAACCAGACATTTTAACAGGATCATTACATAATAAGTAATTTGTATTAATCTTTACATCAAATAATGACAATAGTCAAAATCGTTCCACTGATTTCTAGATCCATAGAATGCTTGATTTGAGTAACACATAGACATGTTAGTTCAGGCTGGGCCACCTCACCTCGGGCCAATGATTTTTCGGGTTAGGCCAGGCCAATTAAAAAGAATTGTGGTCTGGCATTTTGTTAGATTGGCCCAACTCAATGCAGGCATCGAGCTAATCGGGCTAGCACATTGGTCCGATTTCATAAAATAGTTATCATATATTTATGTGTATAATTAATTATACTATTATTAAAATCATTAAATTGGAGCATAATTTGTACTTTAAAAATATCACTTTTATGACAAAAAATAAAAATAAAAAATTCATTTTCAAGCTATTGGGCCACTCAAAAATTGGGTCAAGATAGGCCAGGCCAAAATTACTAAAAGTGCACATTTTGCCAGGCCATTTGTCAGGTTATTCGGACCTGCCTATCGGACTTGGCCTGTTTTGATATCTCTAGTAACACACAAGTCAATCAATGCAATCATATTAAGTGTTTTCAAGGTAATTCATGAATTAAAATTGTTACCAAATCATGATTACCAAACTTTGTAGCGTTAAAGAAAAATTACACTATCAAAATTAGACAAAATTTCTTAACAAAAAGAATATATAATGAGATAAAATTTGAGGAAAAATCTCCTACACCTTAAAAAATATGTATGTACTATTATTATTTGCCAATATAGGGTAAATTGCCATATTCACCAGGCTAAAGGAATGAAAAGTAAACATTAAAAAATAATAATAATTGAAAAAAAAACTCCAACTTAAATGACTCATAAGATGAAAAATCTATTGTTGTGATTACTTATAAAACACATAGGATTAAAATTTTTGTCTTATCTTAAATAGTAGGATAAAAATAATAGCAATATATATGCATCAAATTTTGAATACATAAAATTAAAGGAGTAAAAAAAAATCTCATCAAAATTCACACATGTAAGCTCTACCAAAAAATTTCTAAAGTGTAGGGCCAAAATAAAACTTACATACAAATATATGAACCAAAATTTCACTAATGCCATGAACAAATAAATACAATTTATAAAAATAATTGAGAATTCAATTAGTCAGCCACATGAGTTATTGGAGGAAAGTGTCACAACTTACATACTCCTATTTTGGCAAGGCAGACAAAAATGTGAATGCCCAAAATTATGAAGTTGACACATTAGACTACAATAAAACTTACTAATGTCCCCTTTAAGTAAACATATTTTTAAGATCATTGCAGCTAACACAATAAAACTCAAAGATCCTGTTCCTTCTAGGTAGACAAGGTTCCAAAGTCATTGTGTCTTTGCACACGTGCTTCATAAAAATCTTCAAAATTACGAAATACGACAACCACCTTTAGGTAAGTGATCACATATAGTAATTTGAAGAAAATATTCCAAAAATTGATGTGAAAAAGTCTTCACAGGTGTTGTAAATAAGCCAGTTTAGTGACTAAAACATTCACATATACCTTCAAACTATTTCGTACTAGTATATTACTAATCTATTCAACATAAGACACTAACACAGTATGTGCCTCAATAGGTCATTAAGTCATAGACTTGTTTCATCCAAAACAATCTCAATTAAAATTATTTAATAAATGCAATTATTATTGCAAAACAATGAACAATACAAGGACTAATGGGACACAAGATAAAAATTATTCATAATCCTTAAAATTTATCATAAATGAAATCTTATATTCAAATTAAGTAAGGTGAAAGAAAATATCAAAATTATAAAATTTTCTTCCACAACTATAGAAGTCATAATCATGATCATCCAAATTTCTCATTATTAGGGCTTAGAAACCACTATTTCATTAATATAAAGTTAATGAAAATTGACTAGACAAAATCATTGTATAAATACATATGGAATGCTTAGCGCCAATTATTTGGGCATTAAACAATATGCTTTTCAGCATCATAAGTTAAGACAAGAGCCCAAACATAATGCCCCACATGACACACCTCTCTTTGGGCAAGGTATGCAATAACATATTAGTTCTCTTCTTATGAAGCTAAGAATAAGAAATTCCTAACATTTAAGAGCAATCCCCTTTAGACAAATAGCCTCAAATATTTAAAGATACTGTCATTAATAGGCTTCACAAGATTTTCAATTATAACACATATATAAAAACTCTTTTTTGGCAGACAATTATGCGTAATAATGGAAAATTTATCCCTGACATGATGATAAGTTTCAAAACCAATATGAACAAAAACTCTTTGGTAATAAACATTCACATTAATTTATAAAACTAGTTATACATGGAAACAAATGTCTAAATAAATAAAGATGATAATGTACTGTAATAATATGACCTAGTCAGTATGAGATACCAGACAATATGTACCTCTGCTAGTCATAAAACAAATTCAATCGCATTTCATAATATAACAAATTTCTATAGTTCAACATACACATAAATGTAATTTTATTCTATTTTAAAACTATAAGATAAACTTGAGAGAATATAAGGCCAGATATAATATAAGCATTGATGACATTCATGACATTAAAAAAAATCAGCAAAAATCAGAAATACTAATCAATATTTCAATAGAAGTAGTACAGTTATTCATTGAAAAAGTAATTGTTTAAGACAAATAGGAATGCATTAAATAAAATAAAAGGGCATAAGAATAGCTTTAAAAATATAATAAATATTTATAGAGAGACCAATATAAAATCATACACTCTCCTTTGGGCAGAGTGTGTAACTAAAAATTAGAACCTCGCAGATCAGTTAATAATTGAAGAACACATCAGCTTTGAAAATATATCTCTTTTGGGTAGACAAATCTCCTAGAAAAATGAATCCCCTAATAACTTCATCAAAAATAAGCTTCTAATTACATAACACAACAAGCCTTTTGGGTAGGCAATCGCATGCTCTAATTAGAAACATTTCCTAGTTTATGAAAAAAATTCACAAATCAATACAAATAATCACACTTTAGTGGTATTAACTCATATTAATAAGTGAAAAAAATGTTATATAGGAATCATTAAATGCCCAAAATAATCATTAAAGTCCAAAAGAAGGTGAAATATAGATAAACACCTTCACTAATCATGAAAAATAAATTTTACAACATTCTAAAATAGTTTTGCACTTATACAATTTAAATAAACATAGAAAAAATTACATACATATATACTGAGAATATAAAATTTTAGGAAATAAACCCGAAAGAGTATACTAAATATTCATATCCAAAACATCGAATAATAATTTTTTAATATGTTTGAACAAAAAAATTATACTAAAAAATTAATTATAATTATATAATTATTTAATATTTTAAATAAAAAAAATATTTATGATAGCAGAAAAATATGAAAAGTATACCAAAATTTATTCTTAAGAGGGTGAAGCACGGAGGAAGAAACGGAATCGGGAAACAGCGCATGAAAAAGCCACACGTGCCCACACGCACTACTGGCACGCGTGGCCTTTGTCCCACACAGCTGGAGGTCATCTCCCACCTCAGCGGGTCGACCCAAAACCATGAAGCTCAAGTTCAATTCTGGGGCGATTTTCGTGGGATTTTGGTGTGGGTTCGACAGGAAGTACTTATAGAAATGGCTCTGTCTAGAATTCGAGCAAAAATTCCAACCAAAACCATGCCAAAACATGAAGATTGGATCGAGATGCCCACCGTCCAGACCCACGACGCGTTTCAAGTTTTCATGCTCAATTTCTGCAACTTTTTGATGTGTTTTTGTCTGAATTTTTCATGGGGTTTTTCTAAAATTTGGTGGTTTATAACATTAGCCATATGAAATCAAGCAAAAACAATCAAGATTTCATTTAAAATTTTGGAGATCTTTGAAACAATACACTGTCAAACCCAAAAATCAGGTTTTTTGAAAAATACATACTTAGAACCGAAATTGGTTCAATTAAATGGAATCATTAAGGTCCCAATGATCTATATATGTGAGAATAAAAATCAGTAAACGGTCCAATTGCATCAAATTATAAAATTTTTAGATGAATCCTAACTGCAAGATTCGAAAATACTAATATGCAATTCTCTCTTTACAGGTCACGAATCATAACAATTTTGACGTCTGCGGATTCTTTGCAATGAGATCTATAATAGCCCTTACAATTTCGGGTTTCAATTGGCACAAAAATTTTCGTCAAATTTGAAACCAAAGGTGTGCATAGAAGAAACAGAAAATCCAAATAATAATAAACATAATCATATCCAATCAATAGATATTTGGGTTCTCAAATCATACCATTAGGATCTAATACTAAATGTTAGAAGAATTATTTTATCATTGTATGATAATTAGAATACCAAAATAGATCTGACCGGTATAGAAGATCCAAAAAGAGAGTCATTCTTGAATCCTAGTGCCAATCTAAAAATCTGTAAGGATGAGAGACTAAGCCTTCTATTGCATCTCCTACTTTTCTTTGCATCAGTTCTCAATGAGGCAAGTTGAAGATTCTCCACACTAGGGTTTCTATTAGGGAGTAGAGAAATAACTTAATCACAAATAAATAATCTATAGGACCTTTCCATCATAAGTTTTTTGGGTTAAGGCCTATACTATTATCAGTCCACACTAACTCAATGTAAGGTACATGACCTATAATAATTAGATCATGATGATATTAATCTTATCAATGCTTGTTTATAATTCAGATCATGTCGTCAGTTCAATTTTCACAAATAAAATATGTCATAATCAATTGTAGCCCACATAAAAAAATTCTAATATATTAGGTTTATGTTCGTAACCATAGACTTGTTAGTTTCTATGCATTTTTCCACCCACCTCTCTTTTTGTTGCAAATTTAATTATTTATTTCTTTTCTTTGTTATATTGATGGTTTTTAATCTACTTATCTATTTTGGAAGCAGATGTTTGTAAACTATTAGTTGAAGTAATGAAACTTCTGAAGAGGAATGATTTATATATCATTGCAACCTGGCACAATAGATATAATTTTCAGTTATATTAAAATTGTCACATTTTCGTTGCTTTTGTTTTGCGGTTCAAACGTTCTTTAAAGTCTTAAGTTGTTAATGTACTGTGTCAAATCCCTTTTTTCTTTGGATTTTATTATATTTAAAGGAGTTTACTACCTATGGCTTTTCCCTTTTCATATTAGTTCTCCGTGAATGAATAGCTTGTGTCAATTGGGCATGTCAGAGAGCCATATTTCAAAGAAAAAAAAAACCAGAAACTTTGCAATGGCTAAAAGCATCTTGGAAGGGGACTGAACAGGTACACAGTTAAATATCCTCCTTCTACATATTGGACAACTTTCCCTTTAAGGATAATTTCTTTAAATCCAAGAGTGCCTATAACATTAATGTATTTATATAGTAATCAGTTAGGCCTAACAAATTAGCAGCCTTTTTCTTATTTCATATTCCCATCTGGAGAATATAGAATGTATAAGTTGCCTCCATGTTCTTTTCATCAATTATTTGCTGCATAATTAACTTGAAAGGTATGTGGATTTATGCTGAACAGTAGCCTTAAGTGAGATTATGCTGGAGATATAGCAGCTTTTACCCACACCTAAAAATTATTTTCAAAGAACTATTATTTTGTTCGTGAAGTTGAGGTTGGGTAACTTCCATAATAGTTTTGTATCAACATAACAAATGCAATGCAGTGACACAGTTTCAATCTCCCACAGCCGTGTAATAATCTAATTGTGGGACTCTTAAAGCATCGAAGCTTATGATAATATGTTAGATCTCCATGTTTGAGTCTTTATTTTTTTGTTAAAAAACTATCACATATATGAATAGGCACACAGAAATAATAGCATATGATCTTTAACAATCCATGAGAGTGATAAGGAGAAAGTATAGTCATTGTCTCAATTCTTTTTTTTTTTTTTGGTTCCATTCGTTCCTGGAATCTCAAATGCTGAACATTCTTTAGTCATATATTCAAGATATGTATGTTAAATCTCTGTTACATTTTGGTGTATAACATAGGCTGTGATATCGATGCTCTTCCATTTCTTTGTACAAGGATTGGGAAATATTAAGCCATAAAGTGGTTTACTCTGGCTTTAAATCCTCTTTCTTTTACGACAATTCCATTTCTCATAGTAGTAAAGTTAAAGAAATTGCACTTTGGGTATCAATTATTTGGATCATAGGGAGATGTATTTGATTTTAGACAAGCAAAGTAAATTCTAATGGAGTTTATATTACAAAGTTTTATTTACACTTACATAATTCTATGTTTATTACAAGAGTAAATTGAAAACATTGGTCAAGTATATAGAGTAACAGAAGCAAATTTAAAAAAAGCTTGAAGATATATATACAGCTTATTCCTATTGTATCATTGTGAAAATGAGATTGTAAATACTATTTAATCAACAAAAATAATTAGCTTTACCGTTAATATTGATGCTATTATAGTTATTCATAAATTTGTAAGAAAATCAATCCAGTGCACAGGTGCAAATATAATGAAAGAGTAAAGTAGTATATTAGTCTTTGAAAATGTTCTTCATTTGCAATTCAGTCCCTAATTTAAATTAATATGTAATTTAGTTATTCAATTATTTAAATTCTTTTTAAGGTAGTCTTTTTATTATCACTTTTAAAGGACTAAAAAGAAATAAATTTAAATATTTTAAGAACTAAATCATACACTTAATAAAAATCAGGAACTAAAATTGTAAATGAAATATATTTTTAAGGACTAAAATTATCATTTTACTCTATAATTAAATTTAACTATAAACTTTCTTTAAATGGAACTACAATAGTTTCAAAATAAAATAAGGCTAATATTTTTATTCAAAAAACAAAAATACATCAACGAATGTACTTGACTTTTTTTTTTTTTTTTTTTACAATAATATAGTTAGCCTATGACAATATTTTATTAGTACGTTACAGTTAAATTATATTTAAGTGATAACAGCCTCAAAGCCAATTCCTAGAGAGAGGATAATAAGTGAAGTATATGAAATAAATTTGACAACTTGAAAAATGAGACCATTTAGTTAAAGATAGTTTAGAAAATTTAAGTTAAAAATAGTTAAAGGGGGAGTGTGGAATTGTGGATAGATAAATGGATATGTTAATAGTTACACCAAGTAAGTATTTTTGTGGTTTGTGGGCTCGGCTTTGTGCGTAAGACTCAAAATTAAGAGTGACAAGTTGTTTGAAGCTGTGGTATAATGAATTACAAATATATCGCAAACTCTAAACCTTAAAAGATTTTGAAGTGATATTGCATATTTATATTTGGGTTGGTAACTTGATGAGCTCTGACTGAAGAAAACTATCCTTATCATTCTTATCATTGTAGATGATAACAGGACAAGATTTGTTGCATGTTTAGTTTTAATTATTTTATGCTACAAAAAAGTTGTTCACTCAAAATCTCTAAGGCCTGAAGTGATGCTAACTTTCACAAATAAAGATGTATTTCAAAAAATTACGAGGTGTTGGTGTAGTAGTAGTGAGTTACACCCCCAAATACAAGAATTATGGTTCAATTCCTAAAAGTCACATATCATGTTGAGGGCCATATCATTATCACTCATGACTCGAAGAGATTAAGGTTTATGGAACGATTCAAATGAATTGAATCCTATAAAGATACTCTAGGTTCATTCCAAAATAAAGATGTATTTAAAAAAGTGTTGGCTCAAATTATTATTAGGGTAGAAGCTTCAAATGGACAAGCAACATATGGAGTTTATTTTAAGTTATAGCAGGTCATTGAACTTGAAGATTGTAGAAGTGTGGAATCCAACAAAATGCATGACATTGTTCATCAATTGGTCATCTCAATTGCATCCAGCGATCACAATATTTTCATAATAGAAGAGAACGTAAAAAATGGCAACACTTTATTTTCTCACGAGTTGAACCCACCCTATTATCCTTGATCATTGTTAAATCAGAAAACTTCCTATGAGGTTAGAATTGTTAGCTTAGCTTATTTGGCTTTTGTATTTTTATATTGATTTTCAATAACAACAGACAAGTTTAAAAACTTGTTCGGTTAAGTTTGAAACTTTGAATGAAAATGCTTCTTAAGAAATATTTCTTCAAATATGGCTAAATCTAAAAATGACAAATGGTTGTTCCATCATTTTTTTTTTCAAAATTTCATTAAAAAAATTGAAACTACATACACTGAAAATTTTATAATTATAATAAAAATTATATAAATCAAATATATTTTTTAAAAATATAAAAATATAAAAATAAAATTATTTCAATAAAATAAATGTAATAAATAACCAAAGCAGAAAGTATTTTCTCAGAAGATACATATTTGGGCTTCTCAATTTAAACTGTTTAGTTAAAAAAATCCAAATTCCTTTTTGAGGAATGAGTGAGCCTTGAAACATTGTGTTTGGATCAATGTGGTTTAGAAAGACATGATTAGCCTTTAAAACTCGAAAAATTCTTTATATTGTACCAAATTGTACAAAAACAAGAATAATATATCATTATCATATTTAGTTATAAAATTTTATAATAATGGGCAGACCTCAGATTTTAATATTATGTATACATAACTAAAAGAAATTTGGATACATAAATTCTACTTTCACGATCTAAACTGAGGCCGTGACTAGTGTATAAAATGATTTATTTAACCTAACAAGCTTAATAAAATTAATAATCATAACGGATCAATATGTAATTTCCATTAAAAATTTGACTAAGCTTTTCCTAAGCATCAACACAATACGAAAAAGATATATATATATAACTCTTATTAATTTATATTAATACAACAAAAGCTAGATCATACCTACAGATAAATGGAGCACATTTAGAGTTTTATACATAAACAAAAGAACGCCAAATAAACATAATGACAGATAACAATAAGATGTGCACACATGATTGAGATGTTGGGCTGTTCAATAATGGACTCTCAAGCAGCTGGTAAACCTGGAACCAAAGCAGGAATGCTATCTGAAAAATATTAGAGTAACGGAATGAGTCACGTGACTTAAGAAGAGATAATATATACTATAACAAACTAAGGAACAAGCACAATCTTAAACATAAATTGTCTTTGTACACGAAACTTGAAACTAATATAACTTCTCAAGTGTATAAAAAATAATTCCAGATTTATAACAAGATACGTTGAGAATCTATCAATATAAACATCAAATATTTTAAACTAAATTGTACGAATATCCAAAATTTATCCAAGTTAACAAGATGAAAGGTCTAAAATCCAAATTGATATATGTCTATCTACATTGGGTCTAAACAAGAATCCCACGACGGTCTAATGCCACCCCCGTTAGTTAGAGATATAAGATTGAGCGTGTTGGCCTTACACGCTGAGTTAGCACCACTCTTGCTTGTTAGGGTATCAAGACTTGATGCATCAAAATTGACACCTACTGTCATCAACTATAGTGTTTATCAAATATTCCTCCCAACAAATCATGTTTTTCATAATCCACGTATACAAATCATTTTCTAAGATATCCCTTGTCAAGGAAATTTCCAAAAGTTCTTGTCCTAAGAGTTTTCCATACAAAATTAACATGGACATATAATGAGTTTTTAAGGTAGTTCTCATAAAAAATACTCATATAAGCTTGCTAAAAGTATTATAGTGACATGACAATTTATATTTCTAAACCTTCAAGTGTATAACATTGGAAATCAACATATAGAAAATATATTTAAGGCTAAAAAACAAGTTATAAAATATATTATCTATTCACAACACAAGCCAAGATAAATGGGTCTAAGTCGTCAATGTCGCCATACCACCGGAAGCAATAGAACTGTCTTCCAAGGAATTTATAATCACAAACAAGGTCCCATTCCAAGAATCACGAGCTAGAACCTTAGATTAATCAATCATAATTTTTATTCAAGAAAGCCTCAAATCAAACCCTAGGTTCTAAGACTATTAATGTCAAATCTGAATGCCCATTGCGTAACCTGACAAAATATATGAAATATTGTAAGCTCTCGGATTACCACACCTGGAAAAATATAAAAAAGCAGTATCACTGTAAACGTTTTTTTCTTTTTAACTTAGAAACTGTTTGTTTCATCTTGGAGCCACTGCAAATTAATTAGAGGTGTTAATTTGATTCATTAATTCATGCATTATCCAATTCATCAATATGTAAATCTAAACTAATCTGTCTAATTATAATAAAAAATTTAATGAATGATTAATGAATCATTGTACAAAAGTAGAAAGCATTGTCGTGTTCGTAGAAAGCAAACACGTCAGTATCACATTGACAAAAAATGAGATAAGTCCGCGATGATAGTAATAAGTGTACAAAAGGATAATGTTGAAAATTTTTTAAACTAATAGTTTTTCAATTGAGAAAATTAATTCACTAAACACCCATTTTATTCCTTTAAAGATATAGGTGACATCAATTTGGTCATTTAAAAAAAATTAATATCAATTTAGTCTCTAAATGATAGCAAGTAACATCAATTTGTTCTCTTAATCATAGAAAGTGATATCAATTTAATCTTTCAACAATAATAGAAATTTATATTAATTTGATCCCTCAATCATAAGCTTTATTAAGAGTGTTACTTTCCATGATTGAGGCACTAAACTGATGTCAACTTTTTTTAGATGACCAAATTAATGTCATCTTTTTTAGGGACTAAAATGAATGTTTACTCAAATTAATTTAATAGGGATGAAATTGAAGATATTTTAAACTAAGAGGTCATTAATTGAAAAAATTAATTTGATAGGGACTAAAATAAAAAATAAAAAAATCTATGGTATCATGGACAAAAATTGAACCTAAAACCTTAGTTAGTTTTGCCTAACAAAGGGTTTTACAAAAATTTATATTCCTTATATGCGGAGAAAAGACATGTTAATATTCTTCAATTAATATTAGGAGTTTAATATTGTGGGCGGTTGTAATATTGTTTTTTTTTCCAAAGAAAGAAAATATTAATTAATACAACACAATAATTGAATCCCTATATGCAGTCACATGGAACTCAAATCCCAGCATCCAACGCCGCATGAATCCCTATATCAATCCATATGTTATGTGAAATAATGTAACTTTAAGAGATGGAACAAGGAAAAATAAAAATAAGCACCTTTGCTTACAAAGAATTTTTTGTTTAAATGTCTTTTTTGATAGATACTCAATTTATATTTTTACAACACCAGTAACATGCAATATATGAAATTAATAGATAAACAAAATCAAATATATCTAATGAGTATACTTATAAGTCCAAAATAACAAACCTCTCTACATCATCATACAATCCTTAATACTAATAACGGTAATAATGCTAATAATAAGTCATTAGTAACTAATATTGCTAAGTAGTGGTTGCACTTCATTAATTAAGATGTCATGCACAATTACGAACTTGCCTAAATATGCTGCTTTGGATCGGGCGTATCAGCTCATGGCTCTACTTGTCTAGGATCTAATGAACTGACACTATTATATAAGGCATACAAATCTTCATTCGATCGTAGTAACCCAACATTCTCTGAATTTGCCACTATCCTGACACTATTATATAAGGCATACAAATCTTCATTCGATTGTGATAACCCAACATTATCTGAATGTGACACTTCGCTCCAGTAATCCATTGCTCCAAAATTTGGGAGTGGTATTCAATGGATTACGATTCAATGCTTGCGGATGCGACTGGCAGTGAGTTGGTGGTTGGATGTTGTGGCCCGAAATGCTTGGCAGCGAATTGGTGAAAAGTAGGCATTGGCATTTGTGGTCGGAATGGTTGGCATGGTTGGCTAGGCATTGGCATTTGTGATCGGAATGGTTGGTTTACATAGATATTTTGTAGATATGGTTGGATACCTATAGCGGAACCCAGAGCAACATCCATAGTAGAACTCATAGAAGAACTTGCAGCACCCACAACAGCAGCACCAGTAGCAGCAGCCACACTAATGACGTCTGTAACAGCAGCAGTAGATTTTAGATACTACCTCTATATGCTGATCATTCCCTTTCTCTTGATGTGGAACCGGAGTTTCCTTAGGTTTCTCAGCTTTCTTATAAATCCTACACAAAATACAGTCATCCAACTGAAAAGGAACGCAATGTTAATTGATTTGAGGATTGGAACAAAAAAAAAAAAAGAATTAAGAACAAATTTAAAAAGAAAACAAGTACATACCCTCATGTCAAATTGATTACACCCACTTCGGCGAGGAGAGCGAGGAGGAGGCTCGTTTAGTCTGTATTCATGCATAATCCAGTTGGTCTTTTTATCTTTTTCTTTCTTTGATGGCCTTGCATGATAGAAAACCAATGTCCTCTTGTACCCAACAACTTTGCCTTCATGAAAATTTTTTTTATTCCCAGTAGCCTTCCAAAACCCATTGCCTGTTGATCGTTTCGGTCGACTTCCATTCCTATACCTTCGATCCCTCGAAGTGAAAAAGTACAATTTTTCCTCTCCCCAATCCCTGTATTCTTCTGCAAGAGAAACGAAAGTCACAAAGGCTTTCAATATATAAGTTGCACAATATACAAACTATTAACTAATTGTTTG
This sequence comes from Castanospermum australe, assembly GCA_019955255.1. Classification (NCBI taxonomy): domain Eukaryota; kingdom Viridiplantae; phylum Streptophyta; class Magnoliopsida; order Fabales; family Fabaceae; genus Castanospermum; species Castanospermum australe. The sequence goes on along the minus strand of NSJW01000387.1, from coordinate 31,319 downwards.
TGAAAATAACCTGCAAGTTCTTCAGGACTGTACTTGTAAATATCAACTTTCACGATCAAGTTAGGTGGCAAAGCTTCGTTCTTTGCTTTCCTACTCAAATAATAGGTGATAAGCTCTTCATCTGTAGGGCAAAACCTATATCCAGATGGGATAGTCTTCCAGTATTCATGATTTGGGTTGTTGACTTTTCCTTCCAAGTATTGATGATTTGGGTCTCCAATGTTGACCTGAGAACCAGCGATGACTGCGGCTGATGGATCTGTTAAAGTGTAGATGATCATGTTTGTTGCATTATTGACATTGGGATTGTTTTGGTTGGCTTCATAAGGCATGTTGTTCCGAAGGCTTTGCTCCATCTTTGGAGTTTTCAAATCAGAGGAAATTGACCCTAATGAAAGGTTTTATGAAAAAAAAAAAAACTTTGAAAGAAATGTATATGTATATACGAATTTATGATCTGATAACAATAAATTTAATATGAAACAGAAGTCTATATGAATTAAAAAAAAATACAGTATTCTATCTCTTTCTTATTTTCTCAAATTGTGATAGTTATTTAGATGATGATAGAATTATGATAATAATTGGATAGTTATTCCTAGCTAGCTTAGGATTTATAAAACTCTGGATAGATATTAAGTTAATTTATTATTATTTAAAATATTTATCAACGGTAAAAGTGTATTTTGTGTAAAAAAAATATTTTTTTAGGGATGCAAAGATGATAGGCATGAAAAGAAAAAATTGCACATCACGTATATTCTATTTTTTAACAGTGTTTCAACTCTCCTAATAATCATCAACTACCTTTAAAATTTAAATACATATCACTTTGCAAACAATTATCTTTTTATTTAAATTAATTAATCTATAATAATATAAAATTTTATATGAACTACAATAAAAATGAAAAGTGAGGTTTGAGAGGCTCTAGATGCTAGTATCTATTGCTATACTATTATAAGAGGAATTCTGCCTCTTTGGTGTCTAATTTTTATTTTCTTGAAAAAAAATATTAATAATTATTTGAAAACAGAAAAAAAGGGATAAAATTGTAAACACAATACATTGTCTTATAACTACATTTTACCATTACAAATATTTTTAAATATAGAGAGTTATTTGTTTTTTTACAAACACTATTATAAATGACTTCAAATATATTTTAAATTTTTACAAATTTTTTTTAATGTAACTAAATTTAATCATCAAAATTATATTTAATTAATTGGTAAAATCATTATATAAGCAAAAATTAAAAAAAATGCTGATTGAGAGAGGCACTGTTGTACCTATTATAAAGGAAATTTCCTTCTTTAATATCAAATTTTTAATTTTTCAAAAGACCATTAATAACTAATTGAATACAAATAGAAAATGGAAAAAAACTAAAACACAAATATTTTTTTATAACAACATTCGATAATTACAACTGTTTTTAAATCTGGAGAATTATATATCTTTTTTTGCATATACTATTATAAATGGCTTCAAATATATTTTACTTTTTTCACAAAATTATTTTTATTTAAATAATTGATTTATAATATAATAAAATTATAATAAATCAATTTAAGATACTGACATGAATGAAGTGGATGAAAATTCGAATATATTAGGTAGAAAAAAACGCAAAAGAACGTTAAAAGGATTGGGTGGGTGTGAGAGAGTGAGAGAAGTGAGAGAGTGCAGGTGCATAAGGGTATGAGGTGTGGTGAATGAAGTGATTTGGTGCAAGTGAGTGAGGGACGTGCTTGTGCGTGACTGTCTTGTTTGGTGAAGTTGGGATTGCTGCGTCTGAGGGCATGGATTTGGCTATGTATTTGGCTTGATTTTGGTGACTGATTATTAGTGAGCTTTGCGCAATGGCGGCTATGATAAGGGACGTTGGTGTTCATGGAGGAAGGTTCAAGGTTTGATATTCTGGTGAGGGTCATGCAAAGAAGTTAAAGAAAAGGATAATTACTAGATGCTGAGTGCACATTTGGTATGATGGAAAGAAATGAAATGAAATAAAATAGAGCATACAAAATCTCTAAGGTTAAAATATAAAAAAAATCTTTTATTCTCATTCCATTTTTTTTCTTTTTTCTCTTAACAAACATATGTAAAATCTTTTATCATCATGCTATGTTATTATTATTTTTAATATTATTATTAAAATTTATAAAATTTACCTAAACTTTAATTATTTATGATTCAAAATTTACTTCTTTCGCTATCACAATAAATCACTTCTTTTACATATGTGAAATTGTTGAAAGGCAATTAAATATACTAAACTAAATTACATTGCAATGACTGTTATCAGCCATTACTTTTACTATATCTAATTGAACAAATTTTAGTATATTAAGCTAAATTTTTGGTTACGACATAAATATTTCTTGAGCTGTTATATTTATTTCTTCATATTAATAATTTCAAATCTGTATTCTAAGATTAAATGCATGAACTATATATACTATTAAAATTATTAGTAATATATCTTGGAATATAAAGGCACTAAGAAGAACCTTTAATACATCATAATATTATGAATAACTTAATAATATCATGACATTATGAGATTTATGAATGTCTAATACTTGGGTATAAATACTTGGAATTATAGAGATGGTTAGCTTATATTTGTTTGAAAATGCTTGAGGTTGAAGGTTTTAAAGGCTAATAGATATTTTAGTTGTTCTTTTGATAAAGCCTGACAATATTTTGATAATTAAGAAAGTATGTTTAATAAGAAAGGGTTTTATAAGAAGGATTACTTATAAATGTGAAATTTCTCCAAGAATGATTTTCTAAAAAAAAGTATTTTTAATATATCAGAGTTTGAATTTGTTAATTTTTTATTAAAAATTAAACAAAAGTGTTGGATTATATTTATAATATTTAATCCTTATTATGAGTCTAAAGTATTATACTTACATTACATTTTGTTTGTAACACTTAAGTACCCTTGTATTCACTGAAATACAAAAACTTATTCTTTTTTATATTTCTTTTTTAAAGCCTGATTAATCATTTTTTGTACCTCTAATTTAGAGAACTTATTCAATTGTAAAGTGAGATAGGTTTTTTCTATGGAGATAACTTGAATGCATGGATATACTTGAATTTGTAGTGTTAGGGTTAGTCCATTTGTCTTGTATAGTAGTAAAAAAATATAGTGTTTATATATAATTAATTTAATAATTATTGATGAAACCTAAACTGTTTATATGTGTTTAAGTTATTTTGACAATACTTTTAAGTTTTGCTAAATAATGGAAAGTCTCCTATCTTTGTGGAAACTTTGTATAAGACTTTCTACGGTTATGTTTAAATGATGATGGCTTTCATAAAAAGTTGTTAAACTTAATATGTGTTAGTGAGGCTTTAAGGATTAAAGGGAATGTCTAATCCATAACCAATTTATATTCCTTTGAAATTAGGATGTGTCAATATTATAATTGGGAAAGAAAAAATTTAAAAGTTGGCACATTTTTACCAAATCTCAAAATTTTTTTTTTCCAGTTGTGGTTAAATATATGTCTCCAGTAACCGTCACTGAATTTTTTTAACAAAAATGCTGAACATTTAAATTATATAATTTCATTTAAAAAAGAAGCTCATATTTGTACATATTTAAGGTTATTTCAACAATATTTTTCTTCAAATCAAAATCGAGAAAAAGGAGCACGCAGTCCACGAACCAATTAGCCTTGCATTGATATTAGCCTTGCAATTGCCAATTAGTGGAGGGGCTTCCATTCACAGGTGACTACTTTGTAGCGATTGTAGCTTTAACAAACAGGAACTAATTGAATTTCAGAGAAAATTCCAAACACTTTATCAAGTATGTGCTGCTGCATTATCATGTGCTTTTGTTTGAACACTAGTACTGTTAGCCCAATTTCTCTTGACATTGACTTGTGATGATTCTAAATATTATTAAATTATTTAATATAAATTAATTTTTTACTTCATTTTAGTTAAAAATAATGGCTGTAGGTTTATTAATTAAGCTCTAAATGAAGAAACTCTTAAGTTTAGATAATTAATTCTAAGAGAAATACAAGGAGTTTGATTACATTTAAGATGGAGTGTCTTATGTACAATTTAAAATTTTCAAAATCCTACATAAGCTAACTATTATCCAAGATAAGAAGTCTCCAGTTGCAAAGTCAAAGACATGTCTTGGAGAAGCTTTATGAAGTCTAAGATGAACCTGTTCATGATAGAGATGAGTTTGCTCTAATAGAGAAAATGCTCTCTAGGAGATTGAGATCAGCTTGCTCATGACTAAAGATAAGTCAAGTGATGACGTTACTAAAAACTTTGCTTTATTCTCCAATTCTTTGTAGAAATTGAGTTTGGGATGATCTCAAAGTCCTGCTAACAACAAGAATATCTTTCGAAAAGGTCAACGAGGTTGAGACAACATTTCAAAAGTGATAGGTACTATTTCAACTCTGAGAATACAAAAAAAAAACAAGATTTGTCTTTGAATTCAATTAAGAATCACTTTTCAGAAAATCAACGAGATTGCTTACAATGTTATAATCGTTGGGACTTAAAAAATGATCATCTACCAAAGGCTTCACTTAACAAAAGACAAGAAGAATTTGAGCTCTCTTTTGAGAATCCCCATGTATTTTCATGCTGAGCTTGACTTAGAAATATTCACTCTTTGTTTTGAGAGTTTTCTTTCATCTTTCTCTGTAAAAGCATTTGATGTTAAAATTTCTAATTAGGAGTGTTTGTATTTAGGTCTGTGAGTGACCTGTGAGCAAGCTTGAGGGAAGAACTTGTTGTAACTAATTTGGAGAGGTATGGTTAAACAAGAACACTTGGTGATAGTGGAAAATCTTAGCTTGGCTAAGGACTGAACGTAGTTTGCACGTTGGAATTGAACTAGGATAAGTTCTTTTGTGCAATCTCTTCCTAAACCCTTATCTTTTAGTTCTTGCTTGATTGAATGATTATTTCCGTTACACACATGTTTGATTTTGTTGCCTGCGTGTGATGCTCTGCTTTTTTTTTTTTTGTTCCTGTTTTTGAACTGCGATGAGTTCACTCATTGTTAGCATCAACCATATCTTCTCTGAACAAGGTTTTATTTTCTATGTTTTGCAGAAACTTTCATTTGAGCAAAAGACTTGATTTAATTCCCATTCTCAAGTCTAGTTGATTCCTGCAAAACCATATACTTCCGAGCCATAATGCCCAATTCTCCCACAGTTTCTATTGAAAATATTGCTCAAGTTTACCAGTTAGCCAAGAACCAAATTAGCTTATTGAACTCCTATTTCATACTATATCGGTAGCCCAAAGGAGAAGCAAACTAAACCCGTTGCACTTCTTGACAACTTAGTGAAGCATGGACAATAAAAAATAGTATCCTCTTCATGACCACGCCTAGGACATAAAGCATCCACAGTAACAGATCATCCCTTGTTAGTGCCAATTTAACCCTCGCAGGCAAAATATTTTGACAAGAACTCCATAGGAAATTATGAACTCTTGGTCGGATTTTAAAGGCCACAATTTCCTCAAGGAAAATTCACAGTAGAGGTTGATGAGCTTGGTCCACAACTTCTGACATTGTCTTTATAAGACACAACAAAATTATAAACATAATCTAACACTGTAATCCCCACTCCTTGTTCCTCCCCACACAAATTACTTTTCCCATGAATATCTCCACGAGAGTGGAATTGAAGTTGCTTAACATTTGATCAGCCTCAAACGGTAAAAGACTTGACCCATCAAAACTTTATTCCACTCCCCAGTATTATAATTTCAATGAGGTCACTCACTTTGGCATTGGGTTGTACTTACTCTATCCACTTTTATCTATCATTTAAGGTTTTTATACAAGAATTAAAAAGTCTCAATTATGAAGAAATTTAGTTTAAAATGACTAAATTATCCATTCTCTCGCTTGATTAATATTTTCTCTCTTCCCTAATATCACTTACTCCACTAATTCTCTATATTAAAAAATAAGGATAAAGTTGAAAAAAAATTAATTAATGCTTATTTAATATTATCAAATGACAGATATTTTTGGATAAAAAAAATTCTATCTTACACGACAGATAAAAGTAAATAGAGAGAGTAAGATAGAAACTAGACTTCAAACCTTGTAATCATTTTGGAAATGGAGCTGATCAATGGTTTTAAATTAAGGTTACTATTGCACTTAAGACAGTTGCGATTACAATTACATTGGTCGTGGTTGATGCAGACTGATACAGTTTAAATCTATAGAGTTACTGCAATCAAGATGTCGTGACCACATCAAATAGTAGAATCCGAGATTTAAAACCTTGAGCCAATCATCCACATTCAGCACCTATCCAATCTCCAAAAGGATCCCGTTATCAATCGCCCATTTTGCATTATGAATGCTCATCCAAGTATATTTTGGTATAGGGGAAATATAAAAGAAATGAAGCTAGCTAGCATTAGGAAAATATCTTGTCGTAAGAACTTAAGCCAATAAGAGTAGGGAAATATTTTTGCTTTGCTCTCCATCATTGCTTCCCAAAAAGAATGCTTTTTGGGAGTCAAAAGTAGCCAACAACATATAGATGGGAATGAAATGTGCAATTGACTTAATTACTACTTCTTTGCCTACTCTTGACAAAACTCTGTTCATAGGACTGGATAATTTTTTTTAGAGGTAATTACACTAGTCTCTTATGAGGTTATTGTTTATTACTATACCCAACACTTCTTTTATTTGAGAAATTATATCTGCATTTCTTATTTATTATTTTTACACCTTACACCTGTATTTATTTTAAAAATACATGTCTACCTTATTTACTTTATGTATGATTTCCATACCATTACTCTTTGTAAATAATAAAACGGGAAAGGTAAGTATAATTTTAAATACAAAAATATCAGTATAATAATCATTAATCTTATGAGAGTTCAGTATAATTACTTCTTTTCTTAATACTCCAAGTGCTTTGTGTAACTAACTCCTGTATATAAATGCTGTCTTTTACGATGAAAATATGAAATATAATGGTAGCTTTTCTAGCAACTTTTACATTCTATGTAAAGGAGTTACATCAATCATCATTTTCAGAAAAGAGCAGAAAGCTTAATCACAAATTACAAAGAGGGAAAGACTCTTACCTCAAATCTCTCTCGGGAAAAAATAGTTATATAATTATTCATTAGTGTCGCCACAAAGACCCCTTTGTTATTGTATCTACAACACTTTACTTGAATGGACAAGTAATTTAAATTAGTCAACTATTATAATTTACAAATTAAATTGAGTTGAGATGAAAGAGAATAAATTGCGTGTTAATTATAACGAAACAAAAACTTCGCAACAAAAAAGTGAAATAAAATGTTCAAAGTGATAGGGAGTTGCTATAAATTAACACCAAACATGCTAAATTGTGTTTTTGTGTTGTCACAACCTAATTACATGGGTTCCAACAAAGGAATAATTTTTTGTTCATACGAAATTCTGATATTGTAGCTAACATTCGGCAGGGCGTGTTTGAATTTCTGAAAAGGGTATCATGAGTCTCATACACATTGTCTTTAATTTAACAGAAATTTGGATAATCAAATAACTCAGAAGGACACGACAAGTTTTCTCGTGTGTGGCGGAAAGTTATAGTATGATTCTCTAAATGGTGATGTTGTCTCCATACAGGTTCTCCCCATCATGAACATGTTGAAAATATAGTAAAAAGTACGAAAGGGTTCGAGAGTAAACAACTCCATTTGTTTGCAATGAGCAGTGCTATGTATTCTTCAAGCATGCATCTTCCTAATGATCTTTATAATATATAAGAAAATAAGTATTAATTAAAAAATAAAATATTTAATAGCTTAAAAATAATAAAAAAATATTTAATACTTACTTCATTTAATAATTACTTAAAATAATTATTAAAAGAATATGCTAAAATAATATAAAATTATTCTTGTAAAATCGGAGAATATGAAAATTGAGAACCGGTCCTTTTGTCGGTTCAATTAATTTCTAAAACTAGAAATTTAAGAATTGGTGTCAAAATCAACAAATTGATTAATCCGTTTGAATAGGTCATAGTTTCTACGTTGAACGCGTTCAGTTTATTTTAAATTTTTTAGCCTGTTTTAAAGAATATATTAACTTGTGGCCAATTGATGCACACACATGAGACATATAATTTATGAATGCGTCTTTTGACTCATTATTCTTTTTCTGATTGATGAATTTTGTTATCTTAATTCTTGGCTCTCATATTTTTAATATTATTTAATATTATCATATTTTTGTTTGCAGTGTTGTATACTTCAGTAATATGTTGATTTCTATTGTGTATGTCGTAAAATAATTTGATTATGTTAGAGATATATTTTATAGTATCATTCATGTTTGGATGCACACAATATATATCCCTTCTTGCATAATTAGTATCATGTTCATTAATTAATGATGAATTCAGCACAGGTACAGCACAGCACAGCACAAGTGAGTGAGGGACGTGCTTGTGCGTGACTGTCTTGTTTGGTGAAGTAGGGATTGCTATGTCTGAGGGCATGGATTTGGCTATGTATTTGGCTTGATTTTGGTGACTGATTATTAGTGAGCTTTGCGCAATGGTGGCTATGATAAGGGACGTTGGTGTTCATGGAGGAAGGTTCAAGGTTTGATATTCTGGTGAGGGACACGCGAAGGAGGTAAAGAAAAGGATAATTACTTGATGGTGAGTGCACATTTGGTATGATGAAAAGAAATGAAATGAAATAAAATAGAACATACAAAATCTCTAAGGTTAAAATATAAAAAATCTTTCATTCTCATTCCATTATTTTCTTTTTCCTCTTAACAAACATGCACTTAGATGTGTCTTGGTGAGCCACTGCAAATTAATTAGGAGTGTTAATTTGATTCATTAATTCATGCATTATCCAATTCATCAATATATAAATCTAAACTAATCTGTCTAATTATAATAAAAAAATTTAATAAATAATTAATGAATCATTGTACAAAAGTAGAAAGCATTGTCGTATTCGTAAAAAGCAAACACGTCAGTATCACATTGATAGAAAAGGAGATAAGTCCGTGATAATAGTAATAAGTGTACAACAGGATAATGTTGAAAAATTTTTAAACTAATAGCTTCTCAATTGAGAAAATTAATTCACTGACCATCTATTTTATTCTTTTAAAGATATAGGTGACATCAATTTAGTCATTTAAAAAAAATTAACATTAATTTAGTTCCTAAATGATAGCAGGTAACATCAATTTGTTTCCTTAATTATAGAAAGTGACATCAATTTAATCTCTCAATAATGATGAAAATTTACATTAATTTGATCTCTCAATCATAAGTTTCATTAAGGGTGTTACTTTTCATGATTTATGCACTAAACTGATGTCAACTTTTTTTAGATGACCAAATTAATGTCACTTATTTTTTTTAGGGACTAAAATGAATGTTTACTCAAATTATTTTAATAGGGAAAAAATTGAAAATATTTTAAACTAATAGGTCATTAATTGAGAAAATTAATTTGATAGGGACTAAAATAAAAAATAAAAAACTTATGGCATCATGGACAAAAATTGAACCTAAAAACTTAGTTGGTTTTGCCTAATAAAGGGTTTTAGAAAAATTTATATTCCTTATATTCCGAGAAAAGACATATTAATATTCTTCAATTAATATTAGGAGGAGATATTAATACTGTGGAGGGTTGTAATATTGTTTTTTTTTTTCAAAGAAAGAAAATATTAATTAATACAACACAATAATTGTAATTAATTTGTAGAAAACTTAGACCTTGACTTAGTAACTGACAGGTTAAGCGAGCACACTATACGCAATCACATGGAACTCAAATCCTAGCATCCAACGCCACCTGAATCCCTATATCAATCCATATGTTATGTGAAATAATGTAACTTTAAGAGATGGAACAAGGAAAAATAAAAATGAGCACCTTTGCTTACAAAGATTTTTTTTTTTTTAATAAAACAAACCCTCATCAATGAGTTTTTTTTTTTTGGTCTACCATCAAAGAGTTTTTTTTGTTTTTAAGTTTGCTTAAGTAACCAGCATGGTGCAATAGCTGGTGGCTTTGAACAATTACTAATGTTTTATTTAGGAGATAGGAAAGAAATTTAACAGATTTACATTCATTTAGCTTCACAAAATGATTAACTTAAGTTAGATATCTCGCTTCACTGGCATTAAAACAATATTGCTCATTGAATCTTGAATAATACACAATTACATTTGAAAAAAAAAATCAGACATTCAGATTTACAATATTTCATTTGAACATCTTCTTTCTTTCTTGTTTGGTTAAATTTTATTTAAAATATTTCATATGCAAGACATAACTTTTTATTCTAATTTATTTAAAATTTTCTATTTGCAATCATAACTTTTTAGCTCAGTAGGAATTTGTTTGAACTTTAAAGAAAAGTCCTATTTTTTCATAATTAATTTTGGAGTGCATACCAAGTATACATTGTGAAGATGGAAAATTGTTGTTGGTAACCAATATATATATATATATATATATATATACATTGTGAAGATGGAAAATGTTGTTGGTAACCAATATATATATTATATATATATATATATATATATATATATATATATATATAAATTATCAAACCGCAGTTATAAATTAACCAAGACTTCTCTACTTATCTTTCGTAGATTCCACGAGAGATGATCATATATCAAAACTAACATTTTGGGAGAGATGATCATGGAGTACCAAAAAACACTAAAATTTTGTTGGTTATGCTTCACTAAGTGATGTCTACAATTAAGATAATTTAATTGTAAACTTAATTCCTAAATTAAAATAAGTACAGTAAATTTGAATCATCGAATTGATTCTATCGTTTTTAAGTAACTTCTAGTACTAAATTAATTTTTTGTTTAAATGTCTTTTTTGATAGATACTCAATTGATATTTTTACAAAACCAGTAACATGTAATATATGAAATTAATATATAAACAAAAGCAAATATATCTAATAAGTATGCTTATAAGTCCAAAATAATAAACCTGTCTTCATCATCTTACAATCTTTAATACTAATAATGGTAATAATGCTAATAATAAGTCATTAGTAACTAATAATGCTAAGTAGTGGTTGCACTGCACTTATTAAAATGTCATGCACAATTACAAACTTGCCTAAATATGTTGCTTTGGATCAGGCGTATCAGCCCATAGCTCTACTTGTCTAAGATCTAATGAACTGACTCTACTATATAAGGCATACAAATATTCTTTCGATTGTGGAAACCCAACATTCTCTGAATGTGGCATTCCACTCCAATAATCCATTGTTCCAAAATTTGGAGTGGTATTCACTCGATTACAATTCAATGCTTGCGGATGCGACTGGTAGCAAGTTGGTGGTTGGATGTTGTGGCCCAAAATGCTGGCAGCGAATTGGTGAAAAGTAGGCACTGGCATTTGTGGTCGGAATGGTTGGCATGGTTGGCTAGGCATTGGCATTTGTGATCGGAATGGTTGGTTTACATAGATATTTTGTAGATATGGTTGGATACCTATAGCGGAACCCATAGCAACATCCATAGTAGAACTTGTAGTAACAGCACCCATAGTAGAATTCATCATAGCAGAATTGGCAGCATCCATAGTAGAACTTGTAATAGCAGCACCCATAGCAGAACTCATATCAAAACTTGCAGCACCCATAGCAGAAACTCATGTCAAAATTGGCAGCATCCATAAAAGACCTTGTAGTAGCAGCATCCATAGCAGAACTCACAGCAAAACTTGCAGCACCCATAGCAGAATTGGCAGCATCCACGGTAGAACTTGTAGTGGCGGCAGCCATAGCAGAACTCATATCAAAACTTGCAGCACCCATAGCAGAACTCATATCAAAATTGGCAGCATCCACAATAGAACTTGTAGTAGCAGCACCCATAGCAGAACTCATAGCAAAACTTGCAGCACCCATAGCAGAATTGGCAGCATCCATACTAGAACTTGTAGTAGTAGCACCCATAGCAGAACTCATATCAAAACTTGCAGCACCCATAGCAGGATTCATATCAAAACTTGCAGCTCCCATAGCAGAAATCATATAAGAATTGGCAGCATCTATACTAGAACTTGTAGTAGCAGCACCCATAGCAGAACTCATAGAAAACTTGTAGCACCCATAGCAGAATTGGCAGCATCCATAGTAGAACTCATAGTAGCAGCACCCATAGCAGAACTCATGGCAGCATCCATACTAGAACTTGTAGTAGCAGCATTCATAGCAGGAACTCATAACAAAACTTGCAGCACGCACAGCAGGAGCACCTATAGTACCTGCAGCAGAACTGATAGAACTCATAGAAGAACTTGCAGCACCCACAACAGCAGCACCAGTAGCAGCAGCTACACTAATGACGTCTGTGTAACAGCACATTGGCAGCATCTATAATAGAACTTGTAGTAGCAGCACCCATAGCAGAACTCATAGAAAACTTGTAGCACCCATAGCAGAATTGGCAGCATCCATAGTAGAACTCATGGTAGCAGCACCCATAGCAGAACTCATGGCAGCATCCATACTAGAACTTGTAGTAGCAGCATTCATAGCAGAACTCATAACAAAACTTGCAGCACGCACAGCAGGAGCACCTATAGTACCTGCAGCAGAACTGATAGAACTCATAGAAGAACTTGCAGCACCCACAACAGGAGCACCAGTAGCAGCAGCTACACTAATGACGTCTGTAACAGCACCAGTAGATTTAGATACTACCTCTATATGCTGAACATTCCCTTTCTCTTGATGTGGAACCGGAGTTTCCTTAGGTTTCTCAGCTTTCTTATAAATCCTACACAAAATACAGTCATCCAACTGAAAAGGAACACAATGTTAATTGATTTGGGGAATGAAAAAAAAAAAAAAGAATTAAGAACAAATTTAAAAAGAAAATAAGTACATACCCTCATGTCAAATTGATCACACCCACTTCGACGAGGAGAGCGAGGAGGCTCGTTTAGTCTGTATTCATGCATAATCCAGTTGGTCTTTTATCTTTTTCTTTCTTTGATGGCATTGCATGATAGAAAACCAATGTCATGAAAAATTTCTTTATCAGATCCAGTAGCCTTCCAAAACCCATCGCCTGCTGATCGTTTCGGTCGACTTCCTTTCCTATACCTTCGATCTCTCAAAGTGAAAAAGTACAATTTTCCCTCTCCCCAATCCATGTATTCTTCTGCAAAAGAAACGAAAGTCACAAAGGCTTTCAATATATAAGCTACACAATATACAAACTATTAACTAATTTTTTGTGAAAATAACCTGCAAGTTCTTCAGGACTGTAGTTGTAAATATCAACTTCCACGATCAAGTTAGGTGGCAAAGCTTCATTCTTTGCTTTCCTACTCAAATAATAGGTGATAAGCTCTTCATCTGTAGGGCAAAACCTATGTGAACATAAAATAAGTACAACTACCATTACTCCTAACAGACTCAGTCAAAATATGTATCACATCCTAGCAAGTGACCATGAAAATAATGCCAAGAAAACAAAACACAGATGAAACCCATTAATGTTAGTACTAAGGGATCATGTCAAGAAAAGGAAGAGTGAACAGGCATTCTACAAAGCTAACAGGAAACACTTATAGTCTACACAGATTTTGTTGACCGTTTACACATGCTCATTCTTTTGTAACTTTCATTCTTTAAAGGTTAGACTTGTGTAGCACAGGCCAATTAGGGACATCTAATTGAGGTCTTTACTTTGGATGTTACTTCAGTGAACTGGAGGATTTATAAGTCAAATATTTCATCAAGCTTTCAATAGCTTTAATTCTTCCCTGCTTTCACTTAAAGTCCTTTTCATCCTTGAAGACCAGACATTTTTTAATCTCTTCACTACATATTGTGAGGCTTCTACTTAAATGCGTAATGCAGAACCTTGAAAGTATTTCCAACAAAAGAAATTAATGCAGATCCATATGCTTCTTCAACTTTCTGTCTAACAATTAATTGAAAGAATGTTTTCTACTAGAAAGATTAGAAAGAACCAACATAATGACAGTAGAATAGCACTTTTCCAACTCATTGAGGTAAAGTGATAAAGGCCCCAACCACTACCTGAAGGATTTATCTGATTTTAACCCTTTAAAATATTTCCACAACGTAACAGAAGCAAAATCCATATGACCTCAAAATTGATCTTCCTATCAAAGGGACATTCAAGAAATGTTCAAGAAACATCCATATGACCTTCATTTCCAAAAACAACACTCTAAATAGAATAGTCAAACTAAGAGATAGCAAGGCATAAATTGAAATTAACTTACCATTGGAGGACGAGAAAGCAAATCAGTAAACTGTTGGGGGACCCTCCGAAGTATCTCCTCAAACGCAAACACTAGCACACCATCTAAAGCATTTCTCTTTTCACACTCAACTTCAAAGTTTGATTCCATCATTCTTATTGTTCTTCTTTGGGATTCCAATTCTGATTCTCTCTTGCATTTTAGGATTATTAGAGGAATTGGGCATCTTAAACACTAGATGGAGTACTTCTGACATGGCCTGAGTGCTCCTTTCTAAGTGCCTTACCTAAGGCATCATTTTGTGAAATTGTGTCTGATTGTGTGGAGGGATATTGACTCATCTCTTGCATGATTTGCTCCTATAAAGAATTACAACAAGGACTTTATTTCACTTCTTATAACAAGATGTCAACAAAATATATGGCTAAAAAAATAAATAAGAATATATGCTAGAATGTAAAAATGGAATATCGCAGTATATCTATTATCAATAAAAAAAAATCCTAAGAGCCTAGTAGAATGCATTATGAAAGAAAGTACAATCATATAGCAAGATGGCATTCTTCAAATGTTCATTTTTAAATGCATCACAAAATTACCAAGATAGTATTATGAAAATAATTATTCTTTCGTGTCTTTGCCAGATTCCTCTAATTCTAAAAAACGTGACAGTTTCTTTACCTCAATTTACATGCAGCTGTGTCGACGGTGAGATACTTAAGTTGATTAAGATAAGTAATACATAACTCTTATCTTGCATTTAATCAAGAAAATCACGGTCGTCTAATGATTCATCCGGCCATCACTCTCAAACAACAGAGCAAAGCATAGCAGAGACGACGCCGAAATATAAGACATCTTCAACGATTTCCATGCGACCAAACCCGCATCGATGGCACGTGAAGTGCGTTCTGTTTCGTGGCTCATGGATCTGAGTGGAGGAGACAACGAATCAGCATGTTTGAACGGGATAGAAAAGATCAAGACCAAAGGAAATTAAACAGAGATGCAATGAAAGACAAAATTTAGAGTTGTTCTGGAATTAGACTTGGTACCGATCTGATATGCTGGAGATACGAAACTGGTGAAGCACTTAAGCTGAAAGAGACGAAGAACTCATCGTGATCAGAACCGTGGCATCAACCTTAATCTTCGAAAGCTGGACTGTGTTTGATTAATGTGAACGTGCTCAGTACCGCCACCGCGCTTTTGTCCTGAATCATTGGAGGTTTCCAAAAATTAAACCAAACAGAATTATAAGTGTATTGGAGAAGTGGATTGGATGATAGATATATATTTTGCGGCAAAGAGAAAGTAGTGGTGGTGGTGGTGGTGGCGGCGGCGGCGGAATAACAGGGAAGACGAAGGCTTGCAGTTTTGAGTTTAAGAAACCCTCCGAATGTGACAGTGATGAAAGCAGCCAAACATTTATAGTGGACCAGCACCCAAGACTTAAGGTTCTTAATCATACACGTCAAAACGGCGTCGGGTCATCAGGTATCTGTACCCTCTGCTTCGTAACCATGCATTTAACTTTTGAATTTTTATCAAAAATCCCTATTTTAGTTCCTTTTTAATTTAATCTCTTATATATCAATTTTTATAATTTATTTTTTTATTGACTTAAAATCTACTTTAATTTAATCTTTTTGTTTACAAATTATTAATGGGATAAATGAAAATCTTATTAAAACAGTATTTTTATCATTAGCTTTTTGACTGATATAAAATTTCTTTCATTTTCCAAATCGCAACATCACCGTCATGGTATCAGCCAAGCAAATAATTAAAAGGTTGTGTTCTGTTGATCGATGACGATGAATAGGTGATATACGGATGCTAATGATACATAAGACTTTAACAGTATTATATAAGATTTTCCATCTATTTTAATGAAGATCGATAAATAAAAAGATTAAATTGATATAAATTTTAAATAATAAAATAAAAAATTATAATAATTAATTTGTGAGAGATTAGGAGTTCGTTTGAATATATATATATATATATACATTTTAGAAGTATTTTTTAATAAAAATACTTTAACATATTTAAAAGTATATTTGAATGTAATTTAAAAAAAATAAAAATTAAAAAAAATTAATTTATTTCTTTTTTTAAAAGTTAATGATCTTTAATTTTTTAAAAAAATAAAAAAAGAAGTAATTTTTAATAAAAAAAATTTGACAAATATTTTTTTTTATTACAAATTACATTTCATATCTTCTTTATTTACTCAATTAATTGAAAGTCCAATAGATACATAAAATAATTACATTATAAAAGATATTTGTTTACTCAACTAATCATTAACATAGCAATATAGTAAAGTCCAATAGTTACAAATTGATTCTTGCATTTACGTAGCTATTTTTCTTTTTTTTTTAGCTGCTATTTTTTTTTTCTAATCATCATGGTAGCTACTGTATAAAAGGAGTTTTGTTTGTTTAATTAATATTATATAAAAGGGTTGAAAATCAATACTGTACAATATTTGTTTGTTTAATCTTGATTCTAATTGATGAAAAAAATCAATTTATAATTTGATTTTGAAATAATGGTATTCTAATTGATTGGAAGATCAATTTATATTTATTTTCTTGGTACATAGATCAATTTATATTAATCTGATTAAAGATTTTCTTACTAAGTCTATAAAAATGGTTCAAAGGCTAGAAGTAAAGGGAGATGACAACTGAGAGAGCAACATGTCAAAAAAGGAGATATTTTTGATCTATAATTCATTCTTTTGTGCTATAGAAAGGTACGCTTGTTTGTTTTCTATGATTTCAGGTTCTGTATCCTTATTAGATGTTTATGAGGTGATATTCTTCTATGCTGATTTTCATTGGTGTTTTGACTATGATATATTTGCCATGTTTTCAACCCCTTATGTGTTTGAATTTATGACTATTACATCTCTTTGTGTGGGGGAATATAGCATGCCTCCAAAACTAACTCTTAGAAGGACAACACAAGATAAGGCAACTGAAAGGCCAACACGAGAAGTCAATGGAAAGACCAACGTCAGAAAAGGCCAAATGGGATGAGTTCACTACTGGAGCTTTCTTAGATGTGTGTATTGAGGAAGTTGCTATTGGGAATAGGCCTCATGCTCACTTCACTAAAGAAGGCTGGAAGAACATAATTGCCAATTTTCATAAAAAAAACAGGTCACAACTATGACCAAAAACAAATGAAAATTAGGTGGGATAGTTTAAAAAGTTATTTTACTCTATGGGCACAGCATGTTGAAAATGGGACTAGTTTAGGATGGGATCCAATAAAAAAACCATAGAGGCACAATTAGAGTTTTGGGAAGCTAGAAGAAATGTGTATCTTTTATACAAGGGCTATTAATTTTAGTTATTACTTATTCATTATTTATTTACTTATTCTTTCTTTCCCTTGGATTTTAGGAGAACCCGAATTTCTGAAGTTTAGGCACCAAGGTCCTTCACACTTGGGTAAGTTAGAAGCATGTTTTAAGGATGTGATAACTACAAGTTACGTAGCTATGATACCATATGCAAATCCATCATCAGATAAGGTAGGGATTTATGGTGAAGAGAATGAGGATGATCATACATTAAGGAGCTTGAGTGATGGTGGAGGAGACACTGATGATATTGTTCATGAAGAAGCTTATCCTCCACATAATATGGAGTCGGGTCCTTCAAATAATGATCCCAAAAAGAGGAAAAGATGGGGAAGAGCTGAGAAACAAGTTGGTAATGCTAATAAGCTTCAATAGTCCCTTAATCGCATATTTGATGGGCTGAATACCATGCAGAGAACAAAAGCTGCAGTAACAGGACCACTAGTGGATGACGCATATAGTCTGGACAATTGTTTGACCTTACTTGACAGCGTGCCTGGCCTAGAGATAAGCAGTACTCTATACTTGATTGCCACTAGAGTTTTTACAAAGGCTGCAAATAGGCAAATTTTTGCACATGATGGGAAAAAGTCCTGAGGTGGCATTTAGTTGGCTGAACACTTTCATAACTGAGGACCTAAAACATTTTCTTGGCTAAATAGTATGTATTTTTATGTTAGGACATGATATGTTATTTATGTTATGTTCTTGTTTGATGCTGGAAATGTATTATGTATTTTTTAAGTATTTCATTTATGATATTTGAAGTGTGATTTTTAATTATATCATTATGTATGGTTTTATTTATATATAGGATATATTTATTGTCATTTGATAACATGGTTAGTTGTATATGATATAGCATAGGATGAGTTCTAATTCAGACATAGATACAAATGATGAAAGTTTTCAAAATAAAATGTTTCATCAACTTCATCAACTTCAACTTGCAGCAATGTTAGCTGCTGTGGAAGTTCCAAAATATCACTCGCAGTATGTTATGAAAGAAAAGAAGATGACTTCAATTTTAACAGGGCATATGTGGGTTAGAAGAATTAAAGGTGGGAAATGAAAATTAGTTTTTTGAACAATTTCAGATGAGAAAGCATGTGTTTAGGCAGTTGGTAAGTGACTTGAATCAGAAGTATAGATTAGAACCCACAAGACATGTTAGCATAGAAGAGGCATTAGCAATTTTCTTATATATGATTGGTCATGGAGCTACATATAGAATTACAAAGAGAGATTTCAACATTTTGAGGAGACAATTAATAGACAATTTTATCAAGTGTTGAAAGCTGTCAGAAAACTAGGAAATGAGAACATTAGGCCTATTGATTATATGTTTAAGGATGTTCCTAACCACATTAGAGAGGGTGAACAATATTAGCCTCATTTTAAAGATCGCATTGGGGCTATAGATGGCACTCATATAGCCATCCATGTACTGCTGATAAATAGACACCTTTCACTTGCAGGAAAGGGTATACAAGCACTAATATTTTAGCTATTTGTGACTTTGATATGTGCTTTACATTTGCATGGCCTGGTTGGGAAGGTGCTGCACATGATACTAGAATTTTTATGGACGTACTTCGAAAGCCAGAATTACAATTTCCTCATCCACCTGCAGGTTAGTGATCCCATTTGTTAAAATCAATTGAATTTTATTACAAATTACCTATAGTAATGTATTTTGACTTAATTTTTGTTTTAAAGGTAAGTATTATTTGGCTGATTCTGGATACCCTACATTTAAAGGGTTCTTAGGACCTTACAGAAATACAAGATATCATCTTCCTCAATTTAGGTCAGCTTTTAATTATTTTCATTCAAGTTTGAGAAGCGTTATTGAAAGAACTTTTGGAGTTTGTAAAGCAAGGTGGAAGATTTTACAAAAAATATGACTAATTTCAAGCTTGAGACTCAATTTCAAATCATATGGGCTTGTTTTGCTTTTCACAATTATATAAGAAGAATGGATTCATATGTTGTAATCATTCTTTAACAATTTGAGAATATTTATGAGGTAGAAGATATGGAGGGAGATAATGATGATGAAGATAATCATGATAATCCAAGTCAAGTTGAATGGGTAGAACCAACTCAAGAAGATGTGAGACTGATGGAGGAAATGAGGAATCGTATAAGGGATCAATTGCCAGACCAAATTTGTTATTGGTGTTGTAATTATCCAAATATTTGATATTTTCTTTATTGTGGAACATAGCAACAATTTGATTTTGTTTACGGTCTTAATTTTTATTTAAGTTTTAAAAAAGTACTTTTTATCCAAATGTTAAAAAAAAGTGCTTTTGGATATCATTTTTAGTAATATTGCTATTAAAAAAATACTTCTATTATTTTTTATCCAAACAAACTTTAAAATTATTTTATTATTTAAAAATACTACTTAAACATTGTATCCATATATAGAATTATTTTTCTTAAAAAAAGTTCTACTAAAAATAGATATATAAAAAAAGTATTTTTTTTAAAATTTATCCAAACAGGCTTCTAAATTAAAAATTAAAGCATTAGTGAAGGATAAAAAAGGGTTTTTGTCTTGAATTTTTTTTTTTTTATGAACACAACGACCCTAATCCTTAGTTTGGTATATCTTTAAAAATGAGCAAATTTAATGGATGGGATTTTTGGGTATACTAAACTAAATTTAAGTGTATTGATTGATATCTTTAAATAGAAAAAAAATATTTTTAATATTAAAATAATAATATAAATAAATATTATAATAAAATAATATTTTTATTGTATATTTACTTGGAGTGTATATTTGGTATGTAGTAAAAATAGAAGTATAACTTTAAACAACACATGTGGGGGTTGAGATAGAAAACTAAGAAAATATACAATAAAAACTATGATTTAATCATAGCCTTGAGTCCAAAAGTGCAATGGTAGCTACTCTATGCTAACAATAATTAAGAGGAACTTCAGATACTGAAAGCATTAATCCAGTCAAAATATGAACATGGTATTACTAAATATTTCCTGCTTAGCTAGTGAGCTGCGACTCCTCATTATTAGGATCACCTGTCATGTGTCATTTAGTTGCAACCTTTCCTTCCAGCTCATCTCATGTGCCTTTCTTTCAATGGAGAAATTCTTAAATCTTAAGTATTATCTAAGTATTACACTTAGCAATTCAGATCTTATCTAAATTTTTTAGATGTCCATTACAAATTTGATCTAATAACATGCAATATTTTTTTGTGACACGTGTTCTTATTGATATAGGATAATACCTGGGTTTTGAAAACCGAACTGGACCGGCTGGTCGGATCGGTTCAATTGGGAGCCGGACTATTGGCCGGTTTAGCAAATAATTTCACATTTTTACAAAAGTACTCCTAGCTATATTCGAACACGGGTCATAGAGGTGTAAGGTAACTAGCTCTACCATTGAACCAACTACACTTTGATTGTATAATGGATCTTATTATATATTAAATATAAATTAGGGACATAGTTACAACTTTCAACAAAAGATCCTTATTTTAAACTTGGAATAAAAGGCCAGATAAAAGAAATATTACTGCTGCTCTAATGTAATATTTATAATATATAGATTGTAAATTGTAAATTATGTTTATTTTGATTAATTTGTATACTATATTGCTATATAGATTAATATTGTATTACTTACATGAATATAATTTTTTTTATTTTATGATACTATTTTTTTATGTTTCAAATAATTTTATTATTAACTTATATTATATTTTTATAATTTATATTTATTTTATTAATATATAAATACTTATATTTATATTATAAATATAAATATATATTTAATTATATTTTAATTTAACTATAATTTAATTATAATTAAATTATTAAATCTTACATTAATACATCAACCGGTTCAATTTTTCATAACCATGGATAATACTGTCACAACAACAATTTAGCCTTATGACAACGGCTAAAAAGTATTGCCATAGGTGCAGAACCGATATCTAAACTGAAAACCATTGTCTAAAATGGCATCATCTATGACATTAGTCAACGCATTTTGTCCCTTTTGGCAACAGTTGACAAGAGAGTTGTCTATTCTTACCTTTTGACAATGTTTGATAAACGGGGTTATTTCTTACCTTTAAATAACACTTTTTGCACTTCGCGTATAATATGTTGTTTATTTTGTCCACTTTTTGTGTATAGTGTCCACTTTAGACAACGTTTTCTACATGTTACTTATAATATCAGCTTTAGGCAACGGTTTTGTGTGTTGCCCGTAGTTTTATTTTTAGGCAACATTTTTAATAATCTCTTTTAATGACCACTAAGCTAGTTGGCATCAATATTCTTTCTCAAATCCTTTCAAAGATGTATTACAATTATATTCATGAAAATTTATCCTTCTATTTTTACTTCCATACTAAATATACACTTAATTAAAAAATATTTGCTTCCTTTAAAATTGAGTTTCAAATGTTCGGTGACGTTGACATGTATCCAGTCCATCTTCCAAATTTGTTAGAGTGCCGCTGAAGCCACACGAATTTGACCAAAAACAGAAAAGTAACACAAATTAATAAACAAACATAACAATTATAGTTTAGTGCATAATACTCGTAAGGAAATATAAGGTGAGAATTTTCTTACAGACATTGGGTGATGTGAGTATACAATTGGACCTACGGGTTGACCTATTTTAAGATGAATCACAAAGTAGTAATTTTGCAGGTTTATTTGTATAAGATTTGATTGCTTTAAAGTGAGAGTTTACTTTAGAGAATAAAATAAGGAGTAATAACAATTGATAAAAAAAATTAAAAAAAGTTGATTTTAATAACCTCATATTTTGTTATACATGTACATGTATTTTATCATGATCTCAACCGTTGATTTTGTCATCAACAATTAATATTGCTGACTTTACTCTCTAAAATGAACCCTTTACTTTAGAAGAGATAAATCTACCGGTATAAGAAGGTGTCATAAAGTACTTCTATAAAATAAAGTGAAAAATGGTGCCTAAGAGAAAATTCAAACTGCGCAAAGGAGAAAATACAACATAATTTTCACCTAATCTATGCACATCTGAATTTGAAATGATGATCAATTGTATAGCACAACACATGCAATATGTAATAATGGATCGAGATCCTATCAAGATCCTTAAGAGTATATCTTGCATTTTAAAAGGCAAATATAGAATATGATCATTGATTAAAAAATTAATATTCTTTTAAGAGAAAAAATAATAGTTTAAATCTTGATAAAGTATAAGTGTTAGGAAATAGTTAGGATAACACATTATATGTTTGTTGCAAATTACACTCTTGATAAGGTTACCACTTGCACTTTAGGGAATACAAATCTGTACAATAATAATTTGCTGTCATAGCAAATAATAAATTTCCACAGGAAAATTCTCTTCTAAACCAAAAATGCATTGAGCCATCTTTAATCAATATTGAAACTGGAGACCTGTAAACAGCTATAGTGCAATGCTTCTAATTGTTGTGTCAAATAAAAATTGTCAAAAATTTTGAAAAGGAAAATATCGGATTTAATTTTTAAACAATTTTGACAAAACTCAGTGTAACTGAGATTCAGTTGATTAGAGAATCAACCAGAAATCTTCTTTCATGCTCCAGGCACCCATGATGGTAAAGAGAAGTTAATGCTGGTGACAGTAAACCAGCCAATGGCCCCTGGCAAGGATTATTGTGTCTGTAGGCTACTTGGCATTCTTTTCAGAAGTAATTAAGACCCTTTTCAACTGCTTTGGTAGAAATGGCAGATTCTTCAGTCTCAACAAGTTTACGTAGCCTTTCTTGAAGAGTTCTCACTCTGTCCTCTGTTTTGCGAAGCTTTCTCCGTCTATAGGCAGTCCAGAGAGCAAAGCCACCATATACAACAATATAGGAAGCCCATACATAAGGGTAAGTTTCTGCATGCTCTTTGATTTTGTGATACTGTTTTTCCAATGTTTCTTTCAAGGCACAAGCAGAAGGGCCTTTGGCTACTTGATCCTCAGTTTTCCTGGATAGACGAGCTGGAACTTGTTGCTTGCTGATTTTCATTTTTTGGTTGAGTTTCCATGCCCCTCTGCTTGTAATGTTCCAGATATTGATAATTTAAGAAAACTGCAAAACCAATAACTCTTTTAAGTATCCCGTTATTTGAGAAAACAGAAGACAATTACATTCATAGCCTGCTACAATAATAATAGAGAGTTAAAAATTAGATATAGGGGATTGATGAAAAGTTGAAAAATGGTAAAGACGAGAAAAAAAAAATCTGAAAAAGAAAAAAGTCCTATCCAGTGGTCCTCCCAAAACATAAAATGCCAAATATATTTCTTGTCTCCCTTCTTTCTACTATCCCATCTTTTTTTTTTTTTGATAGAAAAAGAAATTTCATTAGAGAGAAAAGAGGAAAGTTCAGCTAGAGGAGGATAAGATATCCTCAAAAACATCTCCCATCCTTTGATGTCTCTATCCATCCCCACCTCTTTTTTCTCGATTGCTCACATAATTGCCTTCTCCATCAATGCTACAAAATTTTTGGAGGTTTTGTGCAAACAAGGAGAAGGTAGAGTTGTGTGAATAAGGTTTTGTGCAACAAGGAGACGGTAGAGTTGTTAATTTTGTTTTATTTTCCTTTTTCAATTACATTTTCTTGGCAATATCATGACTTGATGCTTAAGAACAAAAGATATGAGAACATTGATCTGAATGAACACTAACATCAGTACAAACTTGCAGCATCATTGACTTTAAGTTGAGTGGGTGCAGTTGCATATGATGATAGCGAATACAGTAGAAGACGGTAACAACTCAAGGAAATGATAACCAGGTCCAACTGTCCAAGTATAGCACATAAGCACCAGTTGAGCTGCCAGTGCTTGGAAAGAGAAAATGTAACCATGAGAAGTGGCAATAAATGCCCCATCTACCCAAGGTTGTCCATTTGGAAAATGGAGATAAAGGAAGTACAAATAGGAGAACTGCACATCTACTGCACTAACAAAGTCCATATTCCACCCCTAACAAAGATAAACATTGCTAAATGTTGCTATGAAATCACAAATGTGTCCCATAATATCCTATTCAGAGAACTATGAAAGTGAATAATGCTTTAGAAATTTGGCAATGCATACTCTGAATATACTTATCATAAATAAGTACACATCCCCCTTCAAACTACTCAAGTATATATTTCCTAATCTGATTGTTTACACATGGCATTTGTCTTCTATGTTAAAATCAAATATATCCATGATCCATTATCCAAAAGCCATGGAAGCTTTTCAAAATACTACTGTTGGCTTCTCAAGGGATTTTAAGGGATAAAAAAGTTTTTATCCTACAAACCAAACCACTATGCCATAGCCTTGCAATCAATTTTTTGTGTCACTTTATGACTACCTTCATACAAGTTATCATAGACATTCCATTAATCAAAAACTTTATATTTTTTAATTGGTATCAGTTCTGTACGTGAATTGATGAAATCCAACAAGGTTTAATAAAAAAAAATAGGTCTCTGCATATAGTGAAGATGAAAAGAAAACACTGATGCAGCCATTTTCATCAATAGGACAGATAATAACTATAAGGCCATATACCCAGAGTCTCACTGCTCCCTGCCTTGTCATGAGTTCTATTGTACAATAATGAAAAGATATTGATAGATACTGTTCTATAACTAAGGTTTGGGGAAAAGAAGGAAATGATTGAGTGGGCATGTGGAAAGGTGGGCATGGGTGGTTTTGCATTGTAAAACCTGCTGATGTGGCATTGATAAGGGACAGAATGAGTAGAAGGAAATAAGAGGAAGGAGAGAGGAGAAAGGGGGGGGGAGGATATGTTTGGGAAAGGATTCGGTTGAAGTGGAAGAGACCAAGGGTGGGCTATCATTCTGTTCTTCTGAATTTTTTTCTTTTCCGTTTTCTGATTATACTGTCTGTAAGTCCAGGAGTCATTTCCATTTAGATATCAAAAATTGGTATCATCCTGATCCTGGGAGCTGTGGATGGTGAAGCCAAAAATGAAAATCAAGAAGGGAATGGAGCAGTTGAGACATAAACTGGACCGGTTGAGGGCGGAACACAGCAGGAAAGGGTGGAGGCCAGCAGGGAGATGTGGAAAATTCCTTGGTAGAAACCCAGCAAGAGATTCTGCATTTCACCCGAAGCAGAACTGCTGTTCCGATCAAGGTTACGCCAAAGGTAGTTAAGGAGGAAACGGAATCACACGGTGGGTAGGAGGAGGCTACGTCAGAGGCGGAGGAACCAGAGATGGTGAAACCAGAGAAGGAAGAAGAGGGAACGGAGGTCGTGGATGAGATTGGGAAGGAAGGTGCAAGTTGCGGTGGCACAGAGGAGGTCAAACGGTTGAGTTGGGATGAAGGAGGGAAAGGAGTGAAGCAGATGCAGGAGAACTGGGTCGGGGCGCCCGTAGAACGGCGCGTCATGACCAGTCCGGCCACTACCCGGCCACCACCGGAACTACCGGAATGGGAGAAACGGGACTTACGTCCTAGCATAAGGGGTTGTGCGACGGGGAAGATTTTTCGAGAGTCGGTTTTGGCTAGGGAGAGACCAAGCCTCTCGAACGCTTGGACTGTTTCTTTTCTGTGTATTTTCTTTCAGTTTTCCAGTTTGGTACTCTGTATTTCTGGGCTCAAATTCCAGATTCTGAGACTTGAAGGAGGTTCCTAACGGATATTTTAGTGATTTGAAAAGTGATTGATATATTCAAGAACTGTCCAAGGGTATCAGTGATATCCCAAATATTTATCAACCTGACAGTCCAGCAATCCTTTGCTACTTGTGTGCTAGTCCTTGGAAGTTCATCTCTCAGGGATTTGCTTCTTTCAGACCACTGATTACTCCTAGTCTGAGTGATGGCACTCACATCAAGTTTTGGGAGGATGCCTGGGTGGGAAATGTCTCTTTCCTAGAGAGTAGGAGACCTTTCCTTTACTCTATAATCTTTCTACCTTACATAATTCCCCTATTATTAATGTCTTTTCTACTTAGGGTCCTTCATTTAAATTGAGGATTTTCACTTTAACAAAAACTTGACTGATAGAGAGGTAAGTGAGTTACAATCCCTTCTGGTTTTACTTGAGTCTATTCACTTCTCTTCAAGTCCTGACAGAAGAGTTTGTAATATGGATTCTTCTGGTTCATTCCCTGGTAAATCCCTCTTCTAGTTGTTTTTTACGTATTTTCATCTCATGTCATCCCAAACTCAAACAATCAATTCTTGTGGTGAATAATATATATTTTCTTAGCAATTTGTGATAATAATATTTTAGTGCACCACATTCTGAAACAATGAATTACATCAAACAATTCGCAGGCGCAAAGACTTGCCCAATGGTTCACCACAAACTCAAATACCTACAACGCAAACTGATCAAATTGGCATAGACACTTCAGCCTTGAAGATAAAGTTCCCAAATTGCGCAAGTTTTTGGCTTGAAAAACACTTTCCATTTCCAAAATCCAGACCAAAACCTTGGCAGTCTCAAATACAGACCTTGGCATCAAAGGAAACCCAATGTGACTTACCCTTGAACCCATGCTTAGCTTAAATTCAGAAGTGAAACCTGAATTCTATATGGGAACCAGTCAAGATACATTCCAAGACAGAATAACGAAGGCAGTAATTAGCCATAAGAAATTTAGAGCAAAACCCAGAATGCTGCATATAAAATCAGATCACACTCCCCATTAGAAAATCTATCACAACAAGCATCTCACAAATAATATATGGGATTCTTTCCGAAACAAAATGCATCAAGGGGCACGCCACTTCTTGCTATAGACCGGGCCATCAAACACCCAACACTGAATCGGAGTTCGAGCCAGATTCTAAACAAGTAAAACAGAAAATGAAGAAAGCTGGTTACGTTAACTTACCAAGCAGAGAACAAGTGAGTCTGTGAGCGAGGGTAAAAAGCTTAAGTGGTTCTCCAATGGTGAATGGAGCTCTTGACACAAAGTGGGGTCCTATGGGGATTGGATGTGTGAGCCTAGTATCGGTGCTGATGAATACGAAGTGATGGTCTAACGTGGGAAGCAACAAGAGAATGAACTGAAAGGGTTGGTATATGAAGTTTCGAATATAAATGTAGAATTTAATTTTAGAGTTTAATTTTGATGTATCAAAATTTTCACACTAATCAAGTATTTTACACATAATTGAAAAAAAATTAACTTGCGTTAAGTATAATTAAACTTTTTTAATTTTAATTTATTATTAGTATAAAATTTTTATACCATGATTCAATACATAATTAAATGATATGTTAAACTTAAATCCATAAATATATTCAAATATGTAAGAGACTATGAGTTTAATTTTATTAACTCTCACCATAATATGTATTACACTATTATTATCTAATTATATATTATGGATATAATTAAAATAATTTAATTATAATAATAATTATTTAAAAAATTAAATACTTTAATCATGCACTAATATATTATTAAATAATAATATAAATTGACCACTCAATCAAAATCAAATCTTATGTACAAAGACATTCGTGTATATATATATATTATAGATGTTCACAAAACGGAATATGAATGGAGTATCAAGAAAATTAAGTTTAATGCAGGCAATTAAATATTATCTACTATGTTGTGAATCTAGACAAAATTACAAAATTTTAAGATGTAAATCGGTCAAAATATGTGCAATAGCTAGGAAATTATTCATGAAGGCACAAACAAGTGAGACAAGTAAGAAAAGTACATCCAAGTATTGGGTATAGTAATAAACAAGTTACACTCTTAGAGAGACGGATAAAGTTTAAATTCTAAAAAAATACTTATTGGGAAAGACTCTTAGTTTGCGATAATGCCTGAGAGATTAATTTATAATAATGCCTTATAGAAGATAAATGTGATTAAAGACAAAAACAGACAAAATAAATATGTTGCATCATAAATATGTAATGAATTACATTGTGTGCTTGGCCTTTAACATTTCTTGTTTGTATAAACTATCAATTAAATAAGCAAAACTAAACAATAAAAGGAAAATATAAAATCATTTATCAAGAGTAATGTTATTTATACATATCTTTTAAATGTGAGTAATAATATTTATGTAACTTTTTTTTTTTGCAATTGCATAGATATTTGAGTTAGGTAGCCCCTGCTTTGAATCCTGCTGTTGGGTAGTTTTTTGCTTTCTTTTTTTTTTCAGATTTCGAATATCGAGTATAATTGTTGAGTTTTGACTTTAAGCCCTTGGGTGAAAGTAAAATGAGGAGAATAAAAAAATAAGAAGAAAGAAAGTAGGAAGATTGAAAATAAGAGTACAAATTATTTTTCTCTTATCCTTACAAATTCATCCATAACAAATTTTGATGATTTTGTATTGTAAGTTGGAAAATCATGTAATTTCCTTCACTTTCTCTCCATTATAGAGAAGTTGATTTGGTAAAATTTAAGTTAAATAATTTTTCTTAGTTTTCCATTCCTCCGATGTTCTTTATTTCCCAAAAAAGTTAATGCAACATCACCTTTTAATTTTTATTTCTCATAAATAATTGCTCTATTTTCAACTCCTACAAAGTGTCATGTAAAAAATATTTACACATATTTACATTTACAGCACTCCTTACTTACTCATGTAGACATTTAAATAACACTCTGAGGCCAGATGCAACTTTTTCTAAGTCGTCCTACTATGTTCTAAACAAGTCACTGTAATGATATGAATACCAGAGTCAAAACTCGAAATATGATCATCTCCCAAAACATATATTTTCAACAACTTGTATTCTATTTGAAATATTTGTAAACAATTTATTGAAAAAGTTTGAAGATTAATTGTTTATTTATCGTGCAAAATTTTTTAACACTATCAACAAATTATATATTGACATAGTTTGACTTTTTAAATAAATTATTATCCATAATTAAATTTATTTAATAATATATTAATACATAATTTAATAATAATATAAAAAAACTTTTACACTTCACGTAGAATCAAAATTAAAATCCAAAGTTTTATGTTTTCAACGTCACATAACACTTTTTTATTGGGTACAACGTCACATAACACTTTACAATTTAACAAGCTACCAAATAAACTTTGGAAAAAACAATTCTTAATCCTTACAGGAATACTCCTTAGTTCACAATAAAAAAAAAAAATCAATCCAAAAAAATGTTCTACAATTTTGTATGTGTATTATTATTTTTATACCTACCAAGACAGAGGAGGAATGAGAGGGGACAAATATCAGAAACAAAACCAAATTTAACAAGACATGTTAATGACATACATCATACATGAAGCCTGATAAAATCAAGGCAAGCTGAGTCATTTGCCAGGGTGATTCAGTGGTAAACTTCTTGGATCTGTGATTTGATTGTGTCTGGCATCATACCCACGAACCATCTCCAGATTTCTTTAAAGATCCACCACCAATTTGTGGGTGGGTCTGCAAAATTATGCCAAGAGTTAAACAACAAGGTGAATAGGTACAAGATGTCAGCAAAAACTTGAGATTAGCTTCAGAACAGTATGATAACATCAGCTGAAGGAATGCTTTTTCATCTTGAAATTGAATACTCCCTTCATCACTAAAACAAATAACTACCTGCTCTATTCATGCACCAACCAAAGTATATTCTTTCATTCTATGAGGGTCGGCAGAGGCTCTATAAAGATCCCATGCTTTGCTTCTGCCATTTCAACTTCACACGCACTGTTATCTGAAGATTTCTCATCCTCCATTGCCATGCTTTTCAGTTTCTCCCGTTGTACGACGCATAGCTCATATCAGATAAAAATATTGGAGTACATTTATAATATTTAATTATTATTATTAGTATAAAGTATACTTGTATTATTTTTTATTAGTGGCATTTGAGTATTTTTGTGCTCACTGAGTTGCAAAACTCACCCATTTTCATATTTTTTAAGGAGCCTGATCAAGAATTTTCTGCACTTTCAGCCTAGAAAACTGTTCACTTTTAAAGTGAGACAGATTTCTTTTATGAAGATGATGTGAAGACATGTATATTTGATGTTACGGTCATAGGGTCGGGTCCATTTGCCATGCATATTGAGTTTCTATAATTTAAATAAATAACCAAGAAATCTAAACTACTCATGTGTGTGTAAGATATTTTGACAATTATTTATATATTTGATATGGTGAAACTTAAATGATTATGGTTTTATGTTAAAATGCATTGAGTTTAATATGTGTCAATGAGGCTTCGGGGGTAGGAGTGCCTAATCCCTGACCGGTCATATTCCCTAAGATTAAAATGTGACAAAGTTGGTATCAGAGCATAGTCTAGAGGTCTATGGCTGCAAATAGTAAGGGATACATGTCTTGCATAGGTAGTATACCTAGGGTAGTCACTCACAAGATACTTGTCTCTCTTCTATCCATATCGATCAAATATGTGCATATTTATTTTTCGTTTTATAAATATTTTAGATATGCTAAACTAAATTATTCTTTAATAGATACTATAGCAAGTTACATCTCTTGAGAATCTTCTAGAGAACCCTAATGAGAACCCTTTTGATCAAGTTTCCTCAAGACCTGTGAACTCGC
Organism: Castanospermum australe; assembly: GCA_019955255.1. Classification (NCBI taxonomy): domain Eukaryota; kingdom Viridiplantae; phylum Streptophyta; class Magnoliopsida; order Fabales; family Fabaceae; genus Castanospermum; species Castanospermum australe. Next base: position 37 of record NSJW01000387.1, on the reverse strand, counting down.
AATAAGGGAACGGGATCAAGAAGATCTTGGTAGGGGA